>CM039620.1:2509180-3109180 GCA_022457165.1 Juglans mandshurica | reverse complement strand
CTTTCCTTTTTCGAATCAAACCAATTTGAGAGGATGTTAATTCTGATTTTTGATCATTCCATGAATTATTAATGCTTCAAAGAGAAGTACATATGAAAAGCTATCAATGTCACATGATTTAGGTCATCTAGCTTAATTTAAATTCAATAACTCAATTCCCATTACTAGAAAACAGCAAACGATCGACCATCTTATATTTCTCTCATCAGTAACCAAACCATTTGCAGATTAATGAATGGTAATAGAAGAAAACAGAACTTTAGTAGACTTGGAACCTCGTTCAGTTAAAATAAAGAGACAAAATCATACGTTCGTATACCTGGATTATTGGGAGCAAAGGAGACTGCAAATCATCCCGAAAGTCCAAGAAAAACCTCTCCAGTTTTCTCTTATAATCGGTATGATCTTCTTTTGTCACTGTGTCGCTCTCGCCTTGATACCAAACAAGCGCTTGAATAGTGCCACCATCTTGCAACGAAGACCGAGCCCTCCTCATCAACTGTTTGTAAAGGAAAGTCCCTTTACCCCACTCTCTTATCTTAGTCCCACCGACCGCGCAAGGCACCAGGCCAATGACCCCAAAGGTGGGGTCTTTGGCCAAGACTCCGTTGGCAAAAGCCATGCCTGGTCCAACCCCAACTGTCTTCTTGACATCAATGTCCGCATGCAGAGGCTCATGTGCTAAAACCCATGTGAGGTTTGCGCTGAGTCGGAAAATGGAGGGGCTGGGTTTGCACTGGGGAGGTACGATGCCGTCCCAGGTGGCAGTGCCGCCGGTGATAGTTTCGCTAACGACGCCTCCACGTCCGGCCATGTTGCTCTGTCCGGCTAAGATGAATATATTTTTGTTTAGGAGTTGATCATGGGGCCTCACCGACCAAACTTGAACGAGAAGGACTAAGAAGAACAAGGGTTCCATATCCCTTTTTCTAGTTTTCTCTTTCACTTTGCAGGCGCAGTATTGTGCATGGGAAGTGAAGGGAGGGATCGATGATCCTCTTTTTTCTCCTTAATCACGTCGAAAGCAAGACATATATATGCTTGCTTCTCATTCTGTATGTTGAATATTTCTGACAGTTTTGGCGTAAAAATACGGAGTACTGTAGTGTTCATTTAATAAACCTGTGAGTGATGGAAGTTGTCTAATGTCTGTTTGATTGTTATGTTTGTTTGGGATGTCAAGATATTGTTGAACTTTCACGAAAGACAGATGTTAAGTAAAAACTTACAAAGGAGGTATATGTTGCTTTCTGTTCATGCTTTGATGGATTAGGTATCATCTGCAACGTCTTTGTCTCTCTCTACAGGCTTTCAATTCATCTTGTTGTTACTCCAAAATCTCTGGTTACCTTTAAATTGGAGTGGGTCGTGATTAAGTAATCTTCAAGCCCTTTCATCAAGTGCATTAATTGGCTACTTGTTGGATCCAAAGGTAGTTCAATTTTGGCAATCAGGCTTTGTAACGCCCGGTACCTGGAGGGTTAGATCAGTTAGTTCATGTCTCTTAAAAATCACAACTCAACAATCCAAAAATGTACTCTAAATGACAAGGAAACCTACTCTATAGCATGTAAAACTCATTTATTTCAAATTTGACGTTCCTTTGTAACTAAGCTCCAAGTATAAATATAAACAAGAAAATTAACTCCGCAAATCTCAAATAATGCACCATTAACTCAAAATACTAACATGGTAAAGAATTTAATTCTTTAATAAATATTCCAAAGGTCCCTAGCTTGTACCCTTTGGCAGTTATCCAAAGCTGGTAACCCACTTGTGCCTTTCAAAAGCACTTATTCCTCTATGCTCAACTAGTCTCACACATGCTTCCTATTCCTAATCTTCCACTGGCACTCTGAAAAATATTACAGATAATGGGTGAGTTTATCAACAACTTAGTAAGTATTGATCACATACTAGTGTGTAAACATGAACCATTTACAAAATGCATAAGACAAACAGTTATCAAAATAGTTAAAATATTTTTAGAAACATCTTATTTCAATGATCATTATGTATATATATACAAAAAGACCTTTGGTATTGAACAACATTAGAGATAGAATAGAGGTCATGGTTACCCCTGTGGTAGGGTTGTACATTCTGCGTGTAACGTTCATACCCGAATGGGTCGAAGAATTACTACCTATCACTTATAAACATGTCTTCTAACACATCTAAAATCTCCAAAGATTTCATAAGCAGTAAACATTCTCATATTTTTCAAATAAACACATTATAAACTCTAAAAAGTCATCACTACAATAATAACATAAACCAAGGGTCCACAATCTCTCAGTAGTCTCAACATAATAAAATGACAAATCTTTAAGTCCTTCTAAACCAAATACTTAAACATATCTAAAAGACATCATAATTCATTCTTTTAACAGTAGTACCCTAAGGTACTTAGCACCCTCTCCTCAACTTAGTCATGCTCACATTTCCTATTCCTAGTCCTCAGTTGGACTCTTCACATCATCTGAAAAATATTATAAAGATAAGGGGTGAGTTATCAACAACTCAGTAAGCAGATGACATATACTAGCGTGCAAACATGAGCATTTGCAGAATACAGTATGCAGAACAAACTATTTTTCAGAGTTATCATGTAGAACAAAACATGTTTTCAAACGTAATAGAGCGATAATTTTTAGACACATAAAACCTAGAATACTTTGGCATAACATAACCTGAGCATCATCATCACTTCAAAACAGAGCATCTCACAAAGCAGAGACCATGTTTAACCCCCATGGTAGGGTTGTGTTATCCATGGTGGCTAAACCAGACAGAGACAGAGGTGAATCTTCCCCTTATTATTTTCGGAGCCCCGAATATGCATACAGAAAAGACCACATAAAAATCATTTTGTTTCCAAAATGGATGCATTCAGAGATAGAAAAGTTGGTACCAACCCAAACAGAGCAGAGCAGAAACAATTCGATACAAAATCAATACACCATCTCAAAGATTTTTTCAGATGTCATATCAAAACAAAACATAGTATCGAAACATATTCAGATCATTCTCACATACTGGAAACAAAAGTCAGAGCATCTTTCAAATCAATGCACAGATTTTCAGATTTTCAATATCGTTCTTTTTCACATTTCAGAGACAGCATGAAAAAATAAAGCTCATGTCTACACAATGCATATCAGAAAATATTTTTCCTCTTTCATACAGATTTCATGAGTAATGCAAATAAACGATCCAGATTGTTTTTCCCAAGTTCTCATTTCATAACAAAACATGCAAAATTTTTAGAAAAGTCAACCTCAGTCTCAATAATTCGTGTAAAACCTAACATAAGAACCTTGCTTACCTGACTCCTGCAGTGTAATATCTATGCCTTAAATTCGACCTCTATTAGTCTTGTCACCTATTCATAAAAATAATATACACTAAGTGTTAATAACCATCAACACAACTTCAATCTAAATAATTAAAACCCATAATTCCAAACCATATTTCAGCAAATTAATGCAACTCAAAATAGCCACATAATAACCCGGATAGCCCACACTTCAACCCAGAATACCATATACCAATTTCAATATTGACCTATACATTCACCAAAACCAACGTCAAACTCAAATAATCAATATATCAACCCCACTTCAGTAGCCCATAACTCAAAACAACCACCAACAACTCAACCAAAACAATAATAATATATCTCCAAATAATTTAACCTCCACTCTAACAGTCGGTATAGAATCCAAATAGTACAAAAACAACCACTACTCAAACCCCGAGTATCCATTTAATGCACTACACTTCTAAACCAAATAATCCAAACTCAAGAACAGTCCAACACAAGGTATTCACTTATAAAAATTCCACGCAACCACCACATCAACCACACGCTATCCACATTCCCATCCAATCAAGAAATTACAATCTCACCACTCTCAATACCCAACAAGTCTACAATATTTTCAATTAAGCAATACCATACAAAACACAATGACTAATTAATGAGAAAAAGAATGTGAACTGAGTGAGGGTCTTACCAGTGTGAATTGAGTCTACAATTTCTTGAATTTGGAACTACACAATGTTATGAGCAAAATAGGGAGAAGTTACGATCTGTGATGAGTGAATTTGTGAGTGAAAAATTGAAGTGAGTGTTGCATGAGCAGAGGAGAAATTGGGGGGGGGGGGGCTTACCGTAGTGAGAGATTCTCAGCAGCAACCCAAAACTGCACAAAACGTAGGAAAAATTCCCAAAACCCATGGATTGCACAATTGAAACTCATTTCACAGAAATTTCATGGGAGTGAAAATTAACTTGGAGTGATTGTGGGTGTGTTCGTGAGAAGTAGAGAATGAGAAGAGCCTTACCACCGTTCGGCAACTCAGAACTCCAAGAACGAACACATACGCACGCAACACCAAATCCACAAGAAATCTGCAGTGGAGAAAGAGAGAGAGAGTCTACTGTGAAGGCCGTGGGGTTCGAAGTCTTTGAAACTCTAAATTATTTTAGGGTTTCGAATTGGAACCCTAAATTAATTTAGGGTTCCAATCCGAATTAATTAGCCACAAATTAACTCATCAATGATCAAAATTCACACACATTACATAATACAAACAAAAAATAAATAAAAAATACACGGACAGATTCACACACAGTCACACATCGTTCATCAATCATCAACGATTCAAACCACATGCACAATCTCCGATTAAACTCATCCTTCCTCTAATCTTCATTCCATAAAATATAAATTATAAAAAATAAAACCTTAATTTAGGGTTTCTTACCTTCGACGACGGAGATGAAGACAGAGTCACAGAAGGCTATGGTGATGGTGAAAGCGACGGCGACGGAGATGCAGATTGCAGAGAGGAAGGGACAGAGCGAGACTCAGAGAGAGAGAGAGATTGAACTAAGTAGGATACTGAGCTCGCGGGGGGTGGGGTTGGATCTAAATAAATAACGAAATGACGCCATTTTTTTATTGACAAAACAGCTTCGTTTCGTTATTTGTTATTAAGTAAAAAAGATGCAGGCGGGGCAACCCACCCCCCACATCTGGCGGACGGGATAATCCGCCCCTCCACACGGGAGCAGGACGAAAGTGGGACGGGTAACTCATTTTTATCTTATTATACTTTCTAGCCATGATTTACAACTCTTGTTTTTTAATAGAAAACTATTAATGATTAACGACTAATGTCAAATCAATAGAATGAGATGGAAGATGAATATAATATAGTACACGTACAAGGCTCAAAAGGTGGACTAATAAATTAAAGAAATGAAAGTGCCTGCATGTGTAAACGCTGATTGTTGGCTTTCCCTATGGATATATGGGTTAATGGGCCTCCTATATTTGATAATGGTTATATGTATACATGTATGTGCGTGTGGTTGAATGTAGCTTTTTCACTTAGAGACCGGAGGTGGAGGCATGCATATATATATATATATATATATATATATATATATATATCTGCCTGATGAATGATGATCATGTAGTTGTACGTATGCAATAGATCAAACTAGGAAGATAATGGAAATTCAACAAATGACTGGAAATTTCATATGTATTCAATAGGAAATGATAGTGCTCTCTTCGAGGGGGAGTTCCTCCAGGAATAGAACAGTAGAGAAAAAAAGATTATCAAAGTTCTGGATGATTCCTTAGGCAGTTACTATGCTAGATATACTAGTATTATGTAAAGGCAGAATTGCCCTTATATCATTCGGTTAGAGACTTGAAAGAAATAAACTAGCATAAAATAAACATGGATCAGGCCCTCTTGGCCCATTCGAAGCCCACATGCACTCCACTTCATCTTCTAATCTTTCTGACCTTTGCTATGGCCCATGTCCCTTAATCCAGCCCACGCACGTACACGCCTTAACCCAGCAAGAATGCCTTGTGGAAGAACCCCGAGTGCCGACATCTTCCCGCACTCTGTTCTCTTCCTTGCAATGTCGGCGTGTAACAACGTACGTGTAATGTACGTAGAGGCCAGCCAGCCCCGCGCGCGGCCATTTCTGCAGTGCCTCGAAGCCTTGCTAGCTAGTTAGCTTCCTGGTCAAACTGGATTAAATGACTGAAAATTAAGTAATTCATTTCTGCTACATGATTATGATAACTCTCAGGTACTAAATCTCGTATTTAATTGGATTATATATGCCATGATCAATCTATGCACTCATGTATAAAACCTCGATCGTTCCAATTCCTAATTATGCGGTGGAGACAAAGATATACATACATGTAATAGTCGAATTTGAAGACTTGAGGACGAGAAACTCGTTGATGCCACGCATGTATGCATTGAATTAAGGCATCATGCATGGTTTTGTATATGACGGCGTGTGCGTGGCCTCATTGTTGCTTTGATCGGGGCGATGATTGTTTTCTTGAAGGTTGACGGTTGAGAATTAGTAGTATAGTGGCCGAGTGGGGTGTGTGGATTTTGGGTGGCCAAAAGATAGTAAAGCTAAACATAAACATTTCTCTGGAAAAAGAATCTCAAAAAAAGTCGGTAACGGAAGTTGCTTTTCTTGCTTTAAAGAGAAGGAAGAGAAAAAAAAAAAAAAATCTGAGAGAAGAAATTGTACCCTATTTGCTTCTTTTCTTTGTCTAAGAAATAAGGAGGAAGTACCTAATAATATTTCCAGGACCAAGTTAAATATTTTGCTGGAAACCCCCCAAACTAGTCAAGTCCTAGCTAGATCGGAACATATATAGCTAGCCAGTTACTCCAAACTCCACAAAACCACACACATCTTTGATATGAATTAACTTCAACCCATATCGCATAAAATCATTTTTAGTTATAACTTAATGGATAATTACTTAAAAACTTTGTTCTATATATAAATTACCCTTTTTGGAGGTCCTGATACTACTACCATATATAAACCTTATATATATATATATAATGAGAAAACCTTAGGACCGGTCCATCCAACATTACCAATAGTTAAGTAACACGTAGGCTTCCCACCACAACTATCATCTACATGCACAATATCAGATTCTTAAATTTACAAAAAGGCGCTCAGCATTTTCGTCTACCCCTTCGCATCCCTCTCGCACAGTTGCCCCTTCACACGACATAGAGGCTAACGCCCACCCTCTACCGCCTCCACCGTTTGGTTAGGAAGCAATGGTTGCCCCACTACTCTCCATGTCTAGAACTTTACTTACATTCTCACCAGTAAGTGTTTCTGATAGCTTCTCAACTGTAATTTTGTGATGGTCTAGAACAACAACTCTGAAGAATCAAACACACCCACAAAAATAGATACTCACTTAGTCACACGCAAAAAGAAAGAAAGAGAAACAAAGACCAAGAAAATTAAGGGATGATTCCATTACATCGAATTGGAATGCACCAGCAGCGGCATAGCCAAAGATTCCATTACAAGGATGATTGTTCGGGGCTGCAAAGAGTGAACTCCCTCAACCCTTTGGAATTTCATCAATATGCAATGCATCGACTATATATAAATTATGGCTTATGCTCGAATCCCTTGGATCTTGGTTATGATTTTGCTGGACCCCTTCGAAATCTGTGTGGGTGAAGGACTGAGATAGTGGGCAACACCAAGGTAGGCAAAATCAGTTATCGTGCTGGTGAAATCGAACTTTTCTACAAATGAGAGTTATATCGTGTGAATGAGACTATTGTGTGTTTGGTGAGATTTCTGACGTGGCAGCTGATGAAAGGGAGGCTGTTATACTTGTAATATTGGTCGGACCGCTTAGAAGCGAGACTCATGTAATATATATATATATATATATATATATATATATATATATATATATACAGAGTTCTGCTACATTCAATCACTTTTGCGTAGTCCTTGCACATGTGCACTCCACTGATCATGTGATTGGCCAAAATAATTATTTTATATTAAAAAAAGTGACAATCAATCACATTATAATTAGTAGAGTGCGTAAAAAATACGCAAAAGTGACTACACATAAAATTTTTGAACCAATTAATAGGAAAACTAAAAAATAAGAGACGAGGGACGACAAATTTGAAGAAAAATGTTGTATTTGTAGCCTTCTATATCTTACTAATACATATGTAGCACATATCTTGGGACAATATGAACCGCATTTTATCCTCTGTACAGTTGGATATCAATTACTACTGTATTTTTTTCCCCCTTTTTCCAAGCTTTCCTGTACTGCAAGTATTGGTTCTCAAGAGCTGACAAAGGACTAGACTCTTAAAGGCTGAAACCAGCACTGAGTGAGGAAAAACAAATTATGGAATCTGACAAATATATATTGTGTCCTGTCAGAAATCATGCCAAAAGATTCCATGTCCAAGTCGCCTTGACGTGTTTTCTGGTAGTTGTCTCCCCTCTCGTAGGTTTTCATAGACAACCCAAGCCTCTAGCTTCTGATCCTTTCATGATTCTCAGCCTCTTACAGGAGAAAATGAACATACTGCAGTCAGAAAAAACAACTTTGTCAGCTTGGATAAGGATATAGAGATCACGCTTGTCATTAATAGAGAGACGTGTAGAGAAAGCCGGCCTTCAAGTGAAATAGGGAGGAGTTTTTAGCATAAAACATGAAGTATTATGGTCATTTAAAAGGAGAAAGAGATCAGGGAGATCATGAAGAGAAGAACTTACTCCCATGGAACATCTCCAACCAACATCCAGTCACCATCTTTGTCTTCATAAGTGGGAGCATATTCAGATCTATTGTAGCCTTCCCTTTCTGAATACTCACCTGAAAATTAATTGCAGCATACATAGTTAGAAGATTAAAATAAAATGTTTAATGATCACTTTCATCATCGTTATCATGATGATCATTGTAGTAGTAGCAGCTAGAGGAATGTAATCTTACCTATGGTGAACTTGAACATATTTTCCAAGGCCGTGAGGAGTTCTGGGTAGCTCTTGTACACCTTGAGATCAACCTTCCTCAGATAAGGAGCTCCATCCATGCTTACTTTCACGTACATCCCAGCACCATCTCCCTGTTCAGTTTTCTTTTGTTGGAAGCTGTTTCTCCTGAAAGACCGAATCGGTGGCCACCCCACTACTTGTGCCCTGCCATCATGCATCAACCAACACACACACACATATATAAAGTCAGTATCTATACATTATTTGTATAGATAATCAATCTAACTTTTTTTGCAAACAGCTTACTCACTTGGCTGGAGGCTGATGATGACTATCCGGGTCACCATTTCTAGCATCAGAAACGTTGGAATGGCTCTTGGAACTTGACTCCTGGGTCATGATTCCCTCTGGTGAAGCTCTCTTATTATTTCTCACCACTAATACAGTACTAGCAGATGATGATTGTTTCTCGTACCCAATATCACTGCTAATAATCCCGGGCAACCCTAATCTCAGCTCAGTCGCCTCAAGATTTAGATCATCATGATGACCCCCATAATTCACCGACTTTTCCATTTTTGCTACACAATTATTCAAAACCCCAAGTACTACAAGTTGAACACCTTGACAAAGAGATCACTTTGCATGCGCTCAAAGAGATCGGATTGTTGTTGGTGAACTAGATCTGATATTGCCCAATTGATGAGAGATGGTGAGAAAGATGTGAAAGAAAGCACTGAGAATTTTATAGGGTCAATAGTGAGGGACAATATCCAAGTGACTTTATTCTGTTGAGAGGCACCGTGGACTATGGTGCTCAATGGGAGGGGGACAAGGGAGGGACAAGCTCGGCCGACGCTATTAAAGGCTGTGGACCAGGAATTGACGGGTGAGATAAGGGGTTCAAGGATGAGCTGTTTGAGGAGGAGCGTTGGATCAAGGGGATGGAGAGAGACAAACCCATGTGATAGTAAGGGGTCCCACGTGGATGTCTTTGATTGGCAAGGCATTGCCATGAGGTATGCAGGGGGTGCATGACATATTGCGGGATTCATTCATGCATGTGGCATGATAGTCAGATGATCATGATCATCCCTTATGATCATCTCCCATGCACATAACTTAAATTTTCTGAATATTAGTTATATTAATTTGTTTAATTTTTCTTTTCCATAGATCAAGGGTCTCGATCCGTCTCTCTCTGCCTTCGATCGGTTCACTCACTCACCTAACCATAAGTGTCATATGTCTATGGTAGTTGACACATGACCATCATAAATAAATAGTACGTACATGCATAAGATATCATGTCTATACGTATATACATACGTATACGTACATTATACATGATGATACACACATTATATATAGTTTCTGACTTTGAGACACACTTGTTGATCTGTTAATTAGCTAGTACGTACTTGTCAATCCATCTAAAATTAATTAGACACATTTAAGTCTATTATATGCCATTCAACAATATCGCATCCTACTGATCTATTTTTAGAGTGAATATTAATGCAGGTAGCGTTACTACGGACACAACCGCGATCGAGCATATATATATATATAACAAATTAAATTCATTCATTCCGATCGATAAACAAAGAGATATATAGAATATTAATGCTCATGTCCTCTAAAGAAAAACCAACAATATTTTGCAAGCCCAACTTTTAGGTTTTGGTAACAATTCCTTTTTGAGCTAATGGGGCAGGCTAGCATGCAGCAGCTTGCAGGGTTTGCCGGTGCCGGTGTACGTACGTAACTAAGACAGAGTACTCAACGCAACTACTTATGTCGACTGTTTCTTGATCAATACAATCCAAAGACATATCCACAAATCATAAACGATAGTACGTACACATGCACCAGGCCAAAAGCATCTCATAGCTAGGTAGTACTGATACGTATGCACATGACAAAAAAACAGTAATAATAAAAACAAAATAAATAAGTATAAAATTTAAAGGACAATTAATAGAAATGTCACAATTAATAGTACCATTAATATTCATGAAATAAAACCATACAGGCATTCTTTTGTGAACCCGGCCAGCTCATGACTAATCTTTGAATGGACCACTGACACACGAAAGGGTCTACCACCTTCCTTTTTTCTCAACAACTAGATTGAATTAATCAAAGCACCAATAATGCCAACTTCACTTTATAACTATGCAACCCTTTGCTGACCCCACGCCATATTATTTGTGGATCCTCCCCTGTTTGGAAAAAAAGCTTTTGCTACGGGCTAACTATATATATCTATCTACATATATATGGTATATATGTCCTTGAAGAAACCCCACATTTTGGTAGCAAAAAGATGAACCATGACCACAAGCTGGTTCTCCAATTTTCATAAATCTTCAAGCTCCAAATGATGATGACGTGACAGCTTTCTTTACCATGTTCAAGCTTAAGCTCGATCACTATTATGATCGAACTCACAGCTAGTAGTACATCTTGATTTTCTTTCTCTATTATTATAAGCATATATATGTTATGGTACCACTAGTACTTCCTAGCTAGCTAGAGGGTTTTTTCTTCTTACGATATGGAAGAAAGAAGGAAGATGAAACTGCACGCAATGAATTAAGAAGTGATCACTTGATAAGGATCACAACTTTATGGGATATTATATGGGGGGCGGGATTCCAGGCGTGCATGATTCATGAAACGTCATAGCAACGTACACACGTGTGAGTGTTAAATGTTGATGGTGAAATGTGGGCCTTAAACCACACGTGGGTTCAAGACTTTTGGACTTCTTGGATTTGGAGTACTACTACTCGGGATGGAAAAGCCCAAAAAACTACAAGGGGGAGTCCCCACGCATCAATTGCTTTCTTTCTTGTTTCCTATGCTTGATGCATGCTTTTGTGTCCTATTTCTGGCCCTGCCACCCATGCCCATTAACATGCATGCATGATTAATATGCATCATACAATAATACAACATCGATCATCTGCAAACACATTCTAGTTCCCTAGTAGAGAAAACTGGTGGGTGAAGTAAGTAATTCTAAAACCAATCCCCAACAACAACTCAAATTTATTGATTAGACATCACCTTGATCGATCATTTCAGCAGACCACTAAAGATCAGGTCGACGTTTTTGAAGTGATCTTGTAGCGGCAAATTCCACAGCACTGGGGCCAATAATGTTAATAACCTCTTTTCGCAAATATCTAAGCTCCTTTATGTTAACTCATCATCAAGAAATTCATGTTACGTGAATGTTTTGAGGTATAGTACTTAGTTTTTTAAGAATGCATGTAAACCATTTCTGGTTTGTCGCTTCCTAAAGCTAGCCCACGTGTGATTCGTGCATGTAGTAGAGCTCTCATGACTCGAGGGTGTCCTCTCTATGGCCAGAAATCAACCTGGGGATCGTACTATATATTGATCGATCGATCGATCCCTACACTATTGCTATCATATGAAGCCCAAGCTCGCTTATAAGCTCTTAATTCAAGATTGTGTACTGTTTGGGCCCCTTTGCTTCACGTGGGAACAATCCCTGGTCCATATATACATTGATAAGAGAAAGTACTGGTGCAGAGAATATATATATATTTTTGCAGCAGCAACTCGAAACAAAAACTGCACGCCTTAATTATGATCACCATAGCCCGCCGGCTTAAAAGCTTTTCCGGAGACTATCATTAGCAACCTTGAATAATCTCAGAATTCAAGTTTTCATGTTAATATATATTTTGCCATGCCACGTATTCATTAATCTTATTTATTTTGGCTGGGGTATGAGACTACGTATGAGAACTTGATCGACGATCATTCCATAATTCGAGTAAATTTAATGACATCCCAGCATCGATATAAATGACAATATATATGAACAGAATTTTTGGGAAATAATCATTAAGTAATCATCCCACAAATAAAACTCATAATTATAGAATCGATGCACCAATATTCATGCATGTAAGAGGAGAGGGCACATTCGTATATATGGAAAAATTATTTATTATTGTGGGCAATTCTCACATCGTGGATGCCTTTCTTACCACTTGAAAGAACTTCCAAGCTAAAAATCTTTGACTATGTATATATAAGGGGTAGTTTATCAATCATAACTGAATCATCATGTTCATTAATTAAATAAAGAGATTTGATGAATTGCTTTGTTAATTAATCACAGATGCATAACTTTAGGGCTTTGGAGTTGAAAGTTCATTAAAGCTGAGATTTGATGAATCTCCACGTTCTTTAATCAGACATAATTTAAAGGACTATGTCCCAACAGCCAGACAACATAATTCTGATGGATGCAAGAAAAAATGCGTTCAGTACACTTGTATCGAGGTAGTATCATGGTATATGTTAAATCAAACTCTGGTTTATATATATATATATATATGGCTAATTACTTTGTCATGATCCCTTATATATATAGATATCAAGTTCCAAAAATGAATGAGTAGTCCAACACTATGTCTACGACTGCTGGCTACAGCATGTGTGGACAGTATATTTTCAAAGGATTCTCGAGCTAGCTAGCCGGGATATTTGACGCGTCAGCTACAGTACTACAATACAGGTCAATACCTAGCTAGTATCCATAGTGGGAGATCAAAATTTCAAGTGGATCTGTATATATAAATGAAGCCCTTGATTCTGAAAAAACGCGAGGTGGTGGATCATCATGATCTAATTGTAACGTGCTATTGCTAGAAAACTGAATCGATGTCTACGACCTAGGGCAAGTACTACTTAAGATTGTAATGTTTGAGGCTAGCTATATATATATATTATGCATGGCAGCTGGCCGGAAGAAAAGTGTGAATGGAAAAGACTGCAAAGATTCATGACTGTGAGTTCTGAAATTGCATATGGATGCGTGAGGAGTACCCCATTCAGTGACAGTTTTATCCATTATCTAATAAGTAAAAAGTTCCTTTCAAAGGGAAATAATATTATATATATATATACACACACACACACAAAAGACGCGCGCCAAGTATTCTTCTTTTCTTCTTTTGTAATTACCATTTCTTTATTATATAATATTCTGGTTCTTACATTTTTTCAACTCAAAAAATCATCAACTTTCTGCTAAAGTTAGTGTTAATACCAGTGCAGTGCAGTGCCACTTTTTGGGTTAGAGCTAGGGCAATTTTTTTGCACTTTTGTCATCAAGCACGATAAAAGTGCGCGCCTTATAATTGACTGCATTACTGAGATTCACAAAAAGGTTCCGCTCTTGAAGCATTCAAATTTGTTTATGGGTTCTTCCCTACGCCTACCAGTACATGATCAGACCATTTGACCTATATATATATATATATATATATATATATATATATATAGTTTTTACATAATTTTAGTTAGTCTGCTGCATGACCAGTACCGTCCAATAATACTTGCAGCAGCAGTATCTCTGATTGATAATCATTGAACTATTATTTCTAACAGAGAAGAAGATAGGAAAAAAATTGGTCGATCATTGGATAATAATGATTTCGATCTGACAACTTGATCGGTGTATATAGTATTTTTTTTATTATTGTTTCATTTGTTTTTGGGGAGGAAAGTGCAAGCAACCGACCTCTGATTCTCTTGTATGGCAAACAAATGTCAAAATGTTAGAAAGGCGATCTTAGTACTCAAAGTTGTAGATCTTCTTTGGAGAATTAAGATCTCTTATAAGCCTCTGACTCATGAACGTACATGATGGTAAAGAATGCATATATACATACATGAGTGGGATGTTTTGATAGGATTTGTTTATTTATTTTGGAACATTTTGGATTGATTTAATCGATGTGTGTGTGGGTAATATACAAATAGATTTCACGAAGCAGAAAAATAAAGAAAGGGGTTAGGAAAGGTCAGTGGGGATGCCTGCAGCGGCGCACATGGAACAGGGTTTGACATCAAGGTGACACAGCCAACAAGTTCACATGGCCACGTCCATGGGTCCGCACACAGCCCTCTCTGCCAATGAATCTCAGCACATGCCTTCTTACACTTCGGTCCCACCTTCTCCACTCATGTATCTCCCATCTTCTCCACTCATGTATCTCTCCTCCTCAACCAACTAGGAACTATAACTAAAGATCAAGAGAGTCCGGTTTGAGTGCTCGATCGGTTTTGATATCAATTGCATATATGGTGACATTATTAATGTCAAGATTGTATAAGCAGAGGATATACATATATATATATATGTATATATATATATATATATATATATATATATATATATATATATATATTGGTAGCAAGCCTCTACTTGAGCATCCATTTTTAGTTTAATTTTATAAAGATGCAAGTTTAGAGGTTAATGTATAAATTAATAGGGCACTTTGATAAGGATTAATAATAATGATGAAAAACACATATAATTAATGTAACAAGTAATTTTCCATACGTACTCAAGGGTACATGTTGGAGTGTGGCTTGAATCTTGTTGTGAAACAGGGCATCTCGCTTGAGCGGTGTGCTTTGCTGCTCGAGCGAAGATTCAGATCGAGAATTCGCTCATTAGTTGCTTGACAATTAGCTTGAGCTGGACACAACCTGAGAGTTCGCTCAACACCCACTCGACACTCAGCTCGAGCGGGATGGCAACCCTAATGTTCACCCAAGCTTCGCCCGACACTTCGCTCGAGCAAATGTTACCTCCTTGTGAGTTCCATTTGTAAGCTTGAGAGCTCATTTGGATGTATTGGGATTTTGGAATTAAGGAGTGTTTTATTATACCTCTTTTGTACTCCATCTTTGACAGTGAATTCCTTTGAAGATCGACTCCGCCAATGGACGTAGGCTATGTTCTAAGCTGAACCACTTCAATCTTGGTGTCTTGGTGTCTTTGTGTGATTGCTTTTTCTTTTGTTTGCTTCCGCTATTATTTGCTTCAACTTAGCCTTTGTTAGACGGTCTATCCCCAACATTACGTACGTGGATAGAAATTATTGAAAACTTTCATTTCTATGGTATAGAAGATTTCAATTGTTAAACTATATATAGTGAAGGAACTGAACGGTTTTCCCAAGGCATCCGATCGAGATCAGCTCTTAATTTGTAACTTTTTGTATATATTTAAATATTATGCTACCTTACGAAGATAATTAGGTGCAGTACCATTCATGCATGCAGTAAACTTCACAAATAAAGGCTGCAATGCCGGCCACTTGCCGCTTGATCTCTAACATATTCTTTTGGGATGATAGGAATCATGATGGCCGCCAACCCATGCAACTTGTGCCCTAAATTTCCATTTCGTTAAAGTTATTATTTTCATTACTGTTTAAAGCTTTTAAGTAAAACAAGACATGGTTCTTCTGTAATGGAGTGAAAAATAAGAAGATTAGAAGTATTATTGGGGATTATCGATTAGGTCAGATTTTTTCTAAATAATCTTGTCAAAAGCGCGCTCTTTCGAAACCTAACATAATTGTAACTTTGACTCATTTTTCATATTCATAGAGAACAAATTAAAGTGATACACACAGCTAGACCATGCAAACTGCGCGCGCGTTCCCTAGCCCAAAATTACCTAATTTGTACGTATATATGAGTACGTATATATATATATATATATCCCAAATTGGAGTACTACTGTGATTTACTGGGACTAAATATTTTTTCTGAAACTGATCATTAGTGTTCCTCATGTTCAGGCCGGAGAGCATGCATATATATCGATCGAGCGAGCTAGCGAGCGAGCTGCCATGCACCATCCCAAGATTCTGCCCCAATATTAGTTTAATTTCATTCAAGTAAGTAACACGTATCTACTTGTAATTAGAAAGTCTTCGACGCAACATTATTAATGTTCAATATTTCCAAGCTGATCAATTCGCATGCATTTGGTTGCATATAATAATATGCCCCCAAACAGTACTACTTCTTGAGGGCATTAATTCTGTAAAGATCGATCGAACGTGGCAACCATATAAATGTGTGCGGGCATTAATTTTGAAGCAACGTACTACATCATGCTATCACACTGATCATGATGATGATCAGCATGAGTACCATATATATATATATATATATATATATATATATATATATATATATATATTTATTGCGTATCCTAATTAATTAACAACAAACTGCACAGTAATATTGGATAAAGCCATAAATATTAATATTATTTTATATCTGATCTGTAGCTAGCAATTGAACAAGGGGTACATGCATGCATGCATGCAGTATTAATATTAGATATAATATTACTCAAATATTTTGCTGAGAAATAGATGATCTAGTAATTTCTTGATGACACTCAATATCTTTGGTTTTACACATATTAGCATGAGTTAGAAGAGATAAATGTCTGTTTCTTAAGTAATTTCTTTAGCTATTTCCCTCTAATTAAATAATAAGCAAGATCCCTTTTAGAATTTCGTACAGCACTTTTGATATTTTCGGGAAGATTTGCAATGCAGGCGCCGGAGAAGTGAGAATTGGTAATTACTCAATGATCAACACATACATTTATTTATTTATTTATTATCTATTTGATCAGCTGAATAAATAAAATAAAATAAAAAGAGTTATTTTAGTGTTAAGATGGTGTGTAGAGCGCACAATCCACTTTACTTAAATAGTAAGATTTGATTCGTAAGATTCAAATTTTAAAATTTATCTTCTAAATTTAATTCTAATGACATTAAAATACATTATTATATTATTTGTTTTAGACTGCTTTTGGATGTTGAGTTGAATTAAATTGAGTTGAGATAATAGAGTGACTTCTGTGGAACCCACCACAAATGAGTTTAGATGTATTTGGATGTTAAAATGAGTTTAAATGTAGTTATGAGAAGTTGAAAAAGTTTGTGGGTCTCGTATGTAAATAGGTATTGAATTGAAAAAAGTTGTTGGTCCCACATGTAAAGAAATTTTGAGTTGAGATCATAAGTTTAGTGATTTAAGAGTTAAATACTGTTTGAATATTAAAAATAATCTAAATCTAAACTGAACTCAACTGATCTTAACGCAGTCAATGAGCCAAATGAGCCCTACACATCATAATATATAGTAGATTTTTTCAAATAAAAATGCTTTTATTTTAATCATTTTGGCTAACTAGCTAGGAAATCATTAGCTAGGTAAGTTGTCCAATTAGAAAGCAGCCAGATGGACACCAGTACTGCCTGATTAATGATGAAATCATGGTGGATTAATTGTATATGGCCCAAAAATCATGATGAAAATGAATATTTATAACAATGCAAAGACCTAGCTTTTATAGCTATTTATATATATATATATATATATATATATATATATATATATACACTAGATAAAAACAACGTGCAATGCACATTTACTTAGTTTATATTTAAATTTTTTTTATTAAGAACTAATTTTTTATTAATAAAGACGTAATATTTTCGGTTAATTAAATAATAATATAATATTTATGTAATTTATAAATAATTACACGCTATGATACCAGTGTTACATTTCAAAATTAGTTATATGATTTTGAAGTATTGAAAGCGATATGTTTAATTAGTTTTTGTCTGAATTTAAGAAACTCATGAACAAAGGATTTATAGGCACGACTTTAATTAATTAGACTGATCTACAGAATTTATTGAATATTTATATCATAATCCGTGAGCATTGAAAGCAATGGATGACCATAGATTAGATGTACAACAAGATTCAAGTTTTATAATCACAAAATATTGCAGCTTTATGAAGGAAAATTTGTTGAGTGGTACTTTTAAGTCGCGCATGCCAGTAAAAGAAGGGAAATCACGTTGTAATAAGTTATTATAGCGGAATTTGGTACAGAACTTATGGATAAATATAGCTATATATTCTTGCATTAATTCTACATGTTCGTGTATTGAAAACGGTGCAGTATTTCAAGTACGTGCAACATTTCTTCTAGGATAGATAGATAGAATTTAATTGGACACGAAATTCATCATGATCATATACATACATACATGTACATAATTGTGATGAGTTGCAGTTTTATCTTTTTGAGGCACTAATTAATTACTGCACTTTTCTTGATCTCTGTAGCCCACTTTTCTTGACCTGTATAATTAATTACTGCACTTTAATAATATACCAATAGACAAACGGTGTTAATTTTAACAGAAAAACAATAAAAAAACCGTTAAAACAAGATTTTCTGTTAGATAGCCACTTTATATATATATAGATAGATATATATAAATATTTATAATTATAAATTGTGTAATCGTCACGTAATCGTTTTAAAAAAAATAAATAAAATATGAAAAAAATTAATTTTTCTTATAGTAGACTCCATTCTTTTTCAAAATGATTATATAGTATTTACGCATTACATAATTGTATATAAAATTACTATATATATATATATATATATATATACATATACATACATGCGCATAATTATATATACAGTTCAAACTTCTACGAATGCTCACAATTACTAGTGATAGGTACGTACGTACTCAGCCACAGTATGATTTTGATATGATTGGTGCTTGATAAGTGACGTGTCCACGTCTGCATAAATTCATACTCAAATATAAATTTTGATTGCTATGATAGGCACATCTAGTCACGATTAAAGAATAATTTTATATTATCATTAACTTTCTTGTTGAACATAAGACTATTCATCCAAGTCGAATTTTTTGTCTGAAATTTGAATAACCAGATTCCGATTTCGGGCCAAAACCCGCATTACAAAAATCCAGATTAATCCAGGCAGGATCCGGTTATGAAACTGGGTTCCAGATTTAAAATTCGATACCCGGGTTACATATATTTAAAAAAAAAATCATATTATTCTGCAGAAACCGTGCGATCTCCTCTCTCTCTCTCTCTCTCTCTCTCTCTCTATCTCAAAGTCCATACTCCAAACCCTTTTCCGCAACTCCTTAGCTCTCCATCTCTCTCTCGCCCAAAGTGTTAAACAGAAACCCTTGCTCTCGATCTCTCTCTCTCTTGCCCAAAGTCCTGACCAAAGTCTTCTCTCTTCTATTCTATTCTCTGTCTAACTTCTCTCTCTGCTCATTCTTTCCATCTCTCTCTGCTCATTCTTTCCATCTCTCTCTCTCTCTCTCTCTCTCTCTCTCTCTCTCTCTCTCTCTCTCTCTCTCTCTCTCTCTCTCTCTCTCTCTGTTTTGAGCATTTAGATCTCTTCTCTTAGGGGGAGGTTTCTTTCGTATCTAGAGTGTGTTGGGGAAGCCAAAACCCTAGCTGTCGTCACCGGTAACTAGCAGAGATTTCCGTTTGGCTAGATCTGCTCTTTTCTTTTTGGGTTTTATTTCTTCGCCCAGATCTATTAGCTATTATGTTGTAGTAGTGCATGAGTAGTGTTTTGTTAGATTTTTGTTTAGCTTAGATTCTTTGTTGTTGTTATTTTGTTAGTTGTGATTGGTGGTGAATAGAGTTTTATAGACTCGTGGAGATATAGATTTTGATGCATATTGTGAATGTTGAAGAATGCTGTAGATTTGGATGTAGAATGTATATTTTATAACTTTCACAAAGGATCTAAGGATATGGTTCTGAAATTTTCGTGGGTCCTTTGTGTTAAGGTTGAAACTTGGTCTGATTTCTATGTATTGGTTGTTGGCGTTACAGATTTCAGAGGGGGATTGAAGAGGAAGCCAATGGCCTGATTAAAAAGTAGTAATTTTTCTTGATCATTGTTATTCTCATTAAAGTCCTGTCTAATGCGATGTGCTTTGTGATTAAATAATGGTGTTCTGGACTTGGATGTGAGTATAATAAGTGTTGATTTTAATGTATTTTGTGGACACAGGTGGATTCATTGCTTTTGTGCCTGCTATTTATGCTTTATTTATATTTTTAAATTTAGTAATTGGATGGTGTTGTTTTCTTATATTATTGCTTAAGCCTTTTGGTATGTATAGTGAAGAGAGACATGCGATAAGCTTGTTTTTAAGCTCTGGTTACCTGGTAATAGGCTTTGTATTCTGTGACGCACATATTGTATGCAATAATGCATGGGATTTTAGGTTGAAATAGCATATATATCCAAAGACTCTCAATAGAATTGAACTGTTTACTATGGTGTGTCAAACTTTAAAGAAGCTACCTTTATAGTTATAAATTTTTTATCATTTATATTGTGTATTACAAAGCAGTGTTGTTCAGTTTGATAAGATGGTTAATCTATTCACAGAATCACAATAGGTATTAGATATTATCAAACAACATAGTTTGTTTGATTCAACATGTGCAGGTAAAAATATGTTGAATGTGGCAATCTTGTGGTTTTAACTTATTTTTTTCTGTATTCAGATCTGGATCCTAATAAAGAGCCACAGTTGAAATACAAGAATACAAATTGTTGATGGAAGAACATGCTACTGATTTATAATTCATTTATTGTAATTTTGTATTTTGTAATGTAATATTGTAATGTATAAATACCAAATAATGTAATATGTAGTGAATTGCATTGTGTTGCATGCATTTTAAATATTATATTTCTTTTTCTTAGATGCATTTAGGTAATTAGTTGTTTTTAACTTTAGTAATTTCTTACATAAAATTTAGCTTTCCATTTTCATATATTTTTATTATTGTAGACAATGTTAACATAGTTATTGAAAACATTTATTTTATAAAATTAAACAAATAGAGTTTGAATGCTATATCAACATTTTTTTCATGAAAAAATGTTAAAAACAAGTAGGCCTTTATGATTAAAAAAAAAAACCAGACTTAACCCGGAACTCAGAATCTGGGTTTTTAAAATCCGGATTCATCCGGGTTCCTGCCTGGGTCTGATTCGGGAAGACCCGACCTGGGTTTGAAACCCGGATTCCCAAGTTGAAACCCGAATGAACACCCTAGTTGAACATCAAGAATTGTTGCTAGCTTAATTAGAAGATTTTCCACTAAATTAATATTCTAATAAAAAATAATAATAATGGTTGAAATCACAAAGCAGGAGGGTACGTATAAAGGAAGGAAATGATGGAAAAACGAAGAGAGAGAACAATATTGTTCTTTGAGAACTGTTATATATATAAAAAAAATTATATAAAAATAAATATATAAATTGATGTGGTGTTATAAAATTTATTAAATTTATTTTATAATAAAATTAATTTTATAATATGAGGTATCACGTCAAATTACATTCATTTATATAATTTTGTTGGGTATAAAGTATTTCACTTCTTGTTATTAGAAAAAAAATGTTCAAAGTAACATAAAGCTGCCATTTCTTGTCTGGTTTACAACATGAAAGCTGCCACAATGGCGCGCGCTGTTTATGAAATGATTTAAGACGTCTTGCAGGTTTGATCTCGCATGCATATATATTGGCTGTGATAATTATAATTTAGGATTCCAACGAAGCATTTTTATTTAATTTAAGTCATTTTCTTAATTAGACCGATCCAATATATATATATGATAAGTCCACTTGCTGATATAGTACTAATTATAATCATATCGAGTCGATTGATCCTATATATGACTAATGGAACTCGATCCATCGATCTAGGCATGCAGTACTTATCTCCTATAAATACGTACGTAGTTCCTCG
The DNA here is from genome assembly GCA_022457165.1 of Juglans mandshurica. NCBI lineage: Eukaryota > Viridiplantae > Streptophyta > Magnoliopsida > Fagales > Juglandaceae > Juglans > Juglans mandshurica. Next base: position 3,086,803 of record CM039620.1, on the reverse strand, counting down.
TGTGTGTGTGTGTGTATATATATATATATATATATATATATGAGCTTGCCTAATTAATTAATTAGCCTGATTATCATTAACAAAGTCATTATATATTAATGAAAAATTAACCACGTGTACGTAGGGTTTAAAAGTAATTTTTGGTCCGGTTAATCAGATCAGTACGTACTCATGATGCATGAATATACAGGTAATTAAGATTATATGCATATATACATATATATATATCAAGATTAAAAAAAAAACAATTCAATTCAGTTGATTAAAATTGAATCGGTAAGAAATCGAACCGATTTTAGTAACATTTTGAATCATTCACTGAACCATGCCTTTAGTCAACGATTCAGACGAATTCTAGTTAATTTTAGACCAATTTAAATAGATTCCAACCAATTCAAATCTGTATTTATTTTTTAGTTATCTAACAACTGAGTTTTTCCTTTAATTTTTTGTACAAAAATATGATAGAGCTAAATATATATTAACTTTTTCATCAAATTTTATTCAATAAGAATTATAGAAAAATTGAAAGATAAAACATGTAGTTCTTTATATAAAAAAAGTAAGGAGATGAATGAGTATTTATATTAAATTTATAATTGTGCATGAAATACTAAATTTTCCATGTGATTATAACTTAATAGCCTTTATATTTTTCGTATATGAGGCAAAAAAATGTAGATTGTTGAGGATAAATACATAAATTACATATTTATTGAAACTATTTATAAGATCCATACAATATTTTTATTGAAATTAGTCAATAATTTATATTTTATACTCTTTTATAAATGATATACAATGCTTGAATTGCATCAAATATGATTTTTAATTTTATCAATATTGAAATATCCGATGTAAAATTTTCATGAATAGTCCAATTCAATGAAATTGAATCGGTCCTTACCCGATTGATCTGATTTTTCGAGCCTTGATATATATATATATATATATATATATATATATATATATATATATATATATATCCTTAATTAAGCTCATTGATCATGTGATATGTCCAACCATGACCTTTTAGGCAATACATGAGTTGCTGCATGCACTTTCAAATTATATATATGAATATTTGTTTGAAGGAGAAAGTCGAAATTAACGTGTTTGCTGGCTTCTCATAAAAAGAGGAGAAATTGGTAGGCCAAGCTGGTAGGCGCCTGATGATCAGTAGTAAAGTATTGGCATAAGATCAGCAGCAAATTAAACAGGTTGTCCTGCTCTTCACCACCTCGATCCCACACAACAATCATAGCTATGATGCCAACATCACCTTCTCCTCACCTATCCCAGCAAGGTTGGGAGAATCCAGCTCACACACCTTGCCACGTGTCACCATCACAGATCCCTTCAAAACTCCTAAAAAGACAGTGCAGCCCATCCATGCTTCTATTAATACCCACAAAACCCAAACGTATCCTCCTTCCCTCCCTGACGTCCCCCCCCCCCCCCCCCCCCCCCCCCCCCCCACTATTATTCTCGCAAAGAAACAAAGCACTGAATGCTTAGAGAGAGAAAGAGAATAAGAGATAGAGAGACAGAGAGTAGACAGATAGAGATAAGGGTTTTTAGAGAGTGAAAAATCAATGGAAGTTGAGTCAGAGAAGGTGAAGATGGGCTTCGAGGAGACTGAGCTGAGGCTCGGGTTGCCAGGAAATATTGGAGGAAATACTGAAGGAGAGGTGGTTAGGAAGAGAGGGTTCTCTGAGACTGAGAGTACTACAACTATGGATTTGAATCTTAAACTTTCTTCCAAGGAGGTGGAGATGGATCTGAATGAGAAGTCGAAGACGCTGCAGAAGGAGAACCTTCTCACAGCTGATCCAGCAAAGCATCCTGCTAAGTAAGCTAGCTGCATATAAATATATATATATATATATATATACACACTTTCTTTGTGATTTTATTAATTCTAAGCTTCTTAGTTTGTTGTTTTTTCCTTTTATTCTGGGGAGTATGTTAGTGCAGAGCTATGGGATGATTAGGGTTAGGTAAAGTGCAGCAAAAGAAAGGAATTTGGAATAGAGAAAGAGATGAACAAGCAAAAGAAAGGCTTAATTATCCATTCAAAACAAAAACTGAAAAAGAGAGAGGTCTTAGATCGTACTTGTGGAAGGAATTTGGAAAAACCAAATATGAAAAACAAAAAAATAATACATATCTATATATATATATGAGGCTCAAAAGTTATCTTGGCCACCGGAAATTCCCAAGGTTCCCCAGCAGCCTAGCCTGTATGAATTTTGTGTTGAAACGGAGAGAAAGTACTAATCAATAATCATATTGATTATTGAGTAAATAATACTTTCGGGTGATCAGAATATTGAACTAATAAATTTATACCAACTACAAAATCTGGTAAAAAGCTCTTTTGAAAGTTATCTAGTTGTACTTTGAAATCATTATCACCACAAAGCTAGTGTTCTATAGATCCAGATCAGCTCAGACGGGAAAAACAAACAAATTATACTAGAAATATCTGACCTCAGTACTTTGTTCATATCATAATATTTGCCTTTCTTTTTTCTTCTCTAATCATATATATATATATATATATATATATATATATATATGTATGTATATATATGTCTAGACTAACCGTTCCCTCATGCATTCCTAATAGTCTTCTCTTCTTTTAATTTTCATTTGTCACTCCATTACAGATCACGATTGAACTATATATAGTGTTTTACTTAAAGCTCATCATGTAAATTACAGAAAATGAATAGAAATGGTACTACTGATCATGATCTAACCAAATGGAAATTTAGGGCACAAGTTGTGGGTTGGCCACCAGTCCGATCATTCCGAAAGAACATGTTAGAGAAGGCTAGTGGCAATGCAGCGTTTGTGAAGGTTAGCATGGATGGTGCACCTTATCTTCGTAAGGTAGACTTAAAGATGTACAAAAGTTACAAAGAGCTCTCGGATGCCTTAGGAAAAATGTTCAGTTCCTTCACTATTGGTAAGAATTTCAAATTCCTCTTTACCGTTGGTACATATGTACTTAATTATCAAAGTGCCCCAATTATATATTGACATGTTTTCTTCACTAAAGGTAATTGTGGATCCCAAGGAATGAAGGATTTCATGAATGAGAGCAAGTTGATGGATCTTCTCAACAGTTCTGACTGCGTTCCAACGTATGAAGACAAGGACGGTGACTGGATGCTCGTTGGTGATGTCCCGTGGGAGTAAGCTATACATTGATCTTCGATCATCCCTCGCAAACACTCATCAACTAAATCAAACAAATATTTCAATAATATTGTAGCTTATATATTATTTTTACTTTCTTTGTATTCAACGCCCAGGATGTTTGTTGAGTCATGCAAGCGTCTGCGCATCATGAAGGGAAAGGAGGCGATTGGACTCGGTTAGTACTATATATATATATATATACACATCTTTCAACAAATAATAGTACTATTAATCATGACTTGAAAGAAGTGAATTAAAAACGTCTTATGTTGGGTACTGATCTTCTTCTAATTAAATTCTTAAAGGCATGCAGCATGCACCTAATTATAAATTAATTAACAAAATTCTTTCTTTTTTTAGTGTAAATTTGGTTTATCTTTCCAAATGATCTGACTTTTCCATGGAACTTTTTCTTGGATCCAGCGCCAAGAGCCATGGAGAAATACAGGAACAGAAGCTAAAGTAGTAATTAAGCTGATCCACAACCTGCTCCTTTGATCTGGTCGCAGTCAGTAGTACTGCAAAAACCAAAACATCTATCTATCAATGCATGGTACCTAAATATTAAGCGCGCAGATGGATTGAGCAGGATGTATGGGGTACTGGTGTTTTCTGTATCATTATTCGGTTTGATATAATTATATAATATTAGTGTGAGATATATTGTTATTATATATTTTGATCATGAGTATTTATTGTGGACAGAAACCATATAACATGAGCTTTTATATAAGTTCCAAGACTTGACTTTGTACTTCTTGCTTTTTTATAAGTAGTAGTGTCTGAATGGCTTGCAGCTTGCTTGATAATTACTATATATATATATATATATAATAACAATGTACCTGCAGCTTGAAGTACTAGTTGTATTGTCTGCTCTTTATTCCTCAAATTGTTCCCTTCGTATTTCTTTATGATAATTCTAATTTGAATCATATGCTTTTTTTTAAAATAAAAATAAAAATAAAAGGAAGAAAAAAATTAATGATCTGTATGGCTGTTATTTTATGGGTGGAGACCACGTCTTAAATGGAGATGTTTCATGGACAAGCTTAAAGAGGGAACAAGATCATGTGCATGTTGATGGAGCATTAATAATGCATGGCCATTTGTTTTGGTTAGCTAGATTTATTCTTCTGATATGGATCCATGCATGCATGGATATGGGATTGCTAGCTAGCTGTGTTAATGCTCTATATTTGGGGCAGAGAGAGAGCAGCAGCAAAAAATAAACGAGTGTGCGAGGAGATGAATGGCCAATATGGGACTGTCACGTAATGAATTTGTACGTTTGACCATGGATTATGGTCCCCTATGTTGATGGCATTTATGCTTGCATCTCTGTGATGGGTCAGGCTCTTTGCTGGCACTTGCAATTTGACATTTCTTTTTAATTACTATATATATATACAATAATAATAAAAGAAAATCATCAAGTAAAATATTTAAAGTATCTCTCTCTCTCTCTCTCTCTGATCTCTCAAATCTTGGAATATCTGAATTAATATTGCTGAACTATGCGTTTCCAGTATTAATGGAAAGTACTCATAAAGATAAAATTATTACAAAGACACAAAATTCTTGGCATATAATAGAGTACGTACTAGATTAGCATGAAGGGAGTATCAAGAAATGGAGAGAGAGAGAGAGAGAGAGAGAGAGATGCATGTTTAAATAATGAAAAATGCTTGGTTTACATGATATAAATCTTGCATAATAAAATTTTCGCACTGACGTACGTAATTAAATATGATCTATTAGATTGTAAAGTTTTTTTTTTAAAATAAATCTAACATATTATATTAAATCACGTTAATATGTAAAAATTCTTGTATAAGATTTCTGTGTAGTGCAAATATTCTTGTATTGAGAAATTACTTAAATATAATTTTTTTAGAGAATTTTTATGGGTTTTTGTGAAAATATGTACGGAAACGTAGTCAAATAATTGAATAAAAAGTTGTTTTGAGGGAATTTTGAAATTTAAAGATAATGGAATTACAGTAGAAAATATTTTGTGAAAAACTATTGTAGCCAAGCATGCAGCAAGCATCGCAACGCAAAACAGGAATTTGGGTGTGTAGGCAGTACTCGGGCCTAGGCTCAATAAAAAGTTCGGTCCACCAACCAGGCTCCCAGGCTTGGGCCAACTGCCAACGCAAAACAGGCCAGCCCAAACTACTGGAAGGAACATATAAAAAGAAAGCCCAAGTGAGGACAAACAACCGAAGAAGAACCGAGCATAAAATTTGCTCTGAACGAAAAGAGAAATGATATTTGCAATCGTGGAATACGCAAACGCCGTGCAATTCTTTGGAAAAGAGTGAGTAAGTAATATAGAACCCACATGATAAAAAATTAATTTTTTAATAATGAATCTCATTCTTTTTCAAAAGGATTGTGCGGCGTTTGCGCACTCTACGACAATATCTAACATTACTCGTCTACCCTTTACAGTGAGTACCAAACAGCCGCAACAGATATACCTTTCACCATCTCAGCAACTCAAATTGTCAATCCTTCACTTATTGATCCTCTCTCTGTGTGGATAACTTAGAGAAAGAAAGAAGGGAAGATATTCACTATGGTCAACAGAAAATGAAAGTTGCCATCAACTTTATGCCAGCTTCCAATAGTGCAACATCTAAAGCCATCCTTACAACAAAGATGAAACGGGACCAGCTTATTCCGTTAAAATAACTCACTATGTGAACATACATTACTAAAAATTGACATGATTCACCTTCAGAAATCAACTGATCTGATTACTAAATCTGCATTCTTCTTCGACTTCATAATAAGCTCTGCATTTGGCCGGTCGTTGTAATCTATCTGCAGGACCAATTTAGTGTGGCATACGCTTTACTATAGAAGGCATTTTAAGAAAGAGATAGATCAAGTGAAGAATCCCCTTTTAAATAGATCGAGCAAAGTGAGGCTTACCCGCCATTGAGCTATGTCCGGAGGCTTTCCTATAATAAATAAAGGAAAAAAAAAAAAAATCATAGCTCGTTCCTTCTCAAGGGAAATAGCTTGTTAAGAAATCAAGGAACACATACCAGTTGAAATATGTCTCTTTAGAACTCGTTGCATCGACGTGTCAATATCAACTTCAATGAACCTTGAAAATAAAAACATCATCTTTTAACGGGCTAATGGACTAATACAAGTAGTGCTATCCATCTATGCAACTAATGCCTTTAGTGTGTGAAAAGCATTTTAAGACGATGGACCAACCAGTTCATGACCATTTTGTGGGGCATAAGATTCTGAGCACTGTCATTCCCATTTTTTTCCATTAGTATGTACATTAAATCTATAAAAAGAAATGTAATGATTTTCATCAGGATGGGAATATAAAATCACTAATCTATGTAAAACCAACATGAGGCAGCAGTATTTCAATCAATAATGATGTCAAAACTACATTGCAGGGCTATCTGTCAGTGCAACTAAATGTTGTCTGGTATGTTAAAGGCAATTTAGGAAAGATGACAGACCAAACAGTACTTAGACCACTTTGCAAGGCACAAGCCTCCGAGCACCATCATCCCTTACATTTTCCAATAATTGGTATGTTAACTCTATATAATATGGCAAAGATTTTCACCAGGATGGCAATATAAAATCACCATAAGATTGTGAATCAACACGAGGCAACAGCATTGCAATGATAACAACATCAAATCTACATTGCAGGCTAGTGTCCCCAGATCCAACAGAATTACAATCAAAATAATAATTAATTAGGGCTGAAACGATTCACCAAAGTTCAAAATCTGCATGAGTGTGTTACCAAAGTGCTTCAAATGCAAAAGCAAAGAGCTAGTAGTGAAGTAAAATTAAAACAGAAAAAGTAGAGTTATCGTCTGTATCCAACTTCATGGTTAGAACCTAATTTGAAGTTCTAAGCTAAAAAAATGTAGACGTTTTAAATGTAATTAAGGCTGACATGATGCAAACGCACATTTTAACATGTATGCCTCTTGGCCTGAACAGATTTAGTATGTAAGCCTCACACACCTTTTCATCTTTTAAAATTTTAGAATAACTGTGCCAGCATCTGAAACTTAAACGTTTGAAAGAAACAAAAAATATTTTTCAAGATACATAAGTTCCCAAGATTGATTTTCCACCATATAATGTCAGTGAACTCAAACAGTAAACTCAGACATGCAAAGGCTAGGCAGAGAGTGACGATAGCCTGGAGAGAATGCAATCCTTACCACTTCTCATCAAATATAGATGATATCTCTTTCCAAACCCCATCTTCCAGCAATAAATAATTTCCTTCTACTATAACCACCTTGTGCCTGGAAAGCGGGGAAAAAAGGGCCATTGGAATAGAGAAGACAAGCTAAAAGCCATGGGGTACCCGAACCAAAAAGGAGTTTAAAATCTCATATATTATAAGCATTGGATTTATAAAAGCGACTTCACCAAGAACAAATAACCAAGAAAGGATAGCAATAAAACAAAGAGAAAACCTGAGCTCAATAAGGGATGCCAAAAGTGCCATGATATGCTTTTAAGGAAGCTCACCCGTTAGGCACGGCATTGTAACATTCTTGATTTTCTTATCAGCTCATTGACAGCAATTTAATCCCCAACAAAGTTAACTATCTTTGCAACTATCAAAATCCATGTTTCCAAGATAAATGGTTTCACCAAGTTCATCATGGAACTTAACACTTGGCGCAAATTTCCTATCTTGAACAGTTGATGAAAAGTTAATGTTTCAGAGGCTTAATAGAACCCAATCCTATTCCTATTCCTATTCATGCAACTTTCAGGTTTGTCAGTTTCCCTTCAGTCAGGTTGTCCAAAATAATCTCCAAAGATATTTATAAATATCCATATCTCCAAGGATAATGAAAAATATCCATGACTAAGACAATTATCTATTAATCACCTAATCCTGATCAAATCAGCAACTATTTATGAGATTCTTCATGTGAAAGAAGCAAATTACTCACTGAAGGCTCACAAAAATATCATCTTCCACTGGATCTCCAATGCCATGGTCAAATGATGGTACATAAACTGATCCCTGCAAAATCTATCATTTCAGGATCCAATTTGAGGAAAGCATTTATGTTCTTGACACACACATGCATGCATGTTTTGCAGTCAACAAATTAATTATAAGTTTTCAACACCAATAGTCACCTGAGCTTTTAGGGTCTGGAGACATGAAAGCAGTAGTGCTGGATTAAATGTCCATGGAGCTGATTCATCGATTAGAAAGATCAAAACTTTTGATGTTTACAAGTTTTAAAGTTTGAAACCAGTGACTACGAAATATAGAAACCTCACCTCCCCTTCTTGCATGGGCTTCCTCTGGATTCTACAATGAAAGAAGAATACTTGAAAAAGAATTGAGCAATATATTTTCAATAAAAAGGTTATTGCTTATGAATTTGCGTGTCTATGACGCCTGAGGACAAGAGAAACAAAGAAGCAGCAGGATTTGGCATCTTATGTCGTCCTAATTATTGGGTCAAATGCCCCATTGAAAAACCAGGCACACTGACATCAGGTAAAAGAAAAGCTAGATACATTTTGTGAAATCAGGTAACTCAAAATCTTTTTATATTTCATGTCTGCCTATTTAAGGCGTGACTTGTGATCCAAAACCTTACTATTTTGATAGTTTTGCGGTCAGATGCTTCTCAATGTCATTAAAACTAGTTTCTCTCTTATTTATATATATGGTTTGCACTTTTCATTAAAATTATTTTAGATGCACTATGAAACTATGATAGAGCTACCCCCAACAAATAAATCGATGAAATCCTTTGTAATCCTTGAAGGAAGAAAACAGGCAAATAGAATCTAGAAAGAAACGCTAACCTCCATCTCATCCAGCTGAGAACGATAGAGATGAAACCCATCCATTGGAAGAACAGTAGCTACATCCAGAGGCTTAACTTGGGAATCAATTGAAGAAGCTTTCTGGGGCCATAACTTGTTAACACGCCGGGCTACTTCAGATGCTAGAGTGCTCTTTCCAGCGCCAGGAGGACCAGCCAAACCCACAATGTGCCTGTATGCCGTATGGTCTTTTAGGGAGATGACTAACTCATATAGTAATGGCCAAGATCAACGTCAAAACAATAGAAAAGATATAATGCCAATCCAACAAGACAATAGATGAAATAAAAAATAGATTCAACTAGGTGTCAGAAGAAATTGCTCAAATCAGAAAAGCACGCATAAGTACTTGATTGTGTACTAACTAGCAATGAAATATTCAACTACAAAACCATTTCTGATTCGAGAAAAACTTACTTCAAATTGGGATTTGATGCTATTGCTGCCGTGGGAGCCAGACGTTCGGCTAAAGCATCATATATTTCATTGATACATCTTAAAGAGATTAGAAGCAACAGTAACTATAGATATACTGCATAGAAGAGTAACTAAGGTGCAAACGTAGCTAACTTTCCATCACACAGTTTTGTTTGTTAATAACTTCTGACAGACTGACACTTGAAGATGCCATACCTGCCTTCTACCACAGGAATTTCTCTTTTTTGACTGCATAAAACCTTTTTAAAAAAGAAAGAACCCTGACGTATCAGTATAGAATTCGCATGATCAGGAATGCGAAGTCTCCAAATCCCAACACACAAAAATAAAAGGTATTAACGATAGAACCAAATACCTTCACGCTGGGCTTCCTAATCAGAATAAGGGATTGAGGAAAGGCAACTGCTCTGGGGGGTGAAATGGACGCCAAACACCGATTCCCTGAAGGAAGTTTTACCCTTTTCTTAACCAGAAATGACTCTGCAAACAAACAATCGAGCAAATCATTATGCTCAAAGAAACATCACAGCAAATTTGATGAGAGTGAATTTAAAGAAATCAAATAATTAAAGGGAAAGAAACCCAGATTCAAGAACCTTTTTGGCTATCTATATATAAATGAAAACTTAATGGCTAAAGTATTGGCAACGTGCTGAGGATACCCATTAGTGAAACCATATGATTAACCACGAGACCCAAGTTCTCGTACGAAAATATTGATCAGAAATCAATAAGTTCAGGTATTACCAGATCGTAGATTGAATTTTTGGTTTTTTAGTTTTCTAATAAGTGGAATTCAGCTAAACTGGTTTAGTACAAAAAGTACTTCCAATTGCGAAATAATTTGGCTCAAATTTTCAGTTTTTTATCATCACGCAGTTGATCACGATTACTGTTCAAATCGAGACAGAGATAAACACCTGAATAGCTTATTGGCATTGTCTGGGACATAGAGGCCTCCATTTCCGAACCTCAGAGAGAGAGATGAATAATTTTCTTCAAAAGATAGAAGGAAAGTTTGGGAAAAGTAGAACTGTAGAACAGAAATACACGTAAGCTTCTCCAAACTTGTACTCGAGAGTCGAGAGGAGGAAAACGTCAAAATAATAATAATAATAATAATAATCGAATAATGAGTTTAATAAACTCGAGCCTGTTGCTCCTTGAGGACCCATTAAACAAGCGATTTTATTATTTAATTGGTGGACTCTCTAATGGTAATTTTACAAGTAAATATTCTTTTCTTTTCTTTTTTTACATGTACAATTAAATATTCTAGTGTTGTTTTTTTTTTATTTTTGATAAATAATATTCTAGTGTTGTTGAAAAGAGAGATCCACATCTTTTTCAATCGAGACCCTTAGTTAGAAAAAGTGAAAGAGTTTTGTTATATATAAATGATATATTATTATAACTTTTTAAAAAATTAAAATATTAATATTTTTTTATTATTGCTGACATTAATTTTTAATGTATAAAAAATAAGATTTATAAATAAATTTTCTTAAAATAAAACATAATTAAATAGTAATCAGACAATTGATATTAAACCGACTCATACAAATGTTTTATAAACTAATTTATAAAGAGTAATGATATACATACAACATATTGTATAACACATTATACAATAATATTATAAAATTATGATATTTTTATAAAATTATATTATTTTTATAAAATGTTTTATAAAAATATCCTTTATTTAAAATATAATTGTGTAAAGTGTTGTAAAAAATATTGTATAAATTATTTTTTATTTATGAATAAGAGGAAGGTAGTTTGAATTAAATATTTTTCGAATTTTGTGCAGCAGTCTCGCTGTGACCCTGTGGGAGGTCGGGGTACAGAGATTTCATACACCGTCTTTTAACAGCACTTTCATTATTCCACATGGATTTTGAAGGATTGACAATCGGTGAGAACAATGGTGGGTGATAGATATTTCAGGAGCTAGAGATTTTCCAGCCTAATGGAGATGATGACAAAACAGGGGAACTGTAGAAAGAAGACGAAGGGAGAGGAGGAGAACCCTCCGGGCAAAGAGAAAGAGAACGAGGGAGGTTTCTTGGAGTTTTTAGATCGGAGTCAAGACGAAATTTGTTTCTGGAGACTGGAGAGAATGGAGGATCGGATTCTGTGTTTGGATTGCAGTCAGCCTTCAAAATGGAGTTTCCTTTTATTAAATTATCACACCGTTTGAAAACTGAGCAGAACAAAAAGCCTGAATATGTATCTGATGAAGATGAAAAAGTATCAGCATTCAGCACCATGTGGTGCATTTATGACATGTCTCGAAAACATGTGGTACCAGTTTTCAGGCCAGGAATGTACAACTTGGAGCCAAGAATAATATTAAACGACAAAGGCATATTAGTGAAGAAAAATGTGCAAAATTGCAGATCTTTTTATTCAGGGAGATAAATGAAACTGATAAATCCAATGGTCAGCCAATGCTTCTTTCCAATGACTTTAAAGTTTGAAACTAGACAACAATTAGTTCTTCCTTTTGTTAAGGGAAAGGCAAATCTACAAGGCACCAGTCCCTAGCAGGATTTGAACAATGATAAACAGTTTGAATACTACATGGGGCAAACAGCCACATAAGATTAACATAACAAAACAGGCGAGACCGCACCATGTCTACAAATGTTCGTCATCATCTCACAAGAACATTACATCGCTGTCTTTTGACCCTCTGCTTCTTTTCGTCATCATAGGACTGTAAAAGCAGAACAAAGAAGTCTTAGCATGATCAAAAGAGGCATGGCTTGTAATCCAAATAAACATGGTCTGACTAGGACATTTATATCTTGAAACTAATACGGGATCAGCCAATCAATCTTATACATGTAGCATTTTAAGGATAAGTGTTTCTTTATTCAAGCAATAAGGTGATCACTATTTGAATAAAGATCTTTATAAGGCAAGAATGATATGGGGACCTCCTATAGCCAGTCTCATGTCAGTTATCTCGTACCAAAACCCTGGTTGAGTTAAACGGTGTTTTTTTCAGCTTTACCTGTGCAGTGAGGAAGTGAGGAACCTGAACCCTTTTGGATCCATCAGCTAAGCGTTTACACGGTAATACATTTTCCATGGCCAAGAAGTCATTGCTGACCTGCAAACATATTTGGCAAAAATGAAAGTGTAAGAACAATTTGTATTCTAAATTATAGTTGTCCCGTCTTAAAGAGAAGATGAAGCGATCAAAGAGATGTCAAAGTAGAAATGAGGTTTTCCACATCGATGGAACTCTGCCTTAATAATATGAATTTAAGTCTCTAAGACGGGCGCTGCATGAAAATGAGCACATCTTCTAAAAAGAATCATCATTCACTACATAGATTTACAAAACTTAATATCAACATGAAATTATAATTTTGCACGCTGTGCAAGTTAATTATGTGCCAGATATCATGGAATGCCTGCTGCTATTAGTAATTTTTTCCAGTGGTGGTCTATCAACTTGACACTAACAAAGCCTGATAATGCTGCAATCAAGTTAGACATGCAAGTTCACAAGATTGATATCCCACAGATTCAGTTTTCTGAAAGATAAACAGTCCTTACAGACGGGCTGTAGTCAGATTCTAACTTGCCTGACTTTCAATGGCTTCAATCAACAGCTCTTGACATCCTGATGCATGCACACTTTCTAAATTTCCGCACTGAAGTAGCAATCTCTCTGGGCACGTGAACAACAATAATCAATTATACGTTGCATAATAATTGAGAAAAGAGCTTTAATGTTACAAAAATGTCCAAAGAGATCATCATCTAAGAATATCCATCCAACAACATACCTGGATGCAGATTCTTACAAGAGTTTAGATTCAGATCGTTCAGTTCTGGGCAGTTTAGATATAGAGCCTGCATTCAAATTCACAAACTGATAACCAAAGAAAGCATTATACAAGAATTCATAGTTTTAGTTTTTAAATTAAAAAACCTCACATCTAAGCCAGAACAACCCCACAAACTGAGTTTTTTCAGCCGATTGTGCTTGATAATCAGCTTCTGGTGAATAAGGTGTAGTTTGGTTTTTGAAATGTTCTTTAATTCCCAATCATTGCTTTCACCGGGGAGTGGATTTTCAGAATTGGGATCACATATGGTCATGCCACAGTCCATGAGTTCAAGAAGAGGCAATTGAGCTGTGACAAACTGAATGCCACCTGAAATCAAAGTTAACAACTTAATGAACCAAATCATGAGAGAGCAAATATTAACACTGGATCAAAATAATAAATTAGATGAAGCCTCGTATGGGGGATTACTTGATGTAATGTTGGGACAAAGAGCAAGGAGAAGCCTCGAAAGTGTTTCAGGGAACACATTGCATATCATTCCAATGCCACTATCACTAATGCTTGATCTGAAAATTGGGAGCGTAACATCAAAAACAAAATCCAAACATTATGATAAGTGAAGAAACTATAGTCTTCAAATATGCATGTATTTAACCATTTTTTGCACGAAGCATAGAACTGAAGATTTGAAGCCAACTTGAACCAGAACACAGTAGCCTAACTTTGTGCAATGCAAGGACTTGAAAGTTCAGAAATTCTTCTAATAAAATCTTATTCCACTTTTATCTTATGACAGGATGGTTACTGAGAGTCACAGATTCTAGGCATTGGAAACAGCACAATTCATTTTTCTTTAAGTGCGAGTTTTTTATTCTACATGCAGTGATTACAGTACACAGGGCTTTCTCTATTACTGACATTGGGAATTGGGAATCTTAGAGGCGTTGCAGCAGGAATTGGGAATGAAAACATACCCGCTCAGATCAAGCAATTCTAGGTTTGGATAGCTTGAAGCAATGGCCGCAACGGATGCATCAGTGATTTCGGATCCAAGAACCAGTGAAAGCATTCGCAACCACCTGAACAACAAAGAAAAAACTTCATTGAACTTGTCATTATTGTTCTCCAGTGACCAAAAGAAGTCATTGAAGATTGCCAGAAGACAGAAATAAAGTTAAGAATGCCGATTGGCAAACTAAAGCGACCAAAGATCACGGTTACTTGACAAACCTCAGCTGTGCACCTGTAAGAGCAAGCACAACAGAATGAGAAAGCCGGAGGGATGCGATGTGTATGTTTTGCAACCTTGGACAATACCTTCCCAAACCATCAACCATGGAAGTTAGATCGGTACTATCATTTTGTTGACGAGAAAATTCTAGGGAAATCTCTTTCAGATTTGGGCAGTTAAAAACCTAACAACGATTGAGCACATAAAAAAGAATTAACCAAAATGCAGAATGCATTGCACTGCAATTGTAGAGAAAGATCACACTTTTGACTAAAGGAAAGGAGAAAAAAAATACCGTCTTGGAGAGGGAGAATAGATCGGAAAGCCAAAGTGTGGAAAGACTGGACGAACAAAGAACAAAACCCCCTAAATTAGAACACCCTTCCATCTTAAGGCTTTTGAGACATCGTTTATCAGCAACGAAACGGCCCAATTCATCACTGCATTTCGAAATTCATTAACCCGATCAGTGAGCCAACTTAAACTCAGTATTTTACAGCTCAGGAAAAAAAAACATTCTGTTTCTATCCGTCCCACAATACAAGAAGTCGTGAAACATGTAACACCAAAGACACTGAACCTTAACGGTCCAAAAGATTGAATAAAACAGAGCCAGTCTACTGCATTCCGAAAACATAAACCGTGACACCACATCAATTGCCCACACCTATTAGAGTGAATCAAATACTTGATAGGGCACACCATTGCAGTTTATATCTTTGTAAAATAAATAGATCACAAAAATTATAACCAAACGTTGTATCATGAAGATGTACAGTTCATCATACTGTGCATTAAATAGCACGAAACAATTTCATTAGCTTATTCATTTGATATTCTAAAAGATAAACCAATGATTCCAAGAAAAAAAAGGGGAAAGAAAGAAACAGAAGAATAGGAATCATACCCGGTGATCCGATTCATCGCAGTATCAGATTTCAAGATCTCCATAAATTCCAGATTAGGGCATGAGAATGCAATACAAGCTAGCATTGTTGCATCCACATCACTGCAACACCATAAAACAAACATTCTTAATGATAAATCAACATTTATTTCTCTAAATATGTTCTCTTTCAAAATACTTCAAATTTTGAAAGCGAGACTGCATTGATCGCTTAAAAATAAAAATCATACTAAACTGCTCATAGATCAAACAGTATAATGGCGTTATTCGCATGGATCTTCGTGGATCACACATACGACATTGTCTCTCAGCCATATTTATAGATCAAACTACATTTCGTTATTTTAGCTTATTTTTCTTGGTTGTTCGATTAATTTAAGCATATTTGGGCGTGGTTCAAGGTCAATGTCCACAGGATAATCTGATCCAGCCGATAAGACCAAAGATCTGATGGTCTCTCGTGTACGGGAACCCTAACCTTTCCATTCTAAGTGAGAGCCTCACGAGCCCAGGGCATTTCTGCAACACCGATCCAACAAACCCAACCTGAGCTCTGGCTGGAACCCTTAACCTGAGCTCCTCCGCGGCCCTCCATAGCTTCCTTGCCGTCTCCCTCCACCCCTTGCACACTCTTGCCGCAGCCAAAAGCCCTACCGGCGGCAACCTCCTCAGTATCTCCCACAAACAACCCGGCGGAAACCCGCCCGAATCCGGATCCGGAAATGGATCGTCGAATTGCAAGTCCTCCTCGTCGTACGCGGCCTCGGGCTCCGGGAAGCCTCCGCGGACGTCTTCGACGTCATCATCGAAGGAGAGCGCGCGGCGTAGGTTGGAGCAATGATGCCGCGGAGGCGGGGGGCGCGTGGTGGAGAGGGAGGAAGTTGCCGAGATCGCTACAGACGAATCAGCGTGCGTTGGAGTGCTTTCGATGGCGGCGGTGGTTATGGCGACATGGCAAGAGTGACCCTTCTTAGGTAGGCCACAACGACCACAGTTGTAACTTCCACGCTTCTTTCCCAGCTTGGCCTCGGAGGCGAGCTGGGTTTCACCGCCGGGAGTGGTGGGAACTCCGGCTGACAAATGTGATTGGCTACGATGGTGATAGTGATGTTGCATAGCTAGCGAGCGAGATAAACAGTAGAAGTGAGACTCGAGAGAGTGTGAGAAAGCATCTGTGAGATTGCTTAAGATATAAATGATCAGTGGTCACACTGTCACAGCAGCGAGCAGAGAGAGAGAGAGAGAGTGGTCGGTAAAGGGGCGGGAGAATAAGAGCCATTTCGCGCGCTGGGTTTGAAATAATTAAAAAAAAAAATTGACGAAGAAGAGAATAAAGGAGAGGAAGGACCGGAGGAGCGTGCATTCTTATTTTCTGACCAAAATGACCCTGCGCAGAAAATATGGAGATTTTCTTCAACGCCGACGTGCGTCCGGCAATATTTATTAGTAATTCACGTGTTTTATTTATTAATTAATATTTTGTTATCGGTTATTGGCATAGGTTTTTTTGGCACAATTTGCTAATTACGGAAAGGCAAACGTACGTAATGTTGCATTTCGAGAATTTAAAAAGTTATAAAAACGGGTGTGTTGGAAATGTAATTAATATTCCGTTTAATTTTGTTTGTGACATAAAATAAATTCACCCCTGCAGATTACAAAAAAGGAATGGCATGGGCATTTCCTGCATAATAATATAATTTCTTTGAACTTTTTTTTTCTTGTTAAAAATAATCAAGACAAACTAGGAGGGACGAATATGTCATGCACGTGAGTAAATACATTCTGAGATGTTTTCATATCTAACATAATATCATAAATTAAAATAATATACTTGAAGCTCCACCAGTATACTATTTCTTTTTGTGACTGGTTTGTTTTTCACTACCACTGATACTTTCTACAGATAAGCGTTCAAGAGACAATCCAACATCACCCTTCATAGTAGGAGAAGGACTCAATCTCTACAAATAAAAGTTCGAAAAATAAACTTTTTTTTAATTTTAATTAATAATAATAAAACTAAAAAGGAAATCAGTAAGATATGTGTGAAAAATGACGGATTACAATTTGGATCAACTCTGAACAGACTTTGGAATATGTGACGGCGCGTGAAGGCAACACGTTTGTCTCTTTTCAACACAAAAGTCAAATCTGAAAGATCTGGTGGTGGCGAATCTGGTGATCTAGCACGTATGGCGAGAAGAGTTGCCTGAAGGGATGGCGCATGAGGACCACTCACGATGATTTTCATAAAATCGTCACTTTCCTCATAATGATTTTCTGCTTAGGAGTTTGCTTGTGCCGCACGTGTTTCTCAGAAGTTACCAAAAAGTTATAGAACTGTCTTTTTTAACCTTGAAGAAAATAAAATAAAATAAACAAAAAAAACTACCTTAATAGACAAAATGGATGGATTGAGAGAATGAGAGAGAGGCCTCATCCTCCTCGGGGAAAAAATTAGATTTGGAGTCCTCGATATTTTACTAGAGAGAGGGAGAATTTCAACGTGAGCTTGTATGGATGCATGGTATCTGTCATCCCTTTGCAGGCCAATTACGTACTCGTCCCGTCCACCATATTAGGGAAGAGTGAATAAATTTTTCAATTTAAAAAGAGATAGATATAATGAATGGATTTTATATATAGTATTTAATAGGAATCAACACAATATTATAAATACACTCAGATTGAATCAAATCGATTAAAAACACCATTAAAAGGAAAAATGATTATTAAAAATCTACACAAAAGGAATGATTAATGTCCATTATCCCACATTAAACATCATATAATAAATACGTGAGCTGATCTTTGCACGATGCAATTAAGTACCTTGAACGATAATTGGATGGCCGGCCGGGTTTTATATATATATATTATATATTTGCACGTTTGTCTAGTTGGGTGAGGCAAGATTCTTTTAAAAAACATATGATTTTTTTACAAAAAAAATAATTAATGCATAAAAAAAGTAAATTTATATAAGTTTATTGCCAGCCACTTTTGTGTATTATGCAATACAGCACATTAACTTCAAAAAAATATATAATTCAATAATCATGTGATCACAATAACTTTTGTTAAATAATCGTCACTTATAACAAATAAAAAGTATATTCAATTATGAGTTGAATTTCAAAATGCTATTTATTAATCAATGATATATTATATGGGACTTCCAAACTTTTTTTCTTGTTTTCAGAAGAAGGAGGGGGGAGATGCAACTTAAAGGTGTATATTCTTCTCATTTCTGGTTTTGAATGGTTTTTACTTAATTGTGTGAGTTAGGGGTATTCCCATAGTTTATATATTTCTCTGTTGGACAAGAAATGTTATGTCAAGTTATATAGAAAACTATCATATATTCACAAAATAAAATTTTGAACTCATTTTTACTTATCAAAAGTTTGTGCCCTAGGAAAGATCTCTCAAAAGGCTAAAAAAAAAAGTTTGGTACTACCAAATGCAGCCATCATTTTAAAAACACCCAAATTACAATATATTCACAAATACTGGCTCAAGAAAGGAAACGCAACCACTCATAAATTCAAAACATGTCATCCAAATTAACATTAAACTCTCTTCTATTCGATCATGAAGCCAAAATTTTATCATGTGCCTCTGGTGGATGGACAACCCAAGTGTAATTGTTTGAAAGAATCCATTGATGGTTTCCTGTAAATGTTGCTTGACCTACTATCCTGAAAAAATTAATAAAAAGTGGCACCTACGGACTTAGTTTCAAGAAAAGCACTTGAATAGAGATAGTAAGTAGAAATGAATAAAGTAAAAATAACAATGTTTTTTTGCTTGTTGACATGAATCACACACAAGTGATATTTATTTGACTCAAGAGGTAAATTAAATTTGGAGACAATTTGATGAACGATGCGAGATGTGAGATCCCAAAAATTAGTGTGTTTTAATTTATTTATTAGTATTTTTATTGTTTATTTTATTTTATTTTTATTAATCACTTTTTTAGGTTTGGGTCTTTTGTTTAGTGGGTTAGGATAGGATTTTTTTGTGTTGTGATTTGTTTTGGGCCAAAGGGGGTGGAGAACAAGCCCAACCTGTGGCAAGTGAGCCCAGCCCCTCTTAAACACTGTCGCTTTAGCCAAAGGGTGAAAACCCTATCTTATTTCATCTCCCACCTCCTACGCCACTGCAGAGAACTCTGCACGGCATCCACCACCACGCACCGTTGCCGCCGCACCTCGCCTTGGCACCCCTACTCCACTTCGTCCTCTTCCATCTCCCCGCAGCTCTCTCTCTCTCTCTCTCTCTCTCTCTCTCTCTCTCTCTCTCTCTCTCGGGTTCACCCTTGCGGAACCCAACGCCATCGTAGCCAGCCCACGCCGACGGCATCACCAACTTCCCTCACTAGCCTCATCCTTTTCCCCCAGCCACCGTCCCTGCAAACATAGAAAAATTACAATAATCAGCACCTAAGAAGTGCTTGCAAAATTTAAATGGCCCTCTTGCTCAACCAAAGGGCAGATAGTATAAGAATCTGGCTAGTAGCAACTCGAGCATGGCATGCACAATGTGGCCCTTAGGGTTGTAGGTCAATTGCTTTGCATCTTATTCACTATTACACATTAACGAAAAAATTAAAGTTAACGGAAAGAGAATGAAAATTAACGGAAAAACAAGAAAAAATCACTATAGCAGTTAGATAACCACTTAATATAATAGAGTAGATATTGTGCTTCTGTAGATAATGATCATCTTAATTATGCAGTAACACAAGAACATGTCTTTTCAGTAATTGATCTCATCAAACCCATAAACACATCATATCTATGTAGAGAAGATGCAAAATGGTGGACAAAGACAACCCACCGCGAATATCACAATTAATTAGAGAGCGAGAGAGGGTGCATGGGCGAGTTAACAAGACTCGGTCTGTTTTATTTTTTATTTTTCGTCATTATATAAATGACGAAAATATAGGTTGGGTGCCGTTTGGATAGTAAGTCGAGATGAAATTAGTTGAGATGAAAGTTGAATAAAATATTGTTATAATATTATTTTTTAATATAATTATTATTTTAAAATTTTATAAAATTGAATTATTTATTATATTTTGTATGAGAATTTGATAAGATGAATGTTATACATCAGCCACTATTCACCCCACACCTGATGTAGTTTTTTTTTTTTTTTTAATTTTTATGTCAGATCCATCACTCTGATTTCAATCGATCTCTCTCCTCAAACTCTTTCACTCTCTCTCTCTCTCTCATCAATCTCTCTCTCTCTCTCTCTCTCTCTCTCTCTCTCTCTCTCTCTCTCTCTCTCTCTCTCTCTCCGTTTTGGGTTGTTTGATTTTCACCAAGGTCAGCGCTGTTTAAGTTGATGATTTTGTGCACGGGGAGATGAAGCACGAGCGCGGAGAGATGAAAATTCATAGAGAAGAGGGGAGGAGAGGAGTCTTCGGGCAAGAGAGATGATTTGGGAGCAGAATCAGTTTTATTTTTTATGTGTTAGTGAACCAAAATGCCACGTAGGGTATATGGTGTAAAAAATTTAAACCAGTTGACGAGAAGATTTTTTTATCTGATAAATTTGTAATTATGAGATGAGATGAGACGAGACAGTTTCACTATCCAAACGGAGTTTTAAAGGACGAGATCATAAGATGCGGTTTGGATAGTGAGATAAAATGATATGATTTTAGATGAAATTGAAAGTTGAATAAAATATTGTTAGAATATTATTTTTTAATATTATTATTGTTTTGAAATTTAAAAAAATTGAATTGTTTATTATATTTTGTGTAAAAATTTAGAAATATTGTAATAATAATATGAGATGAGACGAGACGAGATGAAATGAAACACTTTTCTTATCCAAATGGCCTGAAAGCAACAGTGATATCTATAACTTTTGCCCATTAAATGGTTTTTTTGTCCTTTATAGATTAATATTGAAAGTTTGTTGAGTGTGAAACTAGGGCCTTTTTTTTAATTATTTTTTGTGTTCTTCTGCATGTATGGTTTATTTGTTTTGTATCGTCAAACGACAAGGTTGCCCTTCTTCAATAACCCATGCAGGTCCAATACTCCAAGGCTTAAAAAACTATATACCTACACCGACCATATCTAAATTTCTAACGATACCCTTGAGCTCCAAAACCTAGAAACTGTTCAACGATGCGAGCTTGTTGGCCGCACGGTAATACACCTCTCGCTTATTGTGATGATGAGGTATATGTGCTCACAAGTTCAATAAATACGTGTATAATTAATTTTTAAAGAAACAAATTATAAATGTCGTAAATAATTCTAAATATAAGTACTAGAGAAAATTAACAATAAATTTCATATCTGCAATATCCATAAATCATTTGTCTCTTACTCATAATCTAAATAAATGTATAAATGCAGTCATCCAGTTCGTCAAAAAATGTAAAACATAACTACATGACAAGGGGGAAAGGCTCTCCTTCCTCATTCTCTCGACTACTTTGGATCTCTTTGTTCATAATCAACAAAAGTCTCTATCTGCATCAAGATTTACATTTTCGAGGGGTAGGATCGTAATGGGATACCATTGTGAGATTTCAAAAAATATCAATAAGTGAAACTAAGACCAAACTCAAATATGCAAGTCCGATGGAAACTGTAGATCTATATACCAAGTTATAGGTTTCCAAGCAACATACTACAAAAAATCCACATAAAGATTTATCAATCAACAATGCTAAACACCGATCACCCACTCGAGGGCCCTAGGGCTTATGAGGAGCAACTTGTAAGCATATTCAAAAGTCAAGTTTTAAAACATCCATTTTATTAGTGCGTGCAATACGATTTCTCCAAATAGATCATTAACACATCCTGGCTCCCTTTGCCACACCACGAGTAACAATCGTGTATGTAACTTCGTTCCAAGTGACGTCTGGCTTCATGTCTCGTCTTTGACCATGACATCCTATAGGCCTGCCATTAGAGATGCCACAACTTCAACCCAATAGCATTATTGTATCATTCAAATGATTAAAGGAGCTCCATCGAGAGAATGCTCCATCTCGAATTGGGATCTTAATACTCACACACCCATATAAAACCATTTAAGCCATAAATCCAACATCTTATAATCAACTTACATGATAAATCACAGTCCGATAGTAAAGAGATTTGGAAGCAAATAATTACATGTTATAAATAGCCCAATGATAAGGAATTCAACAACTATTACATGATGAAAAAAAGGGCGCGTGGGGAATTTCAAACAAGTATTCACAAACTGTAAATCAAAGTAAGGGTGAGAATTTGTAGCAGTCATTCACAAGCTGTAAACCAATGCAAATGTGAAAAATTTCAGGAACCTTTATGGACTGAAAAATAGTGTGAATGTGAGAAAAATTCCAATAATATAACTCAACAACAACAATAACTAAAACAAGAAATTTATGGCGCCATAATTTACATCCATCAACAACCATACAATCAAGTCCTAATCGACACAAAACCAAGTGGCCAAAACTCAACTTCACACTTCCATAATATCATCCTGTGGACTACAACTAGCCACCAACCCTTCCTCGACCGATTATAGCTCCCATTAGACAAATCAGTCATTGCAAAATTACAAATCCACACTTCCATCACCCAACCAAGAACCAAAACAAAGGCCAACCATGGTGCAACTTCACAATATACACAACAAGGGTAAACAAATGGACAACAAGTGAAAGATCGACAAACCAATCGAGAACTCGAACCAAAGTCCAACCACGACAACTTCACAATATACACAACAAGGGTAATCAAATAAACAATAAGCAAAAGATCAACAAACCAATCGAGAGCTTAAACCAAAGGCCAACCAGTATTCAGATAAGCCCATAAAATAGATAATCAACAAACATAATCTCAAGTTACATGGATTTTGCACGGTACAAGAGAGGCAAAGATGGTCAGCAATCGGAAATAAGCATCATATTTATACAACACAGAAACGGTACTAGAGCAGAGAGCAAGCATGCCAAAATTTTCCAACCCATCGAATAAATCAAAGGTAACAATACCCAACAACAAGATCCATAATTGGAGTCTATCATCATGGAGGGAGTATACGAAACACAAGCAATCGAGCAAAGTGTTCAACCCATCAAAACATCATTTTCAAGCTTGGTCCAAAGAGAGTCGCTTATCTCCGTATGGTGGGGGAAATTTATGGATGCATGACGGTGCTCTAATCTTATTCTCTAAGGTTGGTGCATTGTGCGTGGCGGAGGAGCTGAGTGGCGTGAAAAGGAGCAACCTATTCATGGAGAGAGGGAGCGAAATTGAGAGGAAGACATTGAGAGAGAGAGAATCACATGGAGTGAGGGAAGAGGGATTTTCAGATAAGCTTACCGATGTGGATCTATGGTCGATGGCGAGGACACAACAGGACACTGACAATAGACGAAACGCTGGGCCGCTGGAGTGGCATGGGGACAATAGAAATTCAAAGTGTGTGTGTGTGTGTGAGAGAGAGAGAGAGTGTGTGGCTATGGGCACCCGCCCACAAAAGGCTAGTGTGCGGGCGGAGCCCCACACAGTTTTGGGAGCCGAGGGACTGGGCCAGGGCTAGGCCCAACGTTTCCCTTGCCCTCTCTCTCTCTCTCTCTCTCTCTCTCTCTCTCTCTCTCTCTCTCTCTCTCTCTCTCTCTCTCTCTCTCTCTCTCTCTCTCTCTCTCTCCAGATCTTCTGTTATATCCTGCTGTCGTCGTCACCCTTAGCTTGGTCCGTCGCCCCAGGTATCTCTCTCTCTGTGGAAGCTCTCTCTCGTGGCTCACTAACATCACCGTGGGTGGATGGCCTTAGGGACCAATTCGTTCCCCGACATCTAGAAGGGAGACCTGCCCACCGGTTCGGGGGTACAGATAGGACCCCTAACTGGGGAAGAAGAATGGTTTTAGGCGTTTAATTTAAAAGGATGTTGTCTCGTCCCTTTTTAAAACCAGGGGCTGGGTTTTGGTTTTGGAAGTTTTGGTTTTGGAAAGGATCTTGGGTTAGGTCATGACATATATATATATATATATATATATATATATAGAAAATCTTGGGGCCGGATGGGTTTAAAAGAGGTTTTTGCACCAGCCAATGGTAATGTGCCACGTAGGCACTCCAAGAAAAAAATATGATGAACCCGCATCCACCCGATTCCCCTCTTTTCCTATGAATCTCTCTCCCTCCCCTACCTTAGTTCATATGCACGCAAGCTTGTACTTTCGGAAAAAAACCCTCTTTCTCTCAATCTCCTGCCCGATCCTGCTCCCACCACCACGACGAACAGAACAAAACAAAGTTTTATTTCATCATTTGAAGTCCACAGATAAATAAGAACTCAACAGAACCATCAATCTCCAAAAGAAAACTAGAAAAGGAAACTATTAAAACTATCTAAGCTGAAAACCAAAGATCACCCCACCTTGAGCATAGCTGAATTAAACGGGTTCAACTACCGGAATTACACAATTCTCAATTAGGTTCCTACCAAAATTGGAGGGAAAGTAAAGGAAATTTAAATCTTGAAACACTAGAAAAAGACGTCACATCAAATATTTATCCTTCCATTTCATGTGTTTTCTCATCACTCAAACAGAACACAAGCCAGAACAAAATGGGAAAAAAAAAAAAGAAGCGAAATTTGTTAGACTAAATACAATTCTCTAATGCGGAATAACACTTTAGAAATGAGAATTGAAAGGTTTTAATGCCAATTACCTCCAGCCATTAATGCTATTCACTATTTAAGCTGCGTTTCTCACTGTGTTTGGCTCTTCCAAACTCTTCTCCACTCTATTTAGATGGTGTAATACTGAAGGGAATTGAGTGAGTGAGTTTGGAGACCAAACACATATATTTATAGCCGAAGCCTCCATCAAACCGCGGTGTTTACGTGTCCCACATGATCCTATTTTCATGGGATCAGTTTATGAGCAATAGAAGAGTGTTGGACCACTTAAATGACTCTTAAGTGATAGAGTCTCACTCACTCACGGAGACGTGAGTGAGAATCGGTCAATAAAATTTACCGAGCAAGTCAATGTATTCACGGAGTCTTTGGCACCAGAGCACCAGCGAATCCTCATAAAAGGGCTGAAACACGAAGTCTTTCCTCACCAGATTTTCGGCGCTCCCAATGCAGAAGCCTCCACCCTTCACAATTGCTCTGATCCTGATCTTCGGGCCCTCAACAGAGAAATCGAGAACCTCCTTCTCCATTGAAATAAAACTTTGTTTTGTTTTGTTCTTCGTTGTGGTGGGAGCAAGATCGGGCGAGAGATGGAGAGAAAGAGGGTTTTTTTTTTTTTTTATGAAAGTTCAAGCTTGCATGCAGATGAACTGAGGGAGGGGAGGGAGAGAGATTCGGAGGAAAATATGGGGATCGGGTGGATGCGGGTTCATCATTTTTTTTCCTTGAGTGCCTATGTGGCATATTACCATTGGCTGGTACTTTTCTCATATATATATATATATATATATTAGTTTGATTGCAGTAGTTTGTAAGTACCGCGTACGTACATATTCCCGTTGTTATCCATTCACTGTATGCACTCATATCTTTTTAAGTTGCATTTGCTTAGTTATTTTATACATTCCATAGTTTTATGAGATTATTTTACTTCAATGATTGAATAAACAGGACACATTTTACCAGTTTTCGAATAGCATGAATCCAAGTACCTGCCCCTCGCACTAATGATAGGAATACAGCCGCATGCATGATCAACTGGGCAGATTCTTGGATATTATATACATACATATATATTATAATAATATATATATATCTTTGCCCAGTTTTTATATATGTATATAAATTTTAAAAAAAAAAAACTGGGCAGATTCCAATATCATTGAAAGGTTTGAGAATCGAGATTCGTTTCAAGAAGCAATATTTAAGTTTTGAGGATAATATATTTTGAGGTTTGATTGTTCGTTCAGTCAAGAGTTGAATGATGGTCAATGCGTCATGAAATGCCGCGCCGAAATCATTACGGTGGGAGGAATGCCTAGTTAAAGATTTCTCACGCAAAACTGCTACGTACAGTCGCCCTATGTAAGCGGCGTGCAAACGGCTTTAAAAACAAATAATAAATAACAAAACAAAGTTTTGTTTGTTTTGGATTCCAGCTTCGGTGCTCTGGTCAGTGGACATCGATCTCGTCTTCGGCGTGATGTTGTTCCTCTTAGATCATAAACTTGCGTGGTCTTTGACTTCTTGCGTTGTGGTCCTCTAGTAGATCTGCGCTCACTCATCTGCGTGGGTCATCTTCCTCATGTGGGTCTTTGGCTTCGTTTCAGTGCTGACTTCCCTGTGGGTCTTTGATCTTCAAGTCGCACCTCAATTCTGGCAAAATACTAAATGCACATAAAAGTGCTTCACATTTTGTCTCAATAAAAGGAAAGAAAATAAAAAAGACTTGGAACGAGTCTCCGACAGTCTGGACCGTAAATATTGCATAGGTTATTAGATCACTTCTTTTCTCCAGCTCCATCAGACCTCATCTTGCGGAGAACACTAGACATTTCCTCGCGCTTCTTCTTTGTCCTCTTGTGGGTTCCAAGCTTTCTTTTGGCAACTTTCAGTGCACGCTTGTCCTTATCAACTTTTAGAAGCTCATTGATCCTCTTCTCATATGGTGCAAATCCAACAACTTCCCTAATCAAGTTCCTCACAAAGTGGACTCTTTTACTTGTTTTTCCTTTGCGATCAGAGGGTCAAGGAGCCAAATCTTTCTTGGTGACAATATGGCCTTCATTTAAACCCACAAAGAGGCCAGTATTTGGCTGTTTAGGAGCCATTGCCTTCGGTCAGAGCTTCGAAATCTCTCTTCTTTTTTTCCTTCTCAACAACAAACAGAACAAAAAAAAATGACAGTAAAAGAGAGTAAAACAAAGGGGCCAAGAGAGAGAAAAACTGAGCGACAGTTGGCTCAAACCCCAAAAATCAGGACATAGCTTCGTCAAATCTTTTCAAAACACTGCGTTTTATTTTTCCACATCAGCATCGTCTACGCACCGCTTACATGAGGCGATTGTATTAAGCATTTTACTTTCTCACGTATCCTTGACTTGGAATTAAACACGTTCCCATGTGTATTAGCGGTGGCAATGGATTATGTAAGAACGTGTCCGACCACAAGTCCTGATCGTTAATCTATAAATCATTACGTAGGCAGTACGGTAATTTTGTAACACTTCTGATGCTTAAGTCAACAATAAATTATGGATAATAATTCAAGAATGTTCAATCGGATGATTCAAGAGTTACCTGTTGTCTATATATATAGGTGTGAAGAATATTGGATGAGTATCATAAATTGATTAACTTTGCACAATACTTAGCCATTAGAAGGATTATTCCTGATGTATTGAAATTATCTAATCACCACCTTATCCATATTCATAATGTGAGGGTTTATCCATCCGCCCTAATAAATAGGGCGACTAGGGCCTGTGTTAGACCACGACACTCCTTCGATGATGGTCCTTGGGCCCTTAGTTTGGGCTATACCAATATTAACTCCTCCAGATTATGTAAATGTAAAGTCATAATTTGTATAATGAAAAAGGATACTATATCTCTTGAGTTTGTTCACATATATTTTATTTAATTTTTTAATATTTCTTTATTTAAAGATTAAGAAAATAATTATTAGTGTATTTGTTTTTTTTTATTTAAAAAAAGAAATAGAAAGTGCAATTTGCACTATAGGGGCACACCAAGTGGGCAAACTTGGGTGGCATAGTAGAACTATCCTTTGTATAATATTTCATGATTTTGTATTTTATTATTCCACTCAAAATCTATTTTCATATTGAATTATCTATCTATTAGTCAAAATAATAATAAAAATGTTATATATTAATTTAAGATATTTTTTTCTACATTATTTTTGCTATTGAGAAGAAATATTAATGTTCTACAATAGGATTATGGTTGTTCCTTGAATAATTTTATTATTGATGATTTTTAACACCAACAATTAAAAAGATAATTTTTATTAGTGATCAAAAGTGATTATTCAAGTACAAGAGACTTTAAGTATACATCAGAATGCATCAGAACGTTTTTTGGAGTATACATCAATATACATCAAGGAATAGAGAGAGAGTAGTGTTCACAGCCAAGAAAATACTTTTTATTCAATTTTGTTTAACTATAGTGACTACCAAATATGACCCACAACGCTAATTTACGGTAACTATAAGTCATCTTCTTTTATATTTGCATAATTCAATGTAACATATAGTTTTTTAGTTCTATTAGCCAAACTCCTTATTTTATTTGCATTTGCATAATCGATTGCCAATGCTATATATTGTGTCTCAAATGAAATTAAGTCATGAGGAAAGTCCACTATTTTGGGTAGGAGGATACCTTAGAAAATCCTTTTACTTTTTTGTTTGCATTGTATCCTCTTACTGATTGCACTTGAGGTGATCATGATCGATAGCTAGCGTAGCAACAATGATTGTAGATTGTGTGTGTTAGTGGGCCGATTTCGGTCGACGCCTTGTTGAATATGGTTGCAGGGATTCCTACCACATGAATATATTCATGTGGCTGCTGGGACCTTCCCGGTTTATGCATTTCACTGAATTATGACTATGCAATCTGTGTTTGTGCATGCATCGAAATTAAGGAGGATGATATACACTCTGTTGCGGACATGAACACATGATATGGGAAACAGATCATGAGTACTGGTCTTGACACCATAATATTTATACTCAAACTAAAGATCTACGCGCAACAACTTAGCAAATAGGCATCTAATGATTTTTTTTCTATTCCAATGAAAAGAAAGGACGTTACAAGAAAACTGCTTATTTATAACAAGTTATTTCAAGTGAAAATGATTAGTTCCTGCCAAAATGAGTATGTTTAAATCGTAAATAGTCGTTATCGTCGCAAATAATCCATTACAAATGCTTATTTTTCTTGTAGTAGTGAGGAAATTGCTAGTTGAAGAATAACTATATGCATGCTGCACGACTTTGAGATTAAAGTGCGTAATCCTTTCCACCATCACTACAAGAAATAGTGACTTTTACGGTGAATTTATGTTCGTCCCAAAAGAAATCGCCGCAAAAGGCATGTGATTACAACGATTATAGATTCGCCGCAGATTTTTAGCCTTGAAAGTGCGATTTCGCTATTGGCCTACCAGTATTTGTCTACTTGCGGCAATTTTATTCCCTATTGTGACGGTTGTTTTCATCGCAAATAATGATTGAGTGTTGCGACGATAGTGATTCGATGATAAAAAGGTGTTTTAAACTTTTAATAGCGCGCCAAACACCAAAATAGGGGCGGCAAAAGGCACAAAAATTTCTCTTTACTTTTTCCCCTTGATCTCCGTCAGCTAGAATCCCAATTTCCCCTTCCATTTTCGACTAACCTAGCTGTAAATCCACTGGATTTCCACAAATTCGACCACAGATTCATGGTTGGTTGCTACACGACAGGAAATCATCCACATATCTGACCCCCTTTCACCTTCTTCCACTGGATTTTCTGTTTGGGAAAGGCAACAACTCTCCTCCTCTGTTGCAATCAATCGTTGGTCTCCATCTTCTCGCATTTCCATAGCAAAATGCCAAAGCCCTTTGCTTGTTAGCTTCTCATTTCCACTACAAGCTTTACCCTTTTCCTACTGTGAAATTTTTGGGCCAACTTGCCTCCTCCCCCTCCTCCACTCTCCCTTCCCGATTCCCAAACCCTCTTCCTATCCAAATCTCGACACTTGGTTATTGGCGTCGTATACACGGCTTGGTTCATCCACAAGAGTTGATCACGAGTTGGATTTTGGTCACGTGTAAAGCTCATCCACAGATTCATTGCCCTAGCAGCCTCCTCCACTAGATTTCCCTGTTTAGAGAGCTCTTTCATGCACCATAGGTACCTCTAGATGTCTTTATCTATCTTTCCCCCTTCCCTCTCGTTGCTTTCCAAAAATTTTTGGCATGTCCTTTGTTAAATATGTTTATATCTCTGCCTTTTGTGTACTAGGTGCTCTATGCTGTGGGTATTAGTCCATGGCTTTAGGATTCCGGCGAACCGGCAACGATTTATAATCACCGAAAATGATCAAATGCAGCGATTATTATATGTATTTGCGACGATTTTGAGCGATGAAAAAGGCCTAATTTCTTGTAGTGCATGATTAGCGATCGATAATGCATGATTAACCTTGATTTTGAGTTATGTCACTCCATAATTGGCCTGTAAAGACCTATGCCGTTGATCACAAGCTATTCATTTATATTTCGAAGACGTACTGAAACATCTCCAGATAGATTTATCTAAAGGTAAACTACAAGAAATTCTGTCACTTACAAGTCGGTGTAGAAACATACATGCTGCATACTCATCATGTTGAACAGATTTCACATCAACTATTACAAAGTTCAACACACAAATATTTTATTTTTATGTTTGATAATATGAAAGATTTCTATATATATATATATATATATATATATATATATTATACTAGTAAAGGGTAAACACGTGCATTGCACGTGTGCCCAGATGTGACAATAAAAAAAAAATTTAAAAACCAATATTTATGAAATTGAAGAATATGTAATACTAAAAAATAGGTTAATATATATATATAATTATAAAATCTAATAGTTTATTTATATTTTAAGATTCACATTGATTATAAAAATAATCATATATATAATTTGTAGAATTTATATGATTACAACATACGAATTTGCACGAACATGTTTATAATTACAAAATGTTCTATTATACATAAAAAAGTGACTATTGAAGCTAATGCATTATCGTCATAATGCATAAGCGGTGAAAAATTTTAAAATAACACTTGATAAGATTTGCGTAAGCGGTGAAAAACTTTAAAATAATAATAATCTAATAATTGCAAAATAAAATCAGTTATTAACAATGTCATTAATAACTATATTAATACTATTATCAATATTAAGTTTCTTATTAATATAAAATTTAATATTCAAAAAGCAATATAAAATCTTCAAAACACCAAACCTATTATCAATATAAAATTTATTATTATGGCAAATTACTGACGTCGCATGAATTTAACATACAAATCTAAGAATTAAACAATAATGTATTAGAAATACAAATATGGCATATGAATAAATCAAATAAGTATTACATAATAAATATAAAAAACATACTTTAAATAAAAGTCATAAAAAAATAAAAGTACCAGAAAGTAAAGTAGAAGACAAACAAAAGTACACTGCTAAGTGCTAACTAATTTAATCATACACAAAAAGTTTTATACAGATTATATTAAATGAATCAAATGAGATAGTATATCTTAAAATAAAACAAATATATTAAAAGAAATAAATATGATGAGAGAAATAAATATTCATACAACAAGATTACAATGAGAACAATTTATTTTGACTACAGGTGCATTTATATAAATTAAAAGAAATTGAATAACAATTTCTTAAATGATGTAGAAGAGAACATACCAGAAAATAGACAAGGAGTAAAATAACAATAGAAGTAGAGGAAGTTGACAACAATCGGAACAAGGAACAATTAAGAACAAAAGCAGCAAACCTGTAAAAAAAATACATTAGAAAATATTAGATTTATATTAATAAAATATATTTTTTTAATTTATGAAAATTTATAATTATATTAATAAAACTATTATTGTTAAACTTACAGATTCGTTGAAAATGGCAGCGTTCGAAAGCAGTATAAAAGCAGCAAATTATAACACAAAACGACACAGTTAGGAGCAAAAAGCCGCCCAACTCGTGCCATGCCACATCGAAAACGATATCGTTTTCATTAGCAGCAAACCCTAATTCTACTTCAAGCACTATAAATACATCTTTTTCTCATCTTTCTTCTTCTCCTTCTCTCACCTCTTTCGTCGCCGTCTAATCTCTCTCTCACAACTCGTCTCTCTTCTTCTTGCGCTCTCTCTCTCCATTCCTTTATTTTTCTCATCTTTTTCTTCTCCTTCTCTCGCATCTTCCCTCTCCGTCTAATCTCTCTATCACAGCTCCTCTCTCTTGTTCTTGCTGATCACTACTTCTTCTCTCAACAGATAAACAAAAATCAACATTTTTGTTTTCTGGAATGCTAGGAATCTGAAGCTCCATCTCTCAGATCTGAGGAATTTTTTTTTTGGTTATTTTGTTTGATGTGTGTTGGTTTGATATTTTTTTTCCTTTCTCTGTGATGGGTTGTTTATTTTGCATTTTTTTTTGTGAACGCACAGATCTGGGGTTTTTTTTCTCACATTTATTTTTTTATTTTTTTTGTCCCATGGGTTGTTGTGGGGAATATTTTGTGCAGAAGCATTTTTTTAATCCTTATACAAATCTCTAGATCTGTAAAAATTGCCACCACTATCTTCCTTTTTTATTTTATGAGTTTTCCCAAGTTTATTTTTCGAAAATCTACGAATTTGAAGCATGATCTTTCAGGTTTT
Source organism: Juglans mandshurica (assembly GCA_022457165.1). NCBI lineage: Eukaryota > Viridiplantae > Streptophyta > Magnoliopsida > Fagales > Juglandaceae > Juglans > Juglans mandshurica. The sequence continues at coordinate 3,053,858 of CM039620.1, read as the reverse complement.
TTTTTTTTTTTTTTGTCACTTGATGTGTCCTGGTTTGTTCTTCGTGGTCTGTTTTGTCTCTTTTTCTGTGGTCGTTGCTTCATTTCATGTAAATAGTTTTTTGTCAACCGACACAAATTTAACATTCTATCTTGTGATTTTTATTTTGGTTGCTGGTCTATTTTTTTTAAAATGCGTGAAGATGTGTAGATTTGTTATTCGAATCTCTCGTTAGGATTGTTTTTTTGTTGGTAGGTATTTTCTTTCTCAGTAGATATAATAATGTATTCCTTTGATTTTTTTTTTTTCTATTTTGTTTAATTTTTGTGTTTTGGGTTGCAGTGGTGATTTTTTTCGTTGTAGAGCTTTTTTTTTTTCCAGATCCCTACAGATGTATAGATCTGTTCTGCTTCTTTAAAAATGTTAATATTTCCTTATTTTGTTTCTATATATTGTTTAGTAGCTGTTTTTTTAACAACTATCGTTTTCATCTTATTTTGGGTTGCAGTGATGATTTCTTTCGTTCAATGCCCTTTTGTCGTTAATATTTCATTAATATTTCTTTAACTTCCATATGTAGCAACTATCTGATAAATGGTTTGTAGTTTGCATTTCAGGGATGCTCATATCTAGTTTTATTCTTTTAGTTTGTAGTCTATAATTTTTTAAGTTGCATGTGTAGCAACTATCTCATAAACACTTCATGGTTAGCATTTTAGCATCTGTCTAGATGATAATTTTATTTTATAAGTTTTAAAGATGACCATATGAAGTTTTATTCTTGTAGTTTGTAGCCTGTAAGTTTTTAATGTGAATTATCTGATAAACACTATATGGTTTGTATTTTAGGTAGTTTGCAGCTTGTAACTTTTTAATTTGGAAGTTTGTGGTTTGGATTTTAACACATCTGTTTAGATGAGAGATTTATTTTATACGTTTTAGGTAATTATCCATCTGTTTATAAATAATTAGTGCTATATATAAACAGAGTGACTGTGTCTATATATATTATATAACATTTCATCTATATATTGCATATAAAAAACGACACACTTTGTTTACAGATGTTGTATTTTTTTTTTTGTAGCTGTAATTTATACTTTTTCCATTATTATTTGTACCTAGAATTTGTTTTCACTTGCAATTTCTAATTTCTTTGTCACATAAATGTCTACTATGTTATGAATTTACGTTATAATTTAAGATTGTAAGTATTGGGTCTCAAATAATCGAAGCTATTTTTTTTTTTCAGTTTAAAATTTAAGTACATGTACTATTTCATTAAATTGTTAGAAAAGTTTATATTCAAAAGATACGTGGTTGATTTCGAAATTCACAACTAAATTTATATTTGTTATTCCAAATATTAATGTAACTTTTTATTATTGTTATTTCGTTTTGACTATTTTTTTATTTATTTTTAACAATTAATTATTGCATATAAATAAATAACTGAAGAAATAGTCACAAATATTTAGTTAAGAATAATGAACATAAAATAAATTAAAAATTAACATAAGAAGACTTACTTGTGAAACCGAAAAACTGAGAAGCAAATTTAAAACCCAGAGCGGAGAAACAGATTTGTGAGCAACGTTCTAATGGGAGGAGTCTATTTATAGTAAATAACCAAGCGGCAAACGGTGAAAGCAGCGAATAGGAAAAAAAGACCTGAATCTAATAAGAGTAAAGTTGTGGCAAATAAAGAAGATGAACATGATTTGTATTCGTAGCAGAAAGCGGTGGAAGCGGTGGGAAACACTAAAACCAAAAATCACAATCTAAAAAAAAATAAACTGTTAAAATTAAGAGGAAAGAATTATTGTCATACGAGCGGTGGGAAGATGAGAGAAGAGAAATCCAGAAGAAAAAAACCTCGAGGGATAAAAATGGAAAGAACAAATGGAGACAGAATCCAGAATATATGAGAAGAACGAAGGATAGAGCTGAAAAATGTATAAAAAAAACGAGGGCAAAAATGGGAAAACAAATTTAAAAACAAGGACAAACTGGGAAGATGTATAAATTGAAGGACATCAACGTAAAAAGAATATAAAAACAGGAATAAAATTGGAATAAAAATTATACGACTCCTAGCTGCTTATAGCCGCTTATTATATATAAGATATATGTTAGTGATGCAGCGTATCATTATTTGGCGTATCATTTATGATTTTCTGCAGTATAAATCGTCTCAGAGACTAATTATTATATATTATAAGTATCTTGATTAAAACGTGTTCATCTTGGGAGGTTGTAATCATAAGTACGAAATTAAAAACCCTATAAAAAAAACCAATTTAAAACTTGTCAAGATAATAATAGCCTTCGCAAGCTGATCATATGATCACTAGCTAGAAGACAAAACGACGACAGATAATCCAAATCAAAGAAAAATGTACTACGTATTTAATACTAGTAGTAGTACTACTGATGTTGTCGATCGTAGTCCAATGATCATTATGGATATATACAGATCATGGTTGCTGCATGTGGAAGTGAATAAAATTAATTAATATTGTCTTTCCAAACAATTTTGATTTCTCATTTAAACAATGTGCAGTTTTACAATACAATATTAAACAATGATGATCATGACCATGAGTAGCAAGGACTCCACATGATTAATAAATATGATAATTAATTAAGGATTATATATATATGTACTATATCTCTTAAAAATAAAAATGAAAAGTACCGTGTAATAAAAAATAACTGAAGCAAATGATCAACGATTGGTTTAATTCATGCCGTGACCCTTGCAAATAAGGCCGGTTGATCATCTGCATGCTCTGATTATTAACATTAAATAATGCAAACTGCTACGTCGTACGTAGTACTAGCCAGCGTGAATACGCATGCATTCATTAAAGTAGTAATGGAGGAAAGTAAAACAAGATAAAAGAATGCGTCCAAATTAATTAATTATATATATATATATTAATTTGGTATTTATTTATCTATGCAAGTAATCCACGAGGTCGCTTAATTTAATTTCCATTTCTTTTCCGACAGTTCATCAAACCTACGACCCGTCGTATATAATTAATTATCTTAAATTGATTAAAAATTGTTAATCTTTATCATAATTAATTTATCATATTTTATTAATATAACAAATAATTTATAAGCCGGATCGAGCAGCCATATATGCCATGCATGCATTTTCCGTAAAGTTAATTATTAAAAGGAATTAATTATCTAAAAGACCAAATTAATCATGGCCAAATTTGTATATATATCCATCTTATAAATTAATTAACCACCATGAATTAAAGTCATTGAATCGATGTTTGGAATGCATCCATGACTGGTTCAAACATAAGTGAATGATCTAAAGGGCTGAATTTTTCCTGCGCGCGCGTCAGCTGGTTGAATTACCATAAATTAACCCTAGCTCGTGTATATACATTATATCTATGATCAACCTGCTGGACTCTTTAATTACTGCATATAATATATATGCAACTTGGAATTAGAAACCTCATGCATTTATTTTCCAAAAGTCGACGACTACGAATGAAAAAGAAAAATCATGAACATGACCTAGCCTAGCTCCAAAGTATTATTGTCGATACAAATTAATATGAGTACTTTAATTTGATTCCTTTCTCATTCAATTCGATCCTGAAATATTATTGTATGCGGTAATTTTAAGACGGGTTCTGTTATGTATCGTATAAGGCCTAAAGCATCATGATTATAAATGCTCTTTTCTCATCAGCAGAAGCTCATGTGGCATCAAATATTACCATATAATTTGCAATACTATTTTTTTTTTAAATTTTCTATCTTCTAATAATTTGGCAATACTGTTTGCATGTGGTCGTCCCAGTCGTTCAATCTATCGCTTGTCAAAGGAAAATGATCATGTAATAATTTGTAAGCGGGTTTTCCCTTACATCGGCTCGTATAGCAAGCTCATGAGGGATCACTGGAGAAGTAAGTCATGAGAGAGTCTGGCCAAACCCAGCCCAACAACCCTTCTATAAAAGGAGTCTGTGGGCTTTTGTATAGTACTACTCGACCCGTGAGCAAAACACACCTACAAAGCAATCCACACGTGGGAGAAACGGATGGTAGGAGCAGATGAGACTTTCTGCCTGAAAAGGTTCTGTAAAACCACCGCGTATTATCTGGGTGGTGATCCTTTGTATTTATAATGGTTTTTTCATATACGTTGCTAAGTCCAAATCAAATACAAATTACTCTAATATCTTATTTACATTTGTTTCCTATAATTCAGGGATTCTATCTTGATCTTCTTTGGAGTAAGTCTTTCCATATTTATCTTGAGCTTGGTCTTGATCTTGATTTGTAACCCTAACACCTCACTGATGACACCCTACCCTTAGAAACCCGCGCAAGTAGGTGGACATGAAATATGAAGAACCCTTAATCTCCTGACGGCAGGCATGGAGGGGTTTAACAGGGAACTTTCGTAGGATAAAGTGAGTTAGGGAGTTACGCCGCATTAATGGCTCTACTCCCCGAAGCAACGTTAGTAACCTCACCTCATAAGCAACGTCTCATTAAAGGATTATGACTAAACGAACAGTTGAAGTGACATGGACTACTCCCCAAAGCTAGGTGTGAGTTGTCCCCAACAGAAGCATAGTATAAAAGTCGACTCACGGGTACAAAGACCTTTATCTGATTCTTCTAAGCTCACGCATAAACTACTTAAGAGATATACTGATTTTAGCATCGGAGACTCACCGACCTCCACCAAGGCCCCCTACTCACCGTGTTTTCTCAATTGTGCAGATAAAAGACTCAAGACTCGAGTTGCTGGAACTCAGCTCAAATGCATACAAAACACGACGTTAACATAATACATGCAGCTAGCTGCCTGTACAAGGACAATTATTTCAATGCTTCTCGAATTCAAAGGAGCGAGTGTCCAGATCAAATCAGATTCCATATTCAAGATTGCAGGTAATTAATTAAAGGAGTAATGCTATTCATCGTCCCAATTTTTATTATCATCTCATCATCTCATGATGTGACATTAAAAAATTAAAGATTATTTATTATATTTTACTTATGAACCTATCATTTAATGCCACATCATAGGATGATGAGAAGATAATGAAAAAATAGATGATGAATAGATTTTTTTCTAATTAAAGATTGTATATATATATATGAACTGTGAATTAGGTCATTTGAGGCCTAGGCGCTGCTAGATTATATATATATATATATATATATATATATTTATTGACATGCATTTCCTTATATATATATATATGTCTTAATTAAATACAAAATTGATCATCGTGATCATTTGTTTTAAAAATAAATTGATTTTTGTCATGATTCAATTCTATTGGAGGCTGGAAATTAACGGGGAACGTCTACTTTTTTTCTTCTACAGTATTAATAAGGTCTACTTCAAGTATAAATTATATATATCTCTCTTAAGGTCCAAAGTAATTGATCAAGATTTGAAATATAATTAAACTGTACATACCGCCAAAACAAGTGTTTAGTTAGCAATAACGGCACTAGATAGCCTACATTACTTTATCTACTTAAGAGAAAGAGCTCAAGTTTCAATTCATGCAAGAGAAGTACTACCGGCACACTCCTCAATAATCTGCCAATATATTATTACCTATTCCCCAGAACATTCTTGAAATCGTCGAGGTGTATGTACCAGCTTTCGAGGATGACCATATGGCCAACCAGCACATATGAATCATGTGGGCATTAAACTATCGATTTCTGCTAAAAGATAAGATCAGGGACCAGCCATACATGATATATATATATATAGGCCCATTTTTTCATTCAATAATAAAAATATCATTTTCCTGATCATCATCCTTCTTATATATTTTTTTTTATGTTATATTAAATAATTAAAATAAGTAAAATATTATAATATTATAAAAAAATATTTATTTGTAGTCCATTATTTTTTATGAAAATAATTATTTTTTATTAAAATAAATCTATTTTAATAAAAATAATTATTTTTGACGTAAATAATCCGTTAGAAATATTGAAGAGACAGTAACAGAGGATGATGTGAGATAACGAGGATCGATGACAATTCTCTAAATATTAGTTTGTAAGTTCATTTTGTGATTTTTTTTTTTTTTTTTTTACAGCACTTCTCAGTTCCACATATATCTTCCTCCGTATGAATATATATTACCCCACCTCCCCCCGATCTCTTTGAAACTTCAAAACGTTTCACCTACCCAGTGCTTTAGTCATAGATCTCTTCATTAATGGCTGCCATTCCTCCATCAAACACCGTCCTTCCCTTCGCCATACCCCGCCAAAACCCCGGCCTCCATTCTATAACCCAGTTTTCAGCACCATTTAATTTAGGCCGAAAACCCCAACTTGGAGAACTTTCGCACGTCGCCACAAAAGCGCCAACACTACTATGCAAGGTTCTATCCAAAACAGGCGACTCTCTGTCAAGCATTGTAAGCGAGCTCGAGGAAGAAAGAACACAGAGAGTACTGGAACAAGATGACGAGGAACCACAGACCACGGCCGCCAAGCCTGAGCACCAGCTCGCCGATGCCTGGCGTGAAATCCTCGGTCAAGACGACTGGGTTGGCCTGCTCGATCCCATGGACCCGCTTCTTCGATCCGAGCTAATCCGGTACGGCGAGATGGCACAAGCATGTTACGATGGCTTCGATTTCGACCCTTTTTCCAAGTACTGCGGGAGCTGCAGATTCATGTGCCATGAATTCTTCGACTCTCTAGGAATGTCGCACTTCGGCTACAATGTTTCTCGCTACCTCTTCGCGACCTCAAACATCAATCTGCCCAACTTTTTCAAGAAGTCGCGGTGGCCAAAAGTGTGGAGCAAGAACGCCAACTGGATCGGATACGTTGCTGTTTCAGACGACGAAACCTCCAAACGTTTAGGCCGCCGTGACATAGCTATTGCATGGAGAGGCACGGTGACACGGCTGGAGTGGATAGCAGATCTTATGGATTTCCTGAAGCCAATTTCTTCCAACAAAATCCCATGCCCGGACCCAACTGTGAAAGCCGAATCAGGGTTTTTAGACCTCTATACTGGCAAGAACGAGGCCTGCAGATTTTGCAAGTTTTCAGCGAGGGAGCAGATTCTAACCGAGGTCAAAAAGTTGCTCGATATCTACTCAAACGAAGAAGCTGTAAGCATTACCATCACAGGCCATAGTCTGGGGGCTGCGTTGGCCATTCTAAGCGCGTATGATATCGTTGAAATTGGCTTGAACGTGTTGAAAGACGGCCGAGCCGTGCCGATATGCGTGTTCTCGTTTTCGGGGCCGAGAGTAGGGAATGCGAGGTTCAAGGAGAGGCTGGAGACGTTGGGGTTGAAGGTGCTGAGGGTGGTGAATGTCCACGACATGGTACCCAAGTCGCCGGGGCTGTTCTTGAACGAGCAATCGCCGCCAATGATGATGAAGCTGGCCCAGGGGTTACCGTGGAGTTACTCGCACGTCGGGGTTGAGCTTGCATTGGATCACAAGAACTCCCCGTTTTTGAAGCCGACGGGTGATCTGGTTTGTGCACATAATTTGGAGGCTCACCTGCATTTGCTTGATGGGTTAGTATTCATGATCAATTAATTAATCTGTTTCTCATGATCTTCCAGTCAAATTATTTTACCTGCATCATATATATAGATAACATATCTACGCAGCCTAGGATAGGATGATTAGAGTTTGCTCTTTTTTGTTTTTTTGTCTGTGCAGATCATTTGCAGTAGTTTAGTCGCGCGTGTATATATATATATATATGTATATATAATTGGGTTGTTGAATGCAAGTACATATTGCAATTGTACCAATTAGAATCCAATGCCAATCACTTACATGAATATACCCAATAATGTACACTAATCTATGTTCGATCTGAATAAATATTTTCGGCAGAAATTCTAAAAGACTTTAATTTATTTTTGGTAATAAACACTTGATCATCAATTAACATAAATAATTTTTTTTTTTTTTAAAGCAATTAACTTGCAGAACATGCACTGTACGTTTATTATATCTACAAAAGAATGGATCAAGATTCTCGTGTTTTTGTCCTGTACTCGCTCTAAGATCCAAAAATATGAAGTAGTGCATTTTACACTTTCTAAATTATTTTATGTACTTCTCTCTGTGATCTCACCCAAGAGGCTTTTATCCGAATTCAAGAGGAATGATTATAAACTTTCGATCGAAGATCTTAATCTTTCAAGGACTACCTCGTACAATCATGTTAAGAACAAGTCTCAAATGCACAAACCTAACTTGTGCAAGATTTTTGTTAAAAAGTAGGTCTCACAAAAAAAACATATATATATATATATATATATATAATTATTAATTAAATTATTAAGCTGTACGTCCGCCGCTAGCTCTAGCCAAATAAATGAAATTATAAATTAGGCATGAAAGGAACTACATATAATGTGACAAGAAACTAAAAGACAGACCTACGATGCATCATCTATGGCATCTAGATCTAGGATTTTTGTTATTTGTTTAAACATCGATCTCGGTATATATCTTTTTCATGCATATTAAATTACTACTACTTGGCTGGATCGAGTTCATTAAAATACCAACCATGAATAAATAATAAATGATCACATGCCCCCCGGCCCCCACCTTCACTTTATATAGTACTAGTATTAATTAATTAATCACAGTACTAGTCATGCATGTTATACGTCTGTCGTTAGTAGTTATATATGAATGGGATAATTAACGGCGGTCGTGACCAATATGTAATATAGATAATATATATTAATACTTAGTTCTTACGTACGAATTAAAGAAAAAACTAAGACATGATTATAATAATAATATAAGCTAGATTGGAGATAGGTTAAATAAGACAACCATTACAAGTCACAGCCAACTTGATGCTAGTGGATTATTAATATATATATGTAAAGATCGAATTAAATTAGTACGTACATTGTTAATTTTAATTTCTTTTGTCCTGTAGATTAATATTCAGTTTAGAATTAAACCAGCTAGCTAGGGTACGTATATACCACATGTTTTCACATTAGTTTCAATGAAAAGTCAAACCTAGATCGAAATTATGTCTCGTTTGTTTTTACAACTCATCTCATCTTAGTTGATCTAATCATTACAATTTTCTCAATTTTTCATATAAAATAAAATAAACAATTCAACTTTTTCAAATTCCAAAATAATAATAATATTAAAAAAATATATTCTAATAATATTTTATTCAACTTTTAACTTAATTAATCTCATCTCATCTCATCTCATCTCATCTGTGAAAACAAACGGGACAATTGTCCATGAGTTCATGTGTAATTGTCGGCCGCCCATGCCCACTTATAACTCAATTGCCAATTGATGTGACTTGATGCATAGAGTAGTTAGATTGTAAAATTTATTTTATCTTAAAAACGTATGATCGTGCAATAAACTACTTAACTGGTAGGCGAATGAGTTGTCGTAGAAAGTGTTAGACATATCAGTTCCGATATATTTTATTTGAATTTGATAACAGATTTCATAAGTATTCTGTTAGTATTCTATAGTTATCTAGTTATCTAGTTCTGTTAATCGAGTTTTTAAATATTTGAATTCTTGTATCTATATAGATAATGTAATTTAAACTACTTTGTAATTATCTATATATATGAAAACACTCAAGTGCCTGGCTATCAATTTGAGCCAGATTTTATTCTATTGTTATTCTGACTTGGTATCAGAGAAGATGTTGTGATAGTGAATGTAAGAGGTGTAATAATAGGAAAGGAAGAAACTGAATGAGGAGGCAAGGGATCATTAGAGAAAGAACCTGATTGTTATTCTGACTGAAAGTGCATGAATGAGTCCTACGTACTCATGTGTGTAAATATTTTGGTTGCATGAAATTGCAGATACCATGGGAAAGGACATAGATTTGTGCTGGCAAGTGGAAGAGATCCTGCACTGGTGAACAAGGGCTGTGATTTCTTGAAGGATCATTACTTGGTGCCGCCCTACTGGAGACAGGATGAGAACAAGGGTATGGTGATGGGCAAAGATGGTTGCTGGATGCAGCCTGAACGTCCAAAGCTCGATGATCATCCTCCTGATATGCATCACCATCTCCAACAATTAGGCCTGAGTACTTCTTATTAATTAATTATTTATTCACAAATCAGACTTTGTAATTGTTTGCTTTCTTGTAATTTGTAAATCGTATACATAAGACAATATCGAAAGGAAGACCGAAGATCTTCCAGCTTTAAACGGTTTCCCCATATATATTAGGGATTACTAGTGAAAAAGCCATAAAATACAAAAATTAGTATGATCATTAAGCTCCTCTAACATGCTATCTGTTCAAATTCAGATTTTCGGAAGGGATAATGATCCAGTACCTCTCCATTCAAATGAAATGGACAATATCCATTTAATTTAAACATAAGATATATTTTTATCCATTTCATTTGCGATATAAAATTTAATTAAGTATAGTATAAATCGATTTACACCAATTAAAACATCTATCCATGACCACCCAAAGGCTTGCAAAGAAATTTTATATGCAATCAGAGAAGAACGACATTTGTTCTCTGTCAGCTGGAGAGCAACAGAGATTTATTTATGAGAAATTTTATTTATCATCTTTTTTATTATAATCATTACAAAAAAACACCGTTCTGACCAAAGCCCTTATTAGTTATTTCCATCTCCTTCTCCTTCTCCCCAAAATCCCCCCGCGTCCCACCCCCAAATACATCCCTCTGAGGCTCTCTCTGTCTATCATACTTCGTTCGTCCCCTCTCTCTCTTCTTTTGCACCGCCGATAGATCCTTCACTCTGACACTGCCCTCCATGTCGGACGCCACCAGTAAGCCTTCCTAAATGAAAAAATTAAAATGACAACTTCGCTCATTAACCTTTTAAAATGATATTTGACTAATTGAACAAAACCTAAGAGATTTTAAAGTGATGAATATTTGTGTATTGATGAAATGTGTATTAATTTACTCGTTTATTAAATGAGAATATTTTAGATTTAAAAAAAAAAAGTAAGAGAAGATAATATTCCTAATACTATTATGTGTTGATTGAATCCTTGTAATGATCAATATATATACTTACTGATACTAACTAATATATGTATATATAAACAATATAAGATATTTACAAAAACTCAAAACATGTTTGTTAGATAAAGTAAGATCTAATAGAAATAATTTATTTTGTAAAAAAAAAAAAGCATCATGAATAATTGCCTTTATCCCAAAGAAGGAGCATCTAGATAATAATTGTGACGATAAACAGAAGTCAAATTATATTTCTCATAAATCAACTAATATAATTAGTTTAAGCGGAAAATATATAGATATAGATAAATGATTTGTACAAGCCCCAAATAGACAAGCCCTATGTAAGCCCTCGTAAAAAAGTGGACCCCACATTAAAAAAGTGTAAAAAAATTTATTCTTTATTAGTGTGACTCATTTTTTTACAAAATACTTGTATGAGACTTATCTATTTAGGGCTTGTATATAACATTACTCATAAATATAAAGATTCATTCTTTTGGGTAAAGTAAAAGTTTTTTTTATCCAAAATTGAAAAGTAATAAACACGGACAAACAAGAAGCAAAGAATAAAAAAAAACCATTTTAGCAATTTAAAGAAAAAAAAAAGAAAAAGAAAGAAGAAGAACAAGACTAATATTGGACTCACACGTGACAGGTGTGACACATAAGGCCCATTTAACTTACGTGACACGATGCAGTCTCACCGTTTCTCTTCTTTCCCAGTAGCGAAACCCAACTTGGAATAATCCGGCCCGTTACAAAATCAGACCCATTTAAGCCCAGCCCGCGGGAAAAAACAAAAAGACAGGTGCTAAACGCACCGTTCTGACGGTTTATTTCCATCTCCTCCTTACCAGCCACTCCTCCCTCGCCCCCCCCCCGCGTCTCTCTCTCTCGTGCCAAAACCCTAACCTTCCTCTGCCGACTGCCAAAACCCTAGCCTCCTGTCACTCTTCCTCTGCCGACCGTATTCCACTTTTTCGCTCCGTCGTCGACTTCTACAACCCAAGGTTAGTTTTTCTCTATTTCACACACACTCTCTCTCTGTGCGTTGGTGCTTTTATAACTGATGGATTCTTGTAACTCTTTCTCTGCCGATCGAAGCTCCGTTTCCTCGTAGCCGTCGTCTTCATCAGTCTGTGTCGCTCCGTCGTCGACTTCAAGAACCCAAGGTGTGTTCTCTGCATTTTATTTCGATTTGGGTTGTGAGAGAACATTGTGTTTGAAATGGGTTCTACTACTTTATTGATCTGTATGCTATATTTTCTAAGGATAACTGTCAATGCGCTGCTGTAGTGATGGCACTGTCTCGTTATCTGTATTGAGTTCCCTATGGAGGTGTTTGTTCAGTGTAATTACTGGCATTGGTGTTTGTTCAGTGAGTATGAAGGATGTTTTGGATGTAAGATTTTCTTGGATTTTTTAAATTAAAAAATAATAATAATAATAAATGAGCTTTATGGAGTTTTGTAAATACTAATTAAAAATATGTTTCTACTGAAAAGTTTTTTGTGAGAGGATTTTATTGGAGCATGAAAAAGTGATGGGGCTAATGAAAATATGAAGGGAAGAAGATTTTGTAAGTGGGTTTTTATTTTTTAGTTTTGTAGAAGTTGTTTTTGGAAATATGAGGTTTTTATTGGTTAAAAAAATGTATTTTGATGAAAGGGATTACATTTTTTTTATATAGGTAATCATAGATATTATATTCATAGAAATAGGCCAAGCCCATAAAGGGATTACATTTTTTAAAACAATACTTGCATTGAGATGAAAAGAAAAACTGAGAAAGTTTTGTAACTATGGTTTTCAAACATGAAAGCTGACTTAATAGTAAGGCAACTCTCTTTCTAGTCATTGGCACATGCATTAGCATATATGAAGGAAACATCAAAACCCCAAATCTTCTTTTCTTTATATCATCATAACAAGGATGACTCTAAAGGCACCCTTTTCTTTCTGTAAAGTTCAAAAAATGAAGAAAAAAAGGTGGGGGGGTGGGGGGGATTTACCTATCAAGATTCTGGGTGGACCTTTTTGCACATGCATTAGCATATATGAAGGTGGCGCTTGCTGTGTTTTCTAATATCATTAGTTTAGTGAAATCAGTGGTTTAGATGTCACTGTTGCATTCCAAAAGGCCTATAGTTTTATATATGTATACACTGTTAATTGATTCGATATCTGAATTGTAAAGGGGAAAAGGATATATAGAAGGAATTAAGCAATTAGAAGCTTCCTCAGTGGCATCCTATATATTTGCAAAAGGAAATTAATTCCAGTTTGCCAGCTAGCTAGATATAATTAATCATTAATATTATTGCATGCATCCCCATATATATGATCAGACTTTAAAAACTTTGAGCATAATTTTTACATAATTTTTATTATGAGAATATGAATACAAAATGTTTACATAATTTTTATAAATTTCCAAACTGCTGTCTTTCTATTTTTAATAATCCGAGTTGGGTTATAATGAACCAAGTACACTATGCCCCAAAATACTACTTCGCCAATATCCAACCCAACCTCTTTAAATTTTGTTCAACTCCATTACAAACTCAGCATTATAAACACACTCACAAATCTCAGCATATTTAGAACACCAGCCCACTGATTACACCCATTCCCACTCCTACAATTACATTTTGATCAACCTTCAAGAAATTTCCATATTCTCTCAACCAAGCCATCAAGTCACCCGACTCCAAAACAAATACACAATCATAGACAACTCGGTTTCTTGAAGAGCAATGAAGAAAATATAGGACAATTGCATGGGCAAAGCAAGAGAGTATCTTACTCAACTTGGAGTGGTGGTTGGCTGGATTTTTTAGGGCGAGGTGGCGCTGCAGTGAGGATTCGATGGAGTGAGGCACGTGGCTGGACAGGGTGCGGCGGCCTCCACTAGTTACGGTGACTGGCTTAGTAGGAAGAGATAGTTGTTGAGAGGGGGAGTCGGAACTGTATACACAGATAGAGAGACCGAGACAAAGAGACAAGACCTTAGAGGCTTACCGGGGTTTCGTGCTACTTTGTGAGTAGCGGAGGAGTTGGGTGGCATGGAGAGGGGCGGCCTAACCACAGAGAGGGAGGGAGAGAAAGTAGAGTGACACAGAGAGCATGTGAGAAACAGACGAAGAGAGAAGAGTGAGACGGGCCGAGAGAAAGAGAGGGAGAGGAAGGCTTACTGGGTGGCGTCCAACGTGGAGGACAGTGTTGGCATTATGGAGCCGCTATAGTTGTGGCTGCGGCCAAAAGAAGAGAGAGAGAGAGAGAACGAAGAGAAGAACTGGCGAGAGATAGGACGAAAGGAGTGTGACAGATTGAGAGAGCCTCAAAGGGATGTATTGGGGGGCTGGGAAGGAGAAGGAGTAACATGTGACTAGTCAACAGTTCAGGATTTGCGAAAGAGTAACATGTGATGTACTCTGTCCTGTGTGTATATCACAAATATCCTTAGATTTTGTAATGATCGTTCAAATCTTTCTCTTGGGTAATACCTGTTATTCATTAAAAAAAAATAATAATAAAAAAAACTTCTCTTGGGTCAATGGTTTTTTTACTTAAGATTTTCCTTGAAATGTGTTTCTTAGCTTCATTTGTTTTTTGTGGTCGGTAATTCTCAGCTTCATTTGTAAGCACCTTATATAAGGCACTTGTTATTGTCATTGTAAAATTGAATCTTCCACAATTTCAAATTGCTTGATACGTGTCATTGTGGCTTCTATTTTTCCTTTCTAAGTAAGAAACTTGCCTGTTCTAAAGAGTCATCTAGAACTCATGCTTTACCAGTGTACCATATTCCATCTATCTGGGGCTTTTAGATTTATACAACTTGTCTAGATTTTGTACAAGTTTTTGATACCGTATGACACTACAATTGCACTTTTGTTTTGCAGAAGTGGGATTTGTCTTGTTAAAGATGAATTTAATATCTCAAAATTTTCCCTCCAAAAGTAGAGCCAATAAGCCTAAAAGGGAGGACACCGATGAGCCTTCATCTCTGCAAGGGAATGAAGATGCTGAAAATGAACATTTGGATATTTTAAGGATGACTAAGAGAAAGAAAGAGCGCAAGGAAGAGGATGAGAAGTTGGCAATTGAGCAAGACAGAGAAATGAAGAAGCTGGAGAACTCTTTGTTCGGGTCCCTGTATTCACCTGTTGAGTTTGGGAATGAAGACGAGGAAGACACTCAAGACTGGGCTGAGAATGGTTCTGCTTTGTTCATCATGGACCGAACTGCAAATGGTGTGCTTTCTGTTTATGAAGAGGATGAAGAATTCCCAGAAAGAACTAATGGTGAGGAGGAAACTAAGCAAAGAAAACCTGTCTGGGCAGATGAGGAAGAAGAAAAAACCAAAATAAATATTGCTCAAGTTAACAGATTAAGGAAACTGAGGAAGGAAGAAGATGAGAGTTTGATTTCTGGTTCCGAGTTTGTGTCAAGATTGAGGGCTCAGCATGTTAAGCTTAACCCCAGCACAGATTGGGCCAAACTTGATTCACGAGCAAGTAATGATACATCTTTTGATGATGAGTCATCAGATGAAGAGAATGGGGCAGCACTGGCCCGTGGTTACGAGGATGTTGAAACTGTTGAGGATGTCCTTCGAACGAACGAAGACCTTGTTGTGAGAAGCAGTGCAAAATTGTTGCCTGGACTTCTTGAATACTCGAGACTTGTGGATGCAAATACAGAGGATCCTTCTAAAGGTCCAATTAATGCAGTTCAGTTCCATCGGAATGCTCAGTTGCTACTTGTTGCGGGATTGGATCGGGGGCTTAGATTTTATCAAATCGATGGAAAACGGAACACCAAGATACAAAGTATTTTCCTTGATGATTGTCCCATTCGGAAGGCATCTTTCTTGCCTGATGGTTCTCAGGTTATTATAGCAGGAAGGAGAAAGTTCTTCTATAGCTTTGATTTAGTTAAAGCAAGAATTGATAAAATAGGCCCTCTGGTTGGCAGGGAGGAGAAAAGCTTGGAATTTTTTGAGGTTTCTCCTGATTCTAGCACAATTGCATTTGTTGGAAATGAAGGTTATATCTTGCTGGTATCTTCCAAAACGAAGGAACTGATTGGGACACTAAAGATGAATGGAACTGTTCGATCTTTAGCTTTTGTTGATGGTGGGCGACAATTATTGAGCACTGGTGGTGATGGACAGATCTACCACTGGGATTTGAGAACAATGGCTTGCATCCATAAGGCTGTCGATGAAGGTTGCATAAAAGGTACGGCTCTTTGCACTTCCTCGAATGGAAAACTGTTTGCAGCTGGTTCAGACAGTGGTATCGTGAATATTTACAACAGAGAGGAGTTTTTAGGGGGCAAGAGAAAACCTATGAAGACCATAGAAAATCTAACCTCCAAAGTGGATTTTCTGAAATTTAATAACGATGGTCAAATATTGGCGATTTGTTCTAGCATGAAGAAGAACAGTTTGAAGTTGATACATGTCCCGTCATTTACAGCATTCTCAAACTGGCCTCCCCTCAACAAATCCCTACATTATCCACGCTGTTTAGATTTCAGCCCTGGTGGTGGCTTCATGGCTATGGGAAATGCAGGTGGAAAGGTATTGTTATACAAGTTACATCATTACCATCAAGCCTAGAGCGGGTGTGACAATATGGTGTGAGATAGTACTCTTCATGTTGTATGCTGGGAATCCGTTCTTTATTTGTGGACTCACCTAATATTGTAGTAATTCTAGCTTGTGGTATTGGTTGCAGAAGAAAGGATTTCTGCAGTAATTTTGCTCAATGACTGGCTTGTTTTCGTTTTGTTGCACAAATTTTTTTTCGTAACTTAACCGGTTGATTCTTTGTACCGAGTACAATCTGATACTGCTGGCATGATTTGATCCTTGCCATCTTTTTCAGCTGGACCGTGCATAATCTCATTTTTAAACTAGTCAATCTTTGTTTTTCTGCACATACATTGGTTCAGGACTTCCATCTCAACGAAGTTTCGAGCTTCTATGCAGAATCGATTGAATTTTCTTTTTCTTATTTTTTTTTGTGTAGACTGTTTTTCGTGCATCCCTCTGACTCAAAATTATACGGACTAGCCATCATGAATGACTGAATCAATACGTTCCCCCATTCTGAATTACAGAACAAGAATCCAAATACTCCAGCCACACCATTAATGAGTTTGTTTTCAAATTTCATATTGCTTGATTTGAATCGAATGAAAAATATTTTCCCTTACCTGGGCTTCTTTTTACATAATAATCTGCAATCCTCCATCTTAGTAGCATTAAGATTCAAGGAAATCTTGATACCCAAGCCCTTGGTCTTTAGTACTATAGTGAAGTTCTCAACCTCAAGTTCTTTGTGGAGATGGAAAAAGAAGGTTTGGGGGGATTCTTTTTGGGTAGGGGGCAAGAGAAACATTAATTGAAACATAAATCTTTATTTAAACATATTTAACAAAACAGTTAAAACCATGACTTACAAAATAACACATCATTGACTGACATGCTTTCCATTTCTAATGTACAAAGAGGTCAGCCGGATCCAGAAAGAGAAAAAGAAAAGGAAGAAACATGTGTTCCTCGATGTAGTGGGAAAGAAGAAAAATGTTGAATCCGTAATCCCCAAATTTGCAGTGCCATCCATCGCCAAGCAGAGAGAAATGCAAAACTTTTAGGACAGAATTATAGAATTATCACTGTAGAAAACTGAGAGGTTTCGCTCGAGTTTCTTGATGGTCCTATATTGAGTCAGCTTCTAAGTTCTCCAACAATCCATCTACTATTCCGCAGTAAAAACTTCGCCTGCAAGCTCCCAGATGACAACCTGCCCAGTTGGCTAAGGAAATCAGCAACCTAGCACAGCCTACAGTGACCATTTAAAAAGTTATAATACCAGCCCACAAAATTGACCTTCGCATAGACCAGGTGCACTGAGCAGCAGTTGATCTACACTATTGCTAAACGCCTGCTGCAGCTTTGGCCTCACGATCTGTCTTTCCCTGGAACCAATTTGAGCAGCAATAGTAATATGAGACTGATGAATACTTGAGGACCATCAATATACAAAACCAGATCAGATTGCCGGCTTGAAGACCTAAGAATTAATTATATATATTTTGTTGGAACAAAAAAAAAACTCTTAGCCAGAAACAGCGACAACGTGACTAATTTAACCTCTTAAAAATAAGTCGGAAAGAGGGGGGAGGGGAGTATCTCATTATTGCAGAAATCAAAGTCAAAGATCGCAGACTGACTATAAAATGAAAAGCAAGAAAGAGGGTCTGTCTTAAAAAAACCTCAGATGTCTTCCGGATCTTCCTTGTAGGAGTTCTCATCGTGACAAGCTCCTCAGCTGCGGTTGGGTGAATACCTACTGTGGCATCAAAGTCTGCCTTGGTCAAGCCAGCTTTCACAGCAACCGCAAATCCCTGGAGTGTAATACATTATGCAGCCACAATGAATAACCAGAATAGTATAAATAACTGAATCTAGAAAAGAAGGGGGCATTATCTGGGGGCAAAGACAGAAACCTGCACAATTTCTGGTGAATCGTCTCCACACATATGCAACCCCAGAACTTTGTTTGTTTTTGCACAGACTACAAGTTTCATGAAGACCCTGTCCGGGAGCCCCGAAAGAGTAGCTTTTAAGGGCCTGAAATTTGCTGTGAATATATCAACGTCACCATATTCTTGTATAGCCTGCATATATCCATGAAAATCAAGCACTGAAGGGCAATCTTTAAAATTGCTGATATGCCAAATACACATCACCTGTTCTTCAGTAAGGCCGACTTGTCCAATTGGTGGCTGGGAAAACACAGCAGAAGGCACATCTCTACTCAATGGGCAAAAAAAGCTAAATATTAGTTCAAACTATTGACCTATTCTAAGGCCACGTTTGGATGTTGAGATGAAATGATAAATTTGTGAATAGTAATGATTAGGTAATGATTAAATTAAAAAGTTAAGATTTGAAATTGAAAAGTATTTGTGTTTTAGTGGTGTTTGGATGTTGAGATGAAATGAAAAGAGATGAGATGGGATTAGATGGGATGAGACCATCTCACCATCCAAACAGGGCCTAAATCTGTCCAAACTTCATAGTCAAAGAGGAGCAAGAATATCAAAACACGTCGCACTAATGCTTATTAAAATGGTCTTATAAATTTAAGCACACAGATCTTGAGTGTTGGAGCAGCTCTCACATCACTATATGCTTTTAATTATCCCAAAAAAAATCACACAAAGCCAAATAAATAATGTTCACAGTACGAGGCATGAAATTGACGGTAAGGGCTCATGTTACTGACATCTGGTAATTTTCTTTAAAAAACTAAATTATTAATTAATAAAGGTTAAACTGCACTTTGTAGACATCCTTTGGAGCATTTTTGGAATTAAGCAATAAATACTACTTCTAAATTGATCATCAGAAGATGGAAAGATACCTATAATCAGGTTTTGTTGGCTCATTCTGAAACAAAGTTTTTGTTAATGCCATTCCCTCCATCAAAGCAACCGGTGTGAGATTCAATCTATCTGTAACATCTCCAACTGCCCAAATGGAAGGAACTGATGTGCGGGAGTATTCATCAACCTGAGGAAACAGTAAAGGGAAACATTATATTTGAAGGAACAACACCTAGATATAGATACGAGATCAAACAAACGAAAAGAAATTGAAAAGAAAACCTCATAAGTATCAGAATAGACTACCTCTATTGCTCCATTCTCGGTCATTTTCACCCCAACTGTCTCCAATCCCAAGTTCTGCAATCAATTTACAGTTTGGTAAGTGATTTTCTTTTTTCATACCATCTGACATTTACAAATGCTTTAAAACCGAATGTACGAGTTACAAAGTGGGGCATCTTCAGGTTCGCTAACTTAACATTTTCCCAGAATCACATCAAAGCAGTTAATGAAAATCCTGGAATCAAACCTATTCCTTGCTGTGACAATATAACAATGGTAATCAATAGCACATGAAGAATTATGTACCAGGGAAAAGCAAAGTACAGGGAAATTTAAAAACCTTTGTATTTGGCCGACGTCCTGTTGCAAACATCACATGTGAAAAACCTTCAACTGTTCCTTTATTCGTCTTCAGAGATAACGACCCATCAGCAGATTTAATGATTGCTTGGGGCGACTCCTCGGTGTGGAACTCAATTCCTCTTAGAGACATTTGTTCTTCAACAAAATCTCTGATCTGCAGGAATAAAAGGCACAAGTATGGATGCGAAAACTTTCATCTTGACAACGTCAAATGTTATTAAATGTCCACTGCTATCACCATTCATGTTTCTCACCTCTTCATCAAAACCCCTCAAAACTTTTTTCTGCCGTATGAATACATGGACGCTAGATGTTAAGCCATTGAAGATGCCAGCAAACTCCAGGGCAATGTACCCACCACCAACAATTGCAATTTTCGTAGGTTTTGAGGGCAAATCAAGCGCAGCATCTGAATCTATTGCATATTCACTTCCGGGAATTTCAGGGATGAAGGGGCGGCCACCTACTGAAACTAGTATGTGTCTAGCTGAATACAGCTTGCCATCCACATCAACTGTGTGTGGGTCCACAATCTGTGGTTGTTTCATTGTGATTAATGCATTGCTTGCAAAAAAGTAAGGTAAACTTGAAATTATATGCACCAATAAGAAATGGAAATTAAGAATCAAGAAAGAAAGAAAACTCCATTATATGAAGATAAACTCCGAGCATCATCCCACCTTTCCACGACCTTCAATTAATGTAACACCAGCATTTTTCAGAATGTTCTTGTAAATACCAGTAAGCCGTTGCAACTCAGCATTCTTATTAGCCATCAAGGTGTTCCAATCATGCTTCGGTTCAGCGTCATATTTCCATCCAAAACCATGACTCTCTTCAAATTCATGAGAAAATTTTGATGCATACACTAGTAGTTTCTTTGGCACACATCCACGAAGTACACACCTGCATCAGAGAATTTTTTGCAAAAATATTCACAGGTTCATTTTTGTATATTATTTACATCATAAAAGAATAACAAGAAGGAGGTGTATCCAAAACTGCTTATTAGTACATCATCTAGAACGAGTAACACTGAATTGCCTCGGTCAAAAGAAATACAATGATAATTAATCCAAGGCAACGCTGAAGCCAAAAGAGAGGAGGTGGATTTGGCCAGCCAAACATGTAGGATACGCATGAAAGATTGTCATTGCTGCCACTTGTCCTACACTGGCTGAAAGGTCAAAACTATAAATTTTGATATGCTTTTAGATCAAGAAAAAATCATTTCACCCCATCAAAGGTCAGGGCCTCTCTATTCAAAAGCACCAAAACAAACACAAAGGAACTGTTCTCCAACCCGGTTGGCAGCTCTTATTGGCATTTAAAGGAAATGAGTACCAAAATTATGAAGAGATAGATTCCAACCAAGAAAATATATTGAAACTCATTGTAATTCAAATTCTAGAAACCTCCATTTACAAGGATCCAATCAAAGGACACAAACAAATAAAAGCAAGCTTACTGTTTTTCTGAGGTTGGGTTTTGAGATAAGAGTAGATACACACGTCGGGGATAACAGAAGCTCAAATAAGCTCAAATGATATTAGTAATTAAAATTAAAGCATTAATAGCAAAACAATATCATATTCCTCCAATCAATTCCAATAATAAGTCCCATTCAATTTGCGATCGTAAGCAACCCTACGCACCTATAAGCCTCCACATAGCAAGTAAACACCATTAAAATCTCATGTCCCAAAAAGAACACCAGAAGAAAAGGGTAAAGAACATTCAATCCCATCCCATGACTCAAATTTCATTAAAAGAAGAAAATTCGAGCCTTGAACAGAATTTCCAAATCCCAATACTACTATAGCACACAAAATTAAAAAAAAAAAAAAAAAAAAAAAAAATCACTTAAGAACATAAATCCAAAAACCTATATGAAAAGAGAGCTTTAAAAACTCTATAATCTAAAACTTACGTCCCGCCGACACCTCCAGTGGTTTCGGAAGAAATGGTGGAGAAAGGAAGCTCACAGATAGCGACAGAGGACCCGGAATTGGCGGCGTAGCGGGAGGCGCGGACACCGCCGCTGCCGGCACCGATGGTGAAGAGGTCGAAGTCATAGTGTCGTGCCGTCTCAGCGCCATTCTCGGAATCCGCACGAACAGAAGCAAAGCCACGGCGGCGGTCGCGGTAGTGAGAGAGGGGCCGGCGGTGATGGAGAGGAAGGCAAGTGAGGGTTCTGGGGTCGGAGAGGAAGTGAGAAGAATAAGAAGAAGAAGAAGAAGAGAGAGTAAGAGAGAGGGAAAGTGGTATCGAGAGCTTACTGTAAAGGGTTCGGAGGGATGGTGATGAAAAGGAGTTTGTGAGCTTTGGAGTGGTGAATGTTAGAGAGGTTGCCATTGGCTTCTTTTTGATCGCTTCGTTCTTTCTATCTTTGCTTTGATTTCAAGAGGAATACAAGATATACCTTGTGCTCTCTGGGTGGAGATGATTTCAGGCCGTTAATCATATGTGGGTCCCAGAAGATCGACGGTGATCGATGCCCTTTCGGATGGAAAGCAATAACATCATTCGATTCAAATTAGTTCATCGAAAATATTTTTAATTCTTCTTTTGATTTTTTTTTTTTTTTTTTTATGATCAGTTTCTAGCCCCCAATTTTGAGTTGTCTAAAATAATTGGGCAGTCAATATCATAATCCAAAAAAAATTTTCGAGTCAAACATGTTTTTTGTCTCTCATATTTTTGTATGTAGACTGTAGAGGTTGAGTCTTCTCTTTCTATAAAAGGTGATATTGAGTCTTTGTTTGGATAGAGAATGTTGTCTTTTAAACGTTTGTCTATATAGAATATCAGTAATAGTGAAGACCAGATTAGTCACAAAAGGAAATAATATACTGGTAGAGCTTCAAATGCATTATTTTGGTTTATGATGTCATGTTTGATACGGGGACATCTCATAATATATCGAGTCATAAATATAAGTTTCTCTGATGAATAAATGATGACAATTTCCTTTAAAAAAAACGTGATTTTTATTTGTACAAGGGATTGTCTTCGAATTAAACCAACGTTATCGAAACTTCGTTGTAATCTTCCTTTTTATGAGCCGAACTAGAAAAACTCTACTTTCACCCGAGGTGGGGAACCGTCGCGTACTCGAGATTCCACATATGCATTAGTTAAACGGTGCATTTGCACCTTTTGATTGACTTCTGAAATTTGACTCCACCTCCACAAATGCAAAATCAATCTTCATCTCGCACGAAACACACCCATGGAACCCCACATAACACCCTGCACAGAAAACTGCTACGAACCCCAATCTTCACCTCACACGGAACACACCTCCAAGCTTCCCAAGCTTGCTACGAAGACGATTCCCCAGGGAGGTACGATGAGTGGCTTCCTCTTTATTTGATTCATCTACTAAAATTATAATCTCCTTTCTACAATCTTTGTTTTTCTATTGGGAGCACCCCGTCGCCATCCTCCGTCTCCAATTTCCGTCTTTGCTCACCATCGATGAGCCACAACATTCTTTTTATTTGTCATACACAAGTATAATATGTAGCAAGGGACTCACCGAAAAGTTGGGCTACGATTCCCTGTTGCCGGAAAAGCTTGACGTCGCCTGCCTTGTGCAAGTTCAAGTTCTCTTGTGCCATCGTCTCTTTGGGTTCGATCTGCAACTGAACCTTTTTTCTTATACCCAGAACCAAGCTGGCCCTTTAAGTGAGATGGGTTTATGTCTTCTTTTTCTTTTTCTTTTTATTTTATTTTATTTTATTTTATTATTTTTAATAATAATAATATAAAAGTGATGTGGCATTAGCCACATCAGACGATTTTGCAACAGGTACCCAACGGCGGGTACCTGTAGCAGAATTGGCCAAACTGTCATATTCAACAACAATGAGAAAGAATTATCATATTTAACTTATTTTTAAAATAGTAATGCAAGAGAAACGTTAGGGACAAACAATATACAAGTTTTGCTTAAGCTTTTTACCAAAAACAATAAGTCTAACTAAAAAACAAAAAGTAAGCTTTTCACACTTTTCATAATGAGGTTTTTTTTTTTTTTTTTTAAGAGTCTGTGTGGGACTTGTATATATCATTATTCATACTGCAAATGCAATAAATGGAAGTGTATCTCAAGAATTTGATTTTTTTTTTTTCCCCACAATTGAAGCATCTCACCAAAATAGGGTGACATAAAGACTACATGACCACCACCACCAGTAGGAAAATAGAAATGCAAACCCCAAGAGCTGAGAATGGCCATCCAACAAAGTATATGCACTAAGCTTCCAACAAAAACTTCTGCAACAACGCCATCACTTAACTCAGTAATTAATTGGCAATAGCTAAATGCAGAAGCAAACAAACATTCATCACATGACAACTGGAATTCTGCAGTAGAACAGCAATGATATTCAACACAGCAACACCATTTTAAACAGTATTGTACTCAACAAAACAGCAACTTTTTCTGACATGCATGGAGATTCGAATAGACCAGCTCCCACACAAATCTAAAGCAAAAATTATATCCACCTACTGCAATATATCACTACCCTATACTTCCTATTCGAAGTGTTATTGCATACACAAAAAGATTTCATAAAAATAAATTTATAAATTAGCATAATTTCATATGATATGTTAGATCTATTTTACAGTACAAGTAGCTTTACATTAATTTAACGTACCACATCAAATTAATCACGTCAGTTTGTAGATTTATTTTTATAGGATCTCTTTGTGATTAAAGCATTTGGAAGGTTACTCATCTTAACCATGGTGGAGCGCATTAATTAGGTGGTATTGGGAGAAAAATGTCTGTTTTTCCATCTTAATCTTTTGTAATACTAATACAGTTAGGTCATGATATGGTTAATTAGGTACTTTAGTTAGCTCATCAAGTACTGAGCAAAGTTGGAATCTTCTGGGGATTAGTTTAAAAAAAGTTGTATATAAAGATCAACTTCATGATCTGTATAGAAGTTCGATTCAATCAAATACAATTACATTTTGCTTTCTATCATAATGTTCTGGAAGTGCATCTTTCTTTTCCTTCTAATCTCGTTCTTACAGCTTCAAACTTCTTTATGGTATCAAAGAAAAAAATGATTTTCCTGAACAATTTATATACAATTTAATTCAATATATATCATGTCTCCTTCTTCTTTCTCCATCGATGGTGGAGATAGTCCTGGATCAATATATTACTCATGACGATTCCATTTCGAAACCTTCCTTTTCATCAAACCCTTTATATGGATGGAACCAGAAATGGATGCAACAACATGATCTTATCGTGGCTTTTGAATTTTCTAATTTCCAAGAAGATAGCTAGCCAATAGCGTTCTAATTATGTACTGATCCCCACAAAAAATTTCAGCTCCAGAACAATTAAGCAATCTCATCTCTTACTCAAGATCATCAGCTTTCCGTAAATGTTTATAAAATTAATTATTATTTGAGGAAATATAGATAAGAGGAAATGAATAATTAAGAAACAAAGTACGTACACACAACTGGAAACACAGAAGCTGGTAGTTTTGCTACAACAGATAGATAGGGAATGGCCAAACACTTTAGGCCTTTTCCACATTCCCCTTCAACTAGAAACCTGTCCTAAAGGGACAGACCTGACTCCTCATCCTCGTCAAGAGAAGACGTGTAAACAGTATAGAATGCCCATATGAAACCGAACACACCAAACAGGATCCAACCAAGAAGGTTGTTGCTCAAACCAAAGGGAAGACCTGTCCCCTCTGTGCTCATTCTGTCGTCCACCAGAGCCATGGCCGGGCTCGACATGGTCGCTGCGCAGGCCGCTGCAATCAGTGATGCACCCATGCCCATCTTTGAGACAGTACTCTCCTGCGCACAAGGCTTCTTCTCCATTGAACATCTCACTTTCCCCATCTTCGCCATTGCTGGCAAGGCTGGAACGACCATATTTTCAAAGTTATGAACAGAAATTGCTTGGCAATGAACCTATAAATTAAACCTACCCAGTACTGACATAGTTTTACTCCCCAAAAAAATCATACTGGTGTAACTAAATCCAACCCTTTTGTCTATCAAAGGCAGTTTTCTTAATTATCATGACAATTTTGTGGTAATGTAATAATAATCTTTTGTCAGCTCCCTCTCCCTACTATGATAAGCAATTGAAAGATTTCAGAAAGGCTTGATTCATGAAGTCGAGTAAAAGTGAAAAAGCCTTACCAAGAACTGGTGAGGACGAGACCCCTACCAAAGGCTTGTGTACGAGACCCGTGATGGAGACTGAGGTGGCGATGGTTGCCATTTCTCTTCAAAATTTGGTAGAAAATTGACTGGGACTTGAAATAAATTATGTGCAGAAGAACAAGTGCTTCTTGTGGGGAAAGAGTTTATTTCATTGTTAGTAAGATTCTACAAGTTTTATTATTGGTCCAAAATCTGTGAAATGCACCACACAAACTTGGATAGAAACACGGCCCCTTATTGGATATCCCATATCCGCAGAAACCCAATCAGTTTTGTCCACGTGTCACATAATCCGTGGAGAACCAATATATTGCACTCAAAAGCCCAAGGCCTGTTTGGGAAAGACAAAAAAGAGAATTATACTGGAGAAACAGACTTTTTAGTTTCTAGCTCGCTGCTGATGAAACATGAAGGGTCTGTTTTTTTATCATCATTTTCATCCAATGGGGGCAAAACACGTACACGCAACTGTGAGTTCGACTGGTGAGTGAAAGCATTCACAAGCTTTGTCGAGAAATAATCTTATATTACCTATGGACAAAATTTTGGACATATTTATAAGTAATGAATAATTATCTCTTGTAGAACCAGTTTTATGAGATAAGTTAACCCATGAGTTTCTTCATACTATCAGAGTCTGCCACAGGACGAATGAGGACTCACACTACTTACCCCGTGACAAGGATCAGAAAAAAAACTAACATGCACGTGAGGGAGTTGAGGAATAATTTCATATTATCTGTGAACAAGGTTTTGAGTATGTTTATGAAGAATGAACAATCCTCTTTTATAGAATCAGTTTTATAAGATGAGTTAGGTCCATAAATTTCTTCAAGTTTGAATAGAGCATTCATAAGAAAAGATACCAAATTTAATTCTCTGTATTGAGTGAAAGGTGTTTGAAATAATCAAGTGGAGTATCTCAACTGAGCTATGTACATGCAACAAGCAATCACCAATCCATAACAGCATACCCCGGGGACTCTTATTTTTCAATTCAACTTATTAGTTATTGCTATTAATTGACTCAAACTCCTAGAAGATTGCTGCCGGAAAATTTTGGCAAAAAATGAGTTGAACTTTACAAGAGGAATCGCTGATGGAAAAGAAAGAATGGAGTGAACAAGCGCAGATCCTAGAGCATGAAGCAACTAATTATGTGGGCATGTGTCAGTCGGTTTGTGCAACTAGTCATGTGTAGTAATTTTCTATCCATGGATATTGCACTGTTGCAAATAAGGGTGGTCATACTGAACATATTGGCTCCAATAACCCTTATACCTCCCGATGGCAATGTCCAACCACGGTTTCATAACTCCATCATAGTGTATCACTGCTGCCTGCTCGATGTCACCTCGTCTGACAGCGGAGTCATGACCCAGCCCTAGGGTGTGCCATTGCCTGTCCAAAGCCATTGTCTGGTTATAGAAGGTAATCCAACCTAAGGGCAGACTCCCAACTTTCCACAATGGCCTCTTATAACTCTGCAATCAACCACCCAACAATTCAGTGTTAGAATAAGCTTCAGATATGCACTAATCCACATTTACACAACTAGGAATTTATGTAGTGATCATAGGGTAACCTTTGAACGGCACAAAACCTTGAAAGAGAGAACAAAAATAAATATATAGAGGTCCAAGGAAAATCTCTATAAGAAAGAAGATACTAGCAGCTAATCAACAAATTCCATACATAAATACATAGGAAACAGATACAATCATCTCCGTTGGATGTGATCCTAATGAAAGACACAGAGAACAAAATTCCACATTACATAAGCCTGTAAGAAAATGCGAGGACATGTATAAAACATTTACCAATTGCAAGTATTTATGGTAGATTGCAGTTAAATCTTGCCGTCTCCATTCTCGCAGATCAAACAAATTCATCCCAAAGGCCCAAGGGCATGCATTGACATCAAACCTCTTTGCAACAAGTGGATC
Organism: Juglans mandshurica; assembly: GCA_022457165.1. Taxonomy (NCBI): domain Eukaryota; kingdom Viridiplantae; phylum Streptophyta; class Magnoliopsida; order Fagales; family Juglandaceae; genus Juglans; species Juglans mandshurica. Next base: position 3,025,613 of record CM039620.1, on the reverse strand, counting down.
GGAAAAGTTGATGAGCGTATCCATCCGATGAAGTAGAGCTTCATTTTCATGACAAATCTCAACTGCCCCATTTACCTTACCCTTCATGTCAATGCTCCATAGTTCATTTATATCCCTTTGCACCACCACATCATGATCAAAAAACACAATCTTATCCAGTGCCGGAAAGATATCTGGCAGATAGAAACGAAGGTGGTTCAGTTCAGAAGTATATCTTGGATCACTGGAACTTTGCTTCTTCAATGTTGTATTATACTTGGTGGACAACCATTCAAAATTGTCTATGCTCTGGATCTGGATGGTGGCTTTGCCAGGAGGATTCAGTAAGAACCACATCGAAATTGCTGGAAGATTGAGAGAATCGGTGACGACGTGAAAAACAATTTTCTCTGACTCCTGCATATTGTTCAACACAAATGAAGGTCAGGGTTTCTGGCAGCTATTGTAAGCTGACTCGTATAGCTAGTTCGAATAGCCTCCAGTGCAGGTATCCATAACAACTTATCACAACAATGGAGTGCATGCATACACAACAGAATCCCGTAGTCTGGTATAAAATTAAGGAAATATTAAATAGTTTACTCATAAAAAAATATTAGTAATAATCACTGTTCACCCCCTTCCCCCAACCAAAAAGGAAATTATTTGAGCATTAAAAAAACACAGTACAATAGTATTGTTTAGGCCAAGATGAATTTGTGTGCAAAACTGTTCTTCCGCTCAACAGGGTTCACCTAACTTTACTTGCATTGCTTTTTATTTTTTGTTGCTTCCTCCTCTTTTTTTCTTTTTCTGTCTTTTCTGCCTCACCTTCCTTTTAGTCTTGTTCCTCCTTTTCTTTCTCCCTTTTTGGTGTTTTGCATCTTTATATGGTATGCATTATGTGGGACGCAAAACAGAAACTGAGAATCAAGGCAAGCTGTGGCAGGAAGAAGCCATTGGATATGCATTGTATGGTTACAAAAGGGACAATTGATAACCCCATTCTAGATCCAGCATTAGCTTGACACAAATTTGTCTAACTGGGTTCAAGCAAGGGTTTGGGAGAATTTTGATTGTACCATACAAGACAGCTTAGAACTCAAATCACAGTTTGATAATATTGGAGCATGCATGATTATCAACAACTATGGAGCACATTAATCATTGATGTGCACAAGTGTCCTTCAATGCAAATAACTTGATAAATTTTTTGATCGGTAATACCACTAAGCTAGTTAAAGACTTGTGCAAATAACTTGATAAATTATTCTCAAAACTTTTCAAATTGTGCCTTTTCTTTTAGCAATGCCGCAAACTATCCATCTGTAAATCAAAGCATAAAAGACCTTGTACCCAAAAGCTGATGCAGTTTACCATGGTAGTGGAGACTGTGGAGTTCACAACAACTGCACAAGCCAGAACATTATCAGAGAAGACAGCATAATGATATAGCTCTGTATCTTGCAACTTTTGTTGGTTAGGGAGCTGTCTCTTCTCAGGCTGCAGGGCAAAGTATTCTGCAGTCAGCCGCATAGAAAGGCAATGAAGACCTTTTGGAGTCGTCCTTGCAGCAAGGTGAATAAGATATGTTGCTTGATTCTTCTGCGACCGAACCTGTCTATCCGCATTTAGAGTCATAGCACGGAGTTTATAGACCATAGCAGAACAGTCAGGGAAAACACGGCTAGCTTTCGTCAATGTAGCTTCCATATATCTCATTTTCTGCAAAGAACTGCAAATTTCACTGCTTTTTAGATTTTTTTTTTTTTTTTAAACAGACTTATTTAAACCCTGCCTGCCTAAATCAGAGCTTGCCATGGTTTCCTTTTTCATAACTTCAATTGATAAACAAACAACCACTCCATGCTGATCTACTGACTAGAATTTCAAATTCTCATTCCATGTGTACACTAAAAGCAAGGTAATAAAAATCAGTGGATATTTTTACCTCCTCGACAAATTTGAGTCCTTGATGGCTTGACCAACTGCTCGTTCCACCTCTCTAATCCCCTGTTTCAACTCTTTCACTAGGTGGGAGTTGGTGCCTGGTGGTGTGAAATGCAAGTATGCTTTGGCTCTAATCACTTGATCCTTCATCTCTGTTACCATCTCATCTGCCACTTTCTTTGACCGAGAGCATAAGTGCTTATCATACGAGACACTTGTTTGATTACAATCCCCATCTCTCATCTCTTTATTCTTCTCATTGATCATTTGCCGGTACTGAGAGTGTGCATTTTGTTCATGTTCAATTGCTGTTTGATTAGAATGCTCCTGCGACCAATCCTAAATTCAGAACAGAGGGTACTGAATAATGAATGGATGCTCATGCTCGGACATAGCAAAGTAGATCAAATCACACATAAATATTTCAAAAATTAAACTTACAATTATTTCATTGCTCCCCACTTTTGTGATAACAGAGTTTAGTTCAATAATTCCCAGTCCAATCCCCAAATAAAGAACCTTGAGATATTGACTGAGTGGAAAACAAAAAATATGCTCAAATGCATCAGCATGAAGATTTTCATTGCAATGGTGTCCATCTTTGGGCTGAAGACCTTATACTCACAATATATCCACTCATCATACTTTTAGATTGCACATCAACGCAAGCAATTGAGCTAATAGATATAATGGGGATTAAGCGCCATAAATCCATGTAAAATCATCGAAGGTTGATGCAACCCAGGATTACTGGAATAAGAACATTCCAATTGATATTAAGTCCTAATCTATCGCTATGCTGAACAAAGAGTTCGTCAAAACCCTAAGAAAATGACTTTTGAAGAGAATTTAACAGAAGGAATAGCAACATCGGCAGTAACAAAGCAGCATAGGAGGCGCATAGAGAGCACTTCCAGTATTAGGATAAACCGAAGTTTGTAACCAATCTAGAAGCTAGTACATGGAATCGGAATCCAGATTTGACTCGAGTGATTAACTACTCCTGTGCATCTAGGACACAATTACATTGTCAAGAAAGTGGTAGTTTATAATTGATATTTGATACCATAAGCATGATCTTGCCACAAAACTGTAAATCTAATGAAAAGTAATGACGGCAAGGCTAATTCAACTAAATGAGTAGCACAATTTCTTTTTTTTGATAAAAAGGACCAGAGATTGTGCAAACACTCTTTTACCCGGTTAAACCCCAGACCCACAAGAGGCACAATATCTTCAGAGCTAAAAATAAACCTTCAACTAAAGACGCAAACTGAAATCTTTGAAATTATTGATGCCACTTTAGTTCCAACAAAAAGTTAATCGTAATGCACTGCAGCTCAAAAGGTTATAGGTATCCCCAAACATTAAGGTGCTCCTCCAAAGAAAACATGGAAGGGTGTGATGTTATTAAGGTATGCACCGTATTCAACAGTATATTCAGTCTGATTATTGCAAGCCACATTGTATACTACTTCATAGGCCAGCTCATATTTCCTCTTTATATTACCCTATCCTTGTCCATGCAGCAGTAGCACTCTCCACATAAATGATATCACCTCCCACCATGAAGCCTTACCATTTAGATTTTATACTTCAAAATTGAGTCAGGAAAACCTAGATTGCTTTCTTCTTCTTCTTTTTGTTTTGTTTTTGTAAGTAACCAGTTCAAATACTGATGCCTAATCCAGGATCCGGGGCATTATAAAATTAGTATCATATAGAGAAGAATAGGTTGCCCTTAGTTAACAGATAAAAATTCTTTCTACCATGATGATCGATGCAAGTAAATACCCAAGCCCACGTATTGTTAAGTTTGTATACACGTATTCTACATCTTATTATATAGTGTACAACTATAAGCTCTATACGAGCATCATTGTTCCATGGGATGAAATTTCCACAAAGTAGTAGTTTATCATGAGGGACCTTCCGTGCACAAGAATAGTTGCCAATGCGATTTTGTTTACTGTGATCATAATTTTTTTTTTTTATAAGTATTTACTATGATCATAATTACAGCCTCCTCTAAAATAAGTGAAGTACAAACATACCTCTTCCCCATTCGTGGATGACAATTCGCTCAGCTGAGATTTCTGACCTTTTTTTCTTTCGAGATTAGTTTCTGAAACTTGGTACAATTGCAAATTATAGTAAAATCAACTGTCAATCCCAGACAGAAAGAAGAAAAGAACAAAAGAAACAGAAATCATAAACCTAATGACACCAACCATTTCTCTCCAAAAACTTAATCGGGTCTCCAGCATTTTCAGATTCCTGACCATCGTGATTTTCAATAGAACTATAACTCACTCCAGAACCCAAGTTCCTATCTTCATAAACGACTTGTTTTGGTTCTGTCAAGTCTTCACCTGATTCCTAGATTAAAAAAAATGCAGACCCAAAACCACATACATAAATACTAATAAAACAAATTTCTAAAACTTGAACATTAACACAAAATTGTTGCTTTAAATCACCTGCTCAACGGCATTAAGCCTCAAAGCAGCATCTGTCTTATATTTCTGCACCAAACAAACAAATTCTATCTTCACTCTCCATAGTGAAGACACAGAATGCATACTCCATTCAGTTGGTTAAGAAAGTCTAGCAACATTATTGTTTTTTACAAGTAAAAGAAAAAAATTATAACCTTAGATATATGATAAATGTTCATCATTTTCTACTCGGAAGAAAGTAAAACCTCCACTATACTGATCCTAAGAAGGCTTTCATCTCTCTCGAACAAAACCAATAAGTTCATCAAATCACAAAAATTTAGGGTATCATTTTCCTACCTTTTCCTCGTTTTCTCAACAACTAAACAGAGCGTGACAAACAAGAAACTTGAAAGGAAAAAAAAAAAAGGATCACGAAAGGCAATATACATACAATATTTGACAAGTCCTGAACAAATTCTTCCCGTCCTGCGAAAAAAGAAAAGAAATATCACAAATGCACAGTCGATCACTATATTCATTTTTTTGTATCGGTAAACAAGATTGTATTGATCACAAGAACAGGCAAGAGCCCAAGTATACGGGACCAATCACTATATTCATTTTAAGTCTGCACCATCAAATCACGTACACACACACACGTTTCTATATAGGATGCGTATATATATACACATTGTAGATAAAAACATAGAATACCTATAAGAGAAAGATTTTTAAGCTTTTGGGAGAAAAAAACAATGGGAGCGAAAACAGAGACAGAGAGTAGAAAGAGGATGAGAATCCTCTGGCATCGACGAATCAGCTTCATCAATGAGACAAGCAGACGACGAAACTGTCTCCCAGTCTACTTCGCCATACGCACATTTCACGGATTCAATACGACACTGGATTCCTCGCTTCAACCACGAGGAACAGACAGAGGGAGGCCAAAAGAAAAAAGAAAAAGAAAAAGAAAATAAAGAATCTTGGGTTTCAAATACTCCTTTTCTCACTTCGAGTTTTAGAGAGAGAAAGAGAGATGGAGATGCTGTGAGCTCCGGCCATGGCGATGGGAAGGTAGTTGTTTTTTTATTATTTATTATTTTGTATTATTTTGTTAAATCGATAAAAAAATATTTTGCGAACGTTGATTGGAATACGCTGCGGCATTTATATACTTTCGGGGTTTGCACTTTGCACCGGGATTTGGGAAGCCAGGAATTGATGGCCTATGCATGTTCATTTTTCTAGGGTTATATACAAACCGGCCGGACCGATTGCCGCCGACTCAGACCGACCACCGGATTTAGGAGGAACCGGCAGAAACCGGCAGAGAACCAGTTGGCCGGCGGTAGGAAATTAAGGAAACCGTTGTCGGCCGATTCGGTCTGCGGTTTAATCCTGGTCTAAACCGACGAACCAGCCGACATCTTATATATATTTTTTTACAATATATTTCTTATATAAAACGACGCCATTTCACTTAAATAAGTGAAACAACGTCGTTTTTTCCTTAGAACTTAAAAAAAAACATATGGAACGGCGCCGTTTGGCTTTTAAGCCAAACGACGTCGTTTCAAAATGGATTTAATTACCTCTCGCCCCTCTTCTTCTTCTTCCCCGCATCTTCTTCCTTCCTCCATTTCACCTATAACTCTCTTCTATTCTCTCATGGTAAACGGCGGCACATTCCTCCTCCGTGATAGAGACGCCGATGGCAGACTGAGGAACTGAACCACACCGCGCTGAGACCGATAATATCGGTTTTCTCTCCCCCAGTCGATCGGTTTCGACCGGTTTTTTCATCTCATGGCAAACATTGGTTCGGCGTCAGTTTGGCACTGAAACGCGCCGAACCCATCGGTTTTCAGCCCTACATTGTTCAACGATTCTGTATCAATTATTAATATATGATAAATAATAATTGTAGTCGTGAGTGTAAGTATCGTGTAGTCGCTTTGAAAAAAATGAATAAATATGGAACCCACATAAAAAGAAATTAATTTTTTAACAGTAGACCCCACTCTTTTTCAAAACAACTGCACGGCGTTTTCGCATTCTACGACTGTATGTAGCATTATTCATAAATATAGAATTTTTAGAAAATTTATAGACAGGTTGCATTTGAACAGTGAATTAAGATGAAAGTTAAAAGTTTAACAAAATATTAATAAAATATTATTTTTTAATATTATTATTATTTTAAAATTTGTAAAAGTTAAATTGTTTATTATATTTTATGTAGGAATTTGAAAATGTTGTAATGATAAAATGAGATGAAACAATTCTTGTATCCAAATGGGACCTAAGACTGGTTTAGTTACATAGATGAGATGTGATGTGATAAAAATTGAAAGTTGAATAAAATATTGTTAGAATATAATTTTTTAATATAATTTTTATTTTAAGATTTGAAAAAATTGAATTGTTTATTATATTTTGTGTTAGAGTTTAAGAAAATATGAATTTTACTCATCAACCACTATTCACTCCCACACTCTACATCTACAATTTTTTTTTCATAAGGTGTGTGAGTATTTTTCATAAGGTGTGAGGTGTGGAGTAGTGATTAGTGACTTATGAGAAAAAATTTTCTTAAGAAAATTATAATGATTATATGAGATGATTTGATCTACCAAACCAAACCAGGCTAATATTTTTTTGTTTTAAGGGAAATCAGGGTAATGTTTGGTCATATAATTTATTTATTTAATGTTATTTACATAATTTTTCTATTTAATATTGTAGGATCCTGTAATATTGTTTGGCCTATGTTCATTGTTCATTGGTTTTATTTTGAGATTTGAAAAAAATAAATTGTTTATTATATTTTATGTGAGAATTTAAAAAATTGTAATGATTATATGAGTTCATCTCATTTACCAAACCAAACCAAACCAGGCTAATATTGTTTAGTCATATAATTTATTTATTTAATGTTATTTATATAATTTTTCTATTTAATATTGTAGGATCATGTAATATGTTTTTCTCTCTATTTTAAATATATGATTAGAATTATGAATCTTATAAAATAGTGTTACAGTTACAAAGAGATTTTATAAAAATAAACTAACAAATTGACTTGGTTTTATATGATACGTTAAATCTACTTTACTATAAAATTAGTTTTACAATTTGATATACTACATCAAGTCACGTTAATTTGTTAATTTACTTTTATAAAATCTGTTTATAGCTAATTCGTAATAAAATTTCTATATTCAATATTGGTGGTTTTAATTTATTACAAAATTTGTAGACATGCATGAAGGGTACGGGGATCAATCCAGGTAGAAGAGTCACGCATAGTATCCTTGGGTCACGCATGTGTTTTATTAATTATTTAATAACTTAGCATCATATACATACATGGGATGAAAATAAATAATGATTTAGAATAATATTCGAATATAAACACATGCTATTATGTTATTAAAAGAAAGAGAGTAATGCTACATACAGTCGTGGAATACGCAAATGCCGTACAGTCGTTTTAAAAAAGAGTGGGGTCTACTATTAAAAAATTAATTTCTTTTCATGTGAGTCTCATATTTATTCACTTTTTTCAAGCGACTGCACGGCGCTTACACACTCACGACTAAAAGTATCATTTCTCAAAGAAAAATAGATAATTAGATAAACGAAAATAAACACTTTTCTTTGTTTAAAATTCTTAGAATGTTATTTTCCTTTCCTTTTTTTTGTATTTTCTGAAAACAGGAAAGTGATTGATGAATCACCTGAAAAAAGAAAAGAAAAATCATTAAATATGTTAGGCCGAAAGTGTTGCCTAAAAGGTCAACTGCTTCAAACTTACAATGGACGTTAACATTAAATAGATAGATTAATGTGCCACGTGTATCGGTTTTAGTGATCCAAGACGAACTATATCTTTAAAATTGATCACATGTTTGATTAGACTTTCTAAAACAAAAATCTACTCTCACCTAAAGTTGGTTTTCAATTGGATTTCGATAAATATTTTTTTTTTCATTTTATAATTTATAAAATTTTTTTTAATGATGTTATAAATTTTTTAAAAAATATTTAATTTAAAGATATAAAATAAATAAATAAAATTTTTTACCCTTATAGAGACCGGTCTCGTACACGTAGCACTGTTCTTTGTAAAATGATAGTTGCATTTTGGAATGCAACTCTAACGCATTCCTTTCAAATAAAGTAAATAAATTTTAAATCTCTTTTAACAATAAACTCCGCATCTCTTTTTAAGAAAATATGCGAAATTTGAATAACATCTAGCAGTAACGTTCAACTTAAATACTTTTTCGTTTCAAAAAAAAAAAAAAACTTAAATTTTTTTTGTTATGGTCTTTTCATTGCCATAAATGCTTTGGGCTGTTTGGGAAGTCATGTATTTGTGGTGGTGTCGGTAACCCAAGATCGATGATACTAATACTAATTCTACGTATAACTGTAAAGTGTGCAACCGTCGCGTAATTACTTTAAAAAAGAGTGAGATTCACTATTAAAATCATGTAGGTTCCGTATTTTATTTACTTTTTTAAAGTGATTACGCGGTAGTTGTACAATTCACAATTGTAAATATATTTTCTCTAATAAAATAGGGGGTGAATCGACCACTTTGGCATCGGTTTTGCCGTTGCGGTTTTTGGACAAAATCGACATTGACCAATGCTTCATTTTTAGAAAAGAAAATCGGCCAAAAACTATCGATGGAAGGAGAAATAACAGTCGTCTTGATGCTGACAGATCTTTGACAATTCATGATCGGTTTATCGACGAGTATCATCTAAGAGTGTGTTGCAGAGGAGAGAGAGAGAGAGGGGATGAGAAGTGAGAAGTGAATCGGGGAAGAATAAGTAAGGAAGAAGACGACCTTATTTCGAAACGACGCTATTATGAATTTTTTAAAATCGAATAGGTTTAAAACGACGCCGTTCCAAGTGGAACGACGTCGTTTTGAGCAAAGAATAAAAAAATATAATTTCTTTAATCGGCCGGTTCAGCGGTTTGAACCAGGTTCGAATCGGCGTCGAACTGATCGATATCGGTTTTCTCTATTTGCTGCCGCACGCCGACCGGTTCTCCACCAATTTCGGTCGGTTCTGAGCTTCGACTGCCGATCTGAGTCAGTATAGGTCGTTTTTTGTATAACCCTACCATAAAGTGATTACATAAAAATAAATTTATAAACTGATATAGTTTGATGCAGTACTTTAGATTGTAAAATTACTTTTATTATAAAATAGATCTAACCGATCATATGAAGTCACATCATTTTATAAATTTATTTTTGTATACTCTCTTTATGTATGTAGCACTTCTTATCTTATATTAAATTATCAATGTTATTAGTTCTTTTTTTTGGCTGAATTGTGGTAGTATAACAACTCGGCACCTTTGGATCTACTTAACTTCAAAGCTTATCTTCAAACAGCAAGATTCAATCTAAATAAATGTTCATCTTTTTTTTTTTTCACAAATGTTTGCTAAATTTGTATCTTGGGCTTTGAAACTTGAGGCAATGGCTGTCTTGAAAAAGTAAACCATGTGTAGAAATACAAGTGATAATGTCCACATAGAATGTAATTTTCTTTGTAGAAAAAAATGGAAAAATTATATTTGTAAGTCAGTGTGGAGACCGCACTATGTACTATGATGAATTAGCGCAATTTGATTTGAAGTATAAATTTTAAATTAAATTATCTTATTATTTTTATCTATTCATTTTCACAAACTCCAATGTGAAATATATATCAAAAAAATATTCAAATTGTTTTACCTACTCTCATAAAATCTAATAAAACAACATATCTTAAAAACAAAAAATTTCTATTTTCGAGTCTTTGGAAAGGGCATTCCCTCCACATTGTTGGGATAAAAGATTCGATTTATTTGAAAAATTTTAAAATTTAAATATTACAAATCAAAATTTATTAAATAAAATAGTCCGAAGTACATGTCTTTGACACAAACTTATAAATAGAATGACTCAAAAAAAATATTAAAAAGTTTGAGATTTTCTCAAAAATTTCAAACATACCTTTGCTTTTGGGGTATTTTTGCACTCTATGCGACATTAGATTGCGTTTGGATGTTGAATTGAGTTAAATTGAGTTGAGTTAAAATGATAAAATATTGTTAGAATATTATTTTTTAATATTATTATTATTTAAAAATTTAAAAAAATTAAATTATTTATTATATTTTATGTTAAAATTTAAAAAAATTATAATGACGAATTAAAATAGATTTAATAAACAAACGAAGCCTAAATCGGAAGAACCGGGGGGTAGCGAATAAGACGAAAGAGCAACAGCCCAGATAAAATCATTGAGCGGACAACAGCGAAAGGAATCCAAAAGCATATCCTACCTAGTACCTGGCCAACGTTACTTTGTGGACCCAATTGAGTTTGAAGGATTTAGGCTAAATAAAAGTTATAAATTAAATAATATATTATTTTTATTTAAAATTTAAATTATTTATTATATTTTATGTAAAAATTTAAAAAATTTATAATAATTATATAAAATAAGATGATATATGATAATTTGATATGTATAACAGACCCGACCTTAGCAGAATAAAAGTGGAAATTAAATAAATGTACGACACCTCTCACTATATCTTTGTATCGGGGTCCAGTTGCACATAAATGGTTTGCTTGATTAGTTAGGCAACACTTTCATGCATTGTGTTACATAATTATTTCGAGAATGACCATGACGAGGCGAATGTCGCGTGGTTGGGATAATGCTTCCACGCGTTTTTTCTCGTAAAAATTATATTATCAAGTCGGTAGGTAGAACATACTTAGTAAAAATATTTACATGACATAATTTAATTTTAAATATAAATTTTAAATTTTAAATCTCATAAATCAAATTTTACCGTTTAAATTATATAAATAACATGTTTTACACAATTTTATTCCGTAGTTGGAAATTGCGTTCATGGAGTGAAAGTATTTTCAATCATGTTTCAATTATATGATCCCCTCTCCTATTGATATGTAACATTAACCAATAGGATATAAGTATTGTTAAGATGATTATTGATATATTTTCGACATTTTTTAGCCCTTTCTATATAGTAAATGGGGCCATTAATGTCTTTTAGCTAGTAAATTAAAAAGAGAAAAAAAAAAAAAGGAGAGACATTGGTTAGAGAGATGTAGAATCAAAGAAAAGGACTTAAATTTAGTGATAATTGGGACAAAGGTTTGAGTCCTGCTACAGCCCCGCTCCCTCTCCCGCTCTCGGTCTTGCTCAGTGCAAAATATAGTATTTTTTTATTTTATTTTTTTATACATGTATTTTTTTAACACTATAAAATATTTTTTTAAAAAATAAAAAAATTATAATATCATTAAAAAATACTTACTTAATCATTAAGAAAAAAAATATTAAAAAAATAATTTTACACTAAGCGAGACCAAGAGCGAGACCGGAAGTGGTGAGAGTAGCATTATTTCAAAGGTTTTGCTATGCATCAGCCACTATTTATCTCCACATCTCACACTTGAAAATTTTTTATTTATTTTTTCATATAATGTGGGATGTGTGCAGTGAATAGTGACAGATGAGAATAATTATTCTTGAGATAAATCTTGTATTAGCAATAACCACCACCACTTCATTCATTAGATAGAAATTATTTTCCCAAATAGCTTAATCATAGTATCAATAATTGAAGGGACCATAAGTGGGCTCCTTTATTTTCGGAAATTAATTTAATTTTTTTACTCATTATCTCCACACATCATATATTATATATATATGGTATATAGATGATGAGTAAAAGAACTTAATTAGTTTAGGAAGAATAAAATTAAAAAAATTATTATTATTTTTTAAAATAAAAATAAAAATAAAAATAAGTGTGGTGTGCGGAGATGATGAATAATAAAACTCGGAAATTAATTTAGGTTTTTTACTGTAATATATTAATGGGTGACTTAGGTATTATGGTACTTGGCACAAAATCATAGGTTGCAAGGAAAAGGGGAGGGAAAATCCGATCTATTCCCTCTAAAAACTAGAGAAAGGTTATTAATGGAATATAAAAAATTCATATATGCATGCTATTGGTGTCGCCTTCCTTAGTGGATAGAGAGGATAATATATCCTCAACCCTTTTCAATTAAGATGGGTAACAATATTAAATAAATCTCTAATGCATAAAAAATGAAAATTATCTTGTGGACAAATAATGTCATAGTTGAGTTGATTTAGTGTTATAGTACAAGAGTCACTACTCAATAGAAAAGTGACAAAATATAAATTAAAATTTTAAAAAATACAAAAAAAAAATTGATATGAGATAATTTTATCAATTGATGAACAGATTAATACTAAAGAAGAATAATTACACATATACAACTATTTTTATAATTTAATTTTAAATATAAGAGGGATCTTAAATTAAGAAATAGATTCTAGAAATTAAATAAGGGTATCATGAACAATTTTAATATGACAATGCTACTATACCTTCTAATTTATACCATTCAATCTTTTTCCTTGACGTGACACTTTAATGTAGTGCCACGTGACTTATTAAAAAATTAAAAATATAGAATGAATCTAGAGTTTTAATATTTTTTTTTGTGATGCTTTCAGACTTCATTTTGTTTTAAATATATTTTTTAAATTTTTTTAATAAGATACGTGACATTGTAATTCCGCATCAATGAAAAAAATTAAGTGGTATAAATTAAGGGATACAGTAACATTTTTAATTTTCAATAATCATTAAAAAATAATTATAGAACAAACTTTAGGCAAATTGTATAAATATCATTATTCCGATTATATAAATAAGAAGAGTGCTGCTAGGGTGTCGCTCAGCACTACTGATTACTGGGCGTGCTAGGCAAAATTTTATTTTTTTTAATTTTATTTATTCATATTTTTTAAATATTTTTAAATACTTTTAAATACTTTTAAAAAATATAAAAAATATGAATATATTAATAGTCATTTTTTTAATTAATAAATAAAAAAATATAAAAGAAATTAAATATGCGGTGAAAATGAAGAGATAAAATGGGACGGTGCATTATTCAAACAAGAAAGTAGAAGGCCATAAAAGCTCGTTCTAATTGACGCCACGCGCCTGCAACATGCGAATAGAACAACTATTTTAACAGACGTTTCGAACCTTTTCCCCTCCAATTTTTAACCTTTTAACACTCGAAAGCTCCACTACCTGCCACCAAATTCCCCCATGCAAATATCTTCACGGAGCTCCAATGATTCTACCAATGCCGCCATTCTCTTCCCCTCCATAACCCATCTTCTTCCAAACCCCAACCCCACACAATCCAGTTCTAATCCCCACCGATCCTCTTTTGTCACAAATACAAACGTCACTACGTTTGCAATTTCTCAAGCATCAGCCATAATTCAGGCCCTTGCCTACTTTGCTTTGCGCACTACAAATTCCAAAGGGACTGGTTTTGCCTACCGGATATGTGGGTAGTGATTGCTTTCTGGAATTAAATGGCTCGAGAAGGGTTCCTGGTGCCGGTTGAGACTCAGGCTTCTTTGAAGAAGAAGACAGCCGTTTCAACGAGCTGGGTTTTTCTGGACAACAGTGGGGAAAGTACCATTCTGGATGTTGACAAGTATGCTATTATGCGACGGGTTCAGATTCACGCCAGAGATCTTCGAATCCTCGATCCCCTGCTTTCTTATCCTTCCACCATTCTTGGCAGAGAAAAAGTTATTGTGCTCAATTTGGAGGTGAAGAGAACATTGCTCCCGTCACATTCAATTGTGTTATAGTTTTGTTTCCTTTGATTTTACTTTATGGGTGGTTGATATGTTTAGTTATTTCGCTAATCTCTTAGTTGGGTTTTGTTTTCCAGCACATTAAAGCAATAGTAACCGCAGAAGAGGTAAACTCTCTCTCTCTCTCTCTCTCTCTCTCTCGGTGGGTTTCTCCTCTTGTACTATAGTAACATATGATATGTGTTTTTTGGGGAATAGTGATTTCTGAAGACCTTTTACCTTTATTTTAAACAGTGCGACCTCTTCCTCTGTTCTGTTTTGAATATATGGTAGATATGAGGAAACTCAGTGGGTTTCGACTTTCGAGTCATTTGGAGTATTTTTATTTTTGGGTTTAGGTATTGCTTCGAGATCCTTTTGATGATAATGTAATCCCGATAGTCGAGGAACTTCAAAGGCGATTGCCTATAGCAAATTCCATTTGCCATGGCCAAGGAGAAGAAGAAGAGCACCCAAGCACTGAAAGTGGTGAAGAAAATGGTAGAGCTGAATAAATGATTTTTTTTCCTGGGTTTTTCCTTGTCACTCCAATTATTCTAAATTTTGGTACCGCACTACTACTACTGCTCTTGCTTATGGTTCAATTATTGAATTCTTTGAGGTTGGGACGATTTGTTTCGTATGCATTGCAGAATTTCCATTTGAATTCCGAGCTTTAGAAGTTGTTCTCGAAGCCATTTGTAGTTTTCTTGATGCACGCACAAGAGAACTAGAGACTGATGTATATCCAGCTTTAGATGAGCTGACGTCCAAGGTAAAACGCTTCTTTAATGAGCTATCTTTTTTGCTTCTGCATAGATATCTGATTTGATGCTTGCATGCTGTCCCCACTTTAAACGGTTACATTAGTGTCCGTACATCTAATGAAATTCGCAGTGCATGTTCTAAGTAGCTGGGTGTGGTAGAAAAATCTTATTTAGGTCCACTTATACACTTTTCTGCACTTTATGAACTTTTGTTTCCATGTTTTTGGTGACAAGTATTTCAAAACTCCTGTCTTCAGCAACTTCATTGTAAGATCAGTTGTTTGCTAGTCTTTATGCACCTTTTGATTTATAATATTTTTAATAAGAGCCTTCTTGTTTTCTCGTAATACGTAGATTAGCAGTCGGAATTTGGATCGGGTGCGCAAACTGAAGAGTGCAATGACAAGGTTGACAAATCGAGTTCAAAAGGTATGTTTTTTATATGACATCTGAACCTTGAATTGAGGTAAAATTCCTTTCTGCTAGGATGGAAGAGTTCCTTTCTTTTTGTGTGGCTGAAAAATGTAATTTGCCTTTGGAGGTTACTTTCAAAGCATCGGAATTCATATTGGCTGTAGCTGGTGCTTTTTGGTTCTGCAGGGCAGCTTAATTTAAACTTCAATAAAATTGTCCCACAAGAACGTTGGAAGAAACCTAAGCCTAAATAGAATACTTTTCATTAATTTTGTGGGACTGGATCCCAGTGTAATCTCACGTTTTCGGCTTTGATCTTGAGTTCTCGAGAAGCTGTAAATGGCAGTACGAACAGTTTACTTCTAAAGATCTCTTATTCATTCCCCAAAAAGACCTAGTCTTTATATTGTTGTTACTGTTGGCAAGCCCCAAACTTGTTATCAGTTGAAGGAAACACGTAGTCAATGTGGAGTGGTGCAAGGGATTGCTTCCTTAGTTTTCTCCTTCTGTCATAAGTGAATATCATTGATCACTTACAGTTGAGATCACCAATCTCTCCACTCCATTTTTTACATAAGAGCAGGATAACTAACAAAAAGGAAATCCTAAGAACAATAACATGGTCCTTACAAATAGCAATAGAGAGAATGTTGTGACTAGATCTAAGGCCTGGAGTTTAAATACAAATAAACAAACAAACAAACAACGCCAGAGAGAGCACTAAAACATGTTACCATTTGGCAGTTGGCACAAAATATTGAATAAGATCAGGATGGACGTAAGATCACAAGCCAAAGGATTTTAACTGACGATGAGAATCCTCTCCGCAATTCGAAGGTGTTTTCACAGTGAAAATACTAACAACCTACCTTTCATCAGCCCCCACCCCCCCCCCCCCCCCCCCCCCCCCCAAAAAAAAAACGAAAAAGAGAGATAAAAATAGAAGAAAAATGGCAGTGGCTCCTTTTATATGAAGGATACATATACAATTTTTAACACTAGTCTTTAGCAACTAAAAGCTGATTCCATTTATTGATTAAGGCGTATGATTTATTTCATTAGCATTCTGGTTTCCCAGGTTAGGGATGAACTCGAACAACTTCTTGATGATGATGAGGATATGGCAGATCTTTACTTGTCAAGAAAGTTGTCCGGGACATCTTCACCTGCCAATGGCTTTGATGCTCCTAATTGGTTTATTAACTCTCCGACTACGGGCTCAAAGATATCCAAAACAAGTAGGGCAAGTGCTGCAACAACTCAAGAGGAGGATGATATTGATGAGCTTGAAATGTTGCTTGAGGTCGTTAAAGCGATCTTGTTATAGGTTTTTCTAAAACTAAAAGTGACATCTAGATTAATACTGAAATATTTTGCAGGCATACTTTATGCAAATTGATGGCACGATGCACAAATTGACAACGGTATACATCAACTTGTCCTAACTTGTTTATGTTTCATGTTGGACTGTACTGATACTAATTTATATAATCTTCTATAAACAGATGCGTGAATACATTGATGACACAGAGGATTACATAAATATCCAGGTAACCCAAGTTGGACAACTCATATTGTTTAATTTTTTAATACTTAGTTTTTCCAAAGGATGGAATAATCATTAATCTCATAAATTTCACAGCTATGATGAATTGAAAAGGGATGAGTACCACTAGCCTATAAGGCCAATCAATCATGGACAACTAGAAAATGAAACTAAAATTAAAGTTAGTCCAACACTTGTTGAGGAAGATTGTTCAAAATGCAGTGTGTATTTTTAAGTTACTTCTTTGAAGCTTCTCACATAAATGACCAAAAACCTCTTAGGCACTATAATACCCTAAAAACCATTTGGACTACTATCACATTATAATCCGTTATGCATCCCTTGTTGCAGCTTGATAATCATCGAAATCAGCTGATTCAGGTACTGTCTTTGAGGAACAAATAAATTTCTGTGCCCAAGTATGTTCACCTCTATGTCTTTTAATCATCAACATGCTTCTTTTACTGTTCTTTGTAATCGAGCTGGCCACATTTTTTTTCACACAATTCTAGGTGCACCAATCCTAACTACATCATGTTTATGCATTTCTTTATCACACCTAATTCTGTTCTCTATGGCAGCTGGAATTGTTGCTAAGTTCTGGAACTGTTTCTTTGTCTGTGTATTCTTTGGTGGCTGCAATGTTTGGAATGAACATCCCAACTATGTGGAAGGATGACCATGGATACGTATTTAAATGGGTATGAGCGGTACATAATCTCTTTTGTGAATAGAAAATTATATCATCTTAGAATTGTCATTCCGTCCATGTGATGCCAATAGACTTATGATTTACTTTTTAACCTTTCTCCTCCTTGACCTATTACCTTTAGGTGGTCATCCTCGCCGGAGTAGTTTGTGCATCCCTCTTCTTATCAATAATTTCATATGCTCGGCACAAAGGTCTTGTTGGTTCTTGAAATTCATAAACAAGTTTTAAGGATATGCACAATAAAGGTCGCTATTAGGCATTGGTGAATTGGAAGACCATGGTTTACAGCTTGATTTAACCAAGTGCATTGCAACCAGTAGTGTTTTTCCTCGTGAGATATATGCAGATGGGTGCACTGGTCATTAGTCAATAAAATGACTAAAAGTTGTTTACAGTAAGTAAATAACCATTTTGTTGGCATCACTGTCAGGGATGACAAGTTCCCTTGGTCCTTAAGCATAAATAATTGCAGGAGAGTTGCTGTGGACTCTCTACTGCTTGGGATGTCTGAAAATTACTGCATTTGCTTTGCAGCATTCATTTGGATAGAAATTACCCTTGTTCTTAAGTTTTCTGACCTAATCTGAATCTTAACCTAACCTTGTTTATATATTGGGGCTAGCATTATACCATGTGCAAACAACTTGACCTTTGAAAGAAAATCATTTTTCTTCTCCATTGGTGATTCTAGCATCTCATCAAAATCCAGATAACTTTGATCACATTTTTATAGAGAATTTGACATCTCACCAAGGACTAGAGCAAATTCTATCCATATAAAACTATTAGACTAGTAATAAATTCTAGATAACTGGAAACATCAACTACACTCTTTTTAGCATTATTGTCAACAGCTTTGATGTTCCGGGCCCTCTTGATGGAATCATGGAATGTCATTTTTACAATAAATGATTGCACGATTGGTTTGTTGAAACTTCCGGATAAGGTTGAGGCAGCTTGCAGCTTTTTTTCTATAAACAATTCAATATTTTCAAATATTAAAATAAAAATAATATTAAAAAATTATATTCTAACAATATTTTATTTAATTTTCAACTTTAAACGTGTTATCTATATCATCACAGTTTCTTCAGAGGATTTTGGACGGTGAAAATGCCACCAATTTGGTTGTTTATGTTACAAATAGATGCATTGTTTCTTTGATATTATACAATGACAGATGCTTTATTATTTGACTGAATCTACAGAGTCATGAGTTAAAAGGTAGAACCAAAAGAAATGAGCTACCTAACATTAAAAAAACATGCCCACAAACACATCAGAGGAATTCTCTCCAATCTCTTACCACCAACTGATTTTCTTCTTCTTTACTGCAACTTGGAGGATCAAGAAAACAATCCAAAGTACTACTGGCTTTCCTGATCAGATTTTTTCTGCAGCTTCCCATTATACAGAATCTTCACGCTCTACAGTCCTGACTTGATGTGGTCGGAAGGGAAATGAGAGTTGGACGTACGGAGTTTGACCGCATAGAACAACACATGATTCTGAATCTAACATATATATGATTTTGTTTAGAACAGATCGAAATCTTATAAAAAAAAAGAAGATGTCTTTCTCACTTCCACCACTTTTTGGTTGGTTTCTAACCCACCCACCATTACCATAGCGCCCGTTGGGGCCAGTTTGGCTGATCATTGATCTACCAATTCCACGCTCATCGATCTAATTGCTGCATGTGGAAACGCGTCTCCTATTAAGCAACATTCCACCATTTTTTCTTCTCCATTTGAAACACAATCATTTGTATTCTCTTTTGTTGGAATGAAGTATCAATTTTGGGTTAGGTCCCGTTTGTATAGTTTTTTGGGTTTGGCTAAAATTGTGTAACTAGGTTTAGTTCACATCCTCACCATAATGATAGAAAGTAATTTTAAAAATAAAAAATAAAAAAAGTCATGCCATGTGTGTACACAAAAATAAATCTATAAATTAACGTGGTTTGATATCATATTGCAAGTCAAAACTTTTGTATAGTTTCTTGAGTAACTAGGTTTTGTTTACAAGAAATAATATTTATAGTTGCAGAGCATGCAAGTCCTTGCACTTTCTTTAAAAAAAGTAGATAATGATCTGGGATGCACGTGAAAAAATTATTTTCTTAATGTTGATCCTTACTTTTTTTTTTTCAAAAAGAGTGCACAAACTTACACATCTTAAAATTATATCTAACATTACTCTTATTTCACATCCAAAATAAGATGATAGAATGTATGCTTGATTTAAAAAAACAAACAAACAAATAAAGTCATGCCATGTGCATGGAATATTCTCTCAGGGAAATGATTTGTATAAGTTTCAAATAGACAAGTTTATACAATTTCTTGTAAAAAAATAGACCATACCTTAAAAACTATAAAAAAAAACCCTATTTTTTATTATTAAGACTCACTTTTTTACAAAGGGTTTGTATGAAACTTTTCTATTTAGACTTCTACTTAGTATTACTCATTTTCTAAAATAAAATGATATTTTAGTCATAAAAAAAATAGATAAAAAAAAATTTACAAATTAATTTAGCTTGATATAATATATTAAATTATGAAAATACTATTATTATAAAATAAATCTCAACAAATTATATGAAGTTACATTATTTTATAAATTTATTTTTATATAGTTATTTGGGGACGTAGAATTTTTTCAACGTCAAAATCCCTAAAAAAACCTGAACAGAAAACAACTGTTAACTTCAGCCACCACATGGTACTGTACCTCGCATCCACGTCACCAGTAGTTGCTAACATGCACAGGTGCACACGTTAATCTTCACTCCCGCTTACACTGGCCGTCCGTATACGAAACCCTGTACGCATATGGTATCTGTAGCACACCCGCGGAGCACGTTATCCCCGGACCCCCCCCAAAGTCCCTCGACTCTTGCTTCAGCTGCCAATGCCTTTCCGACTCGACATTTCAAACAAGAAGTTATATTATATTTCACTTTCTAAATTAATTTTTTAAATCATACTAATTTATCGATTAAATTATCATTTCTGTCTGTTAATCTCGAAAATATATATTATTAAATGATAATTTGAATGCAAATGAACGATTTTGATTAAAAAAAATAAAAAAATACAGACGTACGTAGGAAAAAAAGGAAAGAAAGAAATAGTAATTTAGTTTATATAAAAAGAAAGAAATTTCGGTTCATGCTATTTTCAACGAAGAGAGCCTCTCCTTCCCTCGATTCAGATCAATCAGCCACACCCCCTCTCTCTGTCTCTATTCTCTACAAATACACCAAAACCCACGTCGAATCCCCACGAATATAACTGACCCATTTGATAATCTCACGATCTTGGGCCACCAGCTTTCGGGTTCTCCACCGATCGAGAACCATATTATTGCCTCTCTGTATGCAGCTATGCATTAATTTCTTCGTTCTGGTATGGTATTTGCAGGCTTTGTTTGCTTATTCTTGTGCTGGCTTCTGCATCACTGGTTTAATGCAGGTGAGCTTGGTGAAATGGACGTAAATTTTGCGTGTGTGCCTGTGGTGGTGACATGCAGTGTGTGAACACGTGGGTCGGAGAGGCTTTGACCGCTGGGAATGGCGAATCAGGTGGTAAAGGTCAGGAGGGAGGCGATTGCGGCGTGCATGACTTGTCCTCTGTGCAATAAGCTCTTCAGAGATGCCACTACAATATCTGAATGCCTTCATACGTGTGAGTCTCTCTAATCCGTTTCTTTGTGGTCTGAATCTTGTTTGTCTTGACTTTTTTCGTGGCAATTTTGAGAATTTGTGTGTTGTTGTAGCATTTTGCGGTCTTTGTTATTTGGATTGTTGTTATTTCGTGTTTTGTTCTCTGGGTTTGGCTTGGTTTGGCACTTATTGTTCTGGGCGTTGGATTATTTAGTATTTTGATGTTCGTTGCGATCTTTGTTATTCTCTGTCTTTGTCTCTCTCCTCTTACTACTTGAAAATATAAATCCTTCGATCAAACTATGACTATCTGTAAATTAACAAGTTTCTGATTCATAAATATACGTGTTGGAGAATGATTTGGATGTTTGATCGATAGTGATAGAAATGGAGGGCCTTTTGTTATAGTAACTAAGTAGAATTGTAGTTCTGCAAGAGGTCTTGGATTTAAGTCCTTGCATATTCTAGATTTAGATAGGCTTTGGGTGTGATGGCCTATTAGTGAGCCCAGGCTATACGGTTTGGCCATTGCAAAATTGAGTATCAAGGGACCCTTCAATTCTCCTTTTCGTTGGTAATCCATGATTTAAATTTTGCGATCACGTTACTCAAAAGCCTCTTCTTCTGGTCAGGACTCTAAATAAAAAGCTTCTTTCGTAGGAAAAGGAGATTTGAAGAATGATCATTTATATTCTTTCGTAGTTCTTTTATGCCTCTTGTATATCTTTGTTTGAGTTAAATTTGAGTGTTTTTAACTCAGAAACTGCTAGTGGACGGTATGTGTCACTAGCAAGTGATGCTCTATATAAATAAATTATTAAAAATCTGACATACCTCTTATTTTTGCTCTCCACTTTTCCTAAGCTATAGAGTTCATTAAAATTTAATTTCTTGAACACTTGATATTTGTAAACTTATTTTTTCCTGGTCCTTTATAGAGTTAGTGACTCAAAGAACAGATGTCTGATGATTTGTATTTTAAACTTCATCCAGTCTGCAGGAAGTGCATATATAATAAAGTTTCAGAAGAGGAATTGGAATGCTGTCCAATATGCAACACTGATCTGGGTTGTGTTCCACTGGAGAAATTAAGGTTGGATCTCATGACTATACAATCTCAGCTATAAGTGGAATCTCTCTTTCCTTCTGCGTCTTTACTTTCAACATTGTGTATTGAGTTGTATATTGCATGAGTAGGGGCTTAAGAAGTGATAAGTTCAGGTTCATATAATTGGCTGGCTACCACTACCTATCCTACCATATCTTAGTTCTTAAGATGGAGTTTTTGGATGATTAATGACACTGCATATGCATAAGGATCATACCATTTGCCTGCAACATTTCCATCCAAGAATGCTCATTTTTCATGCTTCAGTCATAAAATTTAGGTGTTCCTTTCGGTGCTTATTTTCTGTTTCCCTAGTTAGGAGACAATTTGTTTGTAGTTTCTAAGAATGTGGAAAGGCACTAAAATTCAACACACATTTCATACTTATCAGCCTATTGGGTTTTTGGAACTTATTTTTGTGTTATGTTTTCATTGGTTAATATTTATGATACTCTCTGCATTTCTAGCAATATTCTTGATTATCTTCTAGAGCTATGCTTATACGACTCTTCTGTGTGTATGCGGGTGGGTGGCTTTGCATTCATTTGAATATGCTTAGATTGTGTAAATTGCAGCTTCTCATGCCTTGTTTCTATTTCTATTCCCATGTTCCACTTTGTGGCAACAACAAAAGTTGTCGTCTGAGGAGCATGCAGATTTATTCTGTATATTGACCATATCAGAGTGGACGCTTTACATGGGAATTCGTTCTAATAGCTAGCATACTTATTTATCTCTGATCATCAGGCCAGACCATAGTTTGCAAGATGTAAGGACCAAGATTTTCCCTTTCAAAAGAAGAAAGGTAAATGCACCGGAAGTTGTGCCTTCAAATACATTACCAGCAAGAAGAAAGGAGAGATCACTGTCGTCATTGGTGGTCAGCACGCCCAGAGTGTCAGCCCAGGCTACCATGACTGGAAGAAGATCAAGAGCTGTTGCAAGAAAGGCTGCTGCTTTACAAGCCTCCAGAGTTCCCATTGAGAAACAAGTTAAAAAGGAGGAAGATTCTATGGAAGATCATCCTAAGAGTTCAAGCTCACCTGAGACTTCAAACAAGCTTCTGCAATATACTGGGCAGGTAAAAAGGAGGCTAACATGCTGTTTTCTTGAAATCTTTATGCTGACATGATTTTTGTTTTCCGGCCTGCCTATATGGTTTTGTTTCCCATTAGCTGAAAAAGGTTGCATCTTTCCCATTTCACTAATAATATTCTTGCTTGTATATTTGACTCTTATAGAATTCTTACCCTGGTGAGCCTAGTCATTCCACCCCAATTAAAGAAACAGAGAATGATCCTGAACAGTGGGACGCAAAACTGGATCTGTGGAAACCTTTGAACTGTCTGGTGGAAGTTGCAAATAGGACTAAATCTTTCAAGTCACAGGGGTTTGATGCTAAATTAGAACCTATGCAAGTGAATGAGATCAAAGGTCAAGTGCGAAAATCCAAAATTAAGGAAATCAAACACAAGTCTAAAGCCGAGGATAAAATGAATATTACTGATCCTGCCTCTTCAGAAATATTAAAACCCAAAATTTTGCGGAGGGCTCGTCGAAAAAGGGAACCTGATTTTGGAGACTCAGGCATTTCACCCCAAGCTGTGCTGGATGCTGCTGGTGCTAAACACAAAAGAAGACTCGGTCCAGTTTGGTTCTCTCTAGTAGCTTCCCAAGACCAGTGAGAAACGACTTTAGCTTTCAAACTTTAAATAGTTAAATCCATAATGAAAAATGAACGAATTTTCTTGAAAATAAAGTCCTCATCGGTTTTTTTATTGAGCTGGAATTGATGATTTCAGGGAAGGAAGTGCACCCTTGCCCCAGATTCATGCAAATTACTTGAGAATTAAGTAAGTTCCTTTCGCCCTATATAGGTATGCAGGCTTTGTTTATCATGTTTTCTGAATAAGTTCATTCCTTGTTGTTTTAGCATGTAAGATCAATTGAATACAGTAGCATGAGTTTGCGCAATTTTAAACTTTGAAAAAGATTAACACCCATTGGTCTTTTACTGGTTTTTTTTTAATCCTTTGACATATAGATAAAGAACGGCATTTACATGGTCTTCATTGCTTAGCAAAAGACCTTGGCATTCATTGCTTTGACATCTCATCTGATAACTTAACTCTGTATATTTTGATGGATTATGTATGTGTCAATTTTACATTTATCAATAAGAGATCGTAGACTCATCCAAATTTGAAACTGTCCGGAACAAAGTTGTCTTAATTGATTAACCCTGAAAGTCTCCAGTGGGAAGTCTGTCACATATTATCGAGCCACATATTTTAGGCCCTCCATATGATAAACTCTGGCATGTAGTTTTAGTCTCTAATATTTGAACAGGTGTGTATACTGTGGAGACTTCTGGTGAGCATGTGGAGGTGAGATTCCTAAGTAATATGTTCTTCAGCTGCCATCATAAACCTCAATTTGGGTTAGTTTTTCATCATCTTATTTGACTCCATTATCTCTACCAAACTGACCTTCGATCAAAATCTGAACCGTCTCGTGTTATATAACAGAACCATCTATTTTGAGCTGCTAATAGCATAGATACTTCTCCCGGCATGTATTAGTGTGCAATAGCTGCTTGCACAGGAATCACATTCCGTTCAGCCTTGTTGAAGGAAATCATTTGTCCTTAGCATACCAGACCAAATGAAAATTGTTCCATTTTCAGCACCGAAAATATGTAACTTTAACTTGGATTTTGATCCTCTCTTGCATGTGTACTATTTTGATAAAAAAGCTGCCCAGAAGAGCCAATCGTGGGAAATCTCAATTGCCTTGAAATTATGTTTGCTCATCCCGTTTCCCTCCCCTACTAAAAGAAAAAACACAAAAAATTACCTTTATTTAATTGGGGTAAATGATTAATTTCCATCAGAGGTAGTACACGTTGCTACCCTGTGATGTTAATATGTTCAAGTAAGAACTTCCATAGATACTGTTGAGTGCATAGACCAAATTTGTCAATTGGAAAATGCTTTTGTTAGTGACTAAACTAAAAGATTTATGCGATACTAGGATATATCTTTATGACATGTTTGTTGCTTTTGTCACAGGGATGGAAATGTACCCGTATCACTGATTCAACAATACCTGATGAGGAAACTAGATCTCACCAGTGCTGCCGAGGTGAGTGAATCTGGCCATGCTTCTTTAAAAAGATAATCTCTGGTTGAGTAGGAAACCAATTTGAGAAATCTTACTGTTCTGTTTAGTTGTGGTGCATATATCTGTCTTGATGCTGGGCTGCCATTACATTCGGCCGAATTTTCATATCTTTTAAATACAGTATATTGTACCTGTCTAAGAATTAAGATTCAAATATGTTGCATGTCATTTGAGGACGTGGATACCCAGTTAAAGTTTTCTTAAGACTATTTTTTTTCAATGGGAAATTGAACTTGTCATTTTCAATTTTATAACATGTTGCATTTTATTAGTTTGGCTCTTGGTCCACCTATATCTGAGCCTGGTTGCATAGATGCTGTCACATGGGTTATATTATGTAGCATCAACAGAAGTTTACATTTTGTAATATCCTCTCAACTGTCGAATAACAAACAAAATGAGGGTCATATCTGGTGTTGACCCCAACTAAGTATGGCCTTGGAGTGTTGGCTTGAATGCAATCATACCTTCAGCATTCCGCTCTCGAGACTCGAATCATTAATTTACCCTTGGCAGATTTTACACTTATAATAGATAATGGCCTCTTGGTGGATAAACAAAATAATTTGTTAAAATTCTGCACACGAAGGTTGGCGTTTCCAGTCTACTCATTGCTAACCATTTAGTTGACACACTTGCAGGTTGAGATCAAATGTATGGGACAACCAGTTGTCCCGACCTGGCAACTCCAGAATGTAGTTGATTTGTGGCTACAAAAGGCACCCACATCACAACGAATTCCGGCATCAATTGGATCGTCAGCCAAGGATTTCGTGATGGTGCTGGCCTATTCTCAAAAGGTTCCAGAAGCATGATCGATCATGGTTTTTCTCCATCTGCTGCCGTTCAAATCTTCAAAATAATCCGAATATACTCTAGTCTTCCTAGAATCTCGGTGGTGACCGAGTGGCATTTTTCTTGATGATCCGGCATGTATGTTGTTACGAGGAATAATTGGTTCATTCGCAGCCAACATTTTCCTAGCCTTCGAAATAAAGAGTCATTCGCTTAATGTTACTACATGTCTAAGACAATCACCCTTTGCTATGGCCTGGCAGGCTCTCTGCATGTTTGCTGCTGCTGCTGCATAATCAAGAGGTCCAATCTTCAACTTTTACGGATTTATAACTTAGACTACTGCATAATTGCACACCACGTTGTAGAACCCTATAAATTCTTAACTGATACGCGCTTTTTGGGCCTCTACATGAGCTTGAGCTTGAGCTTGAGCTTGAACTTGGTTGTAACAAAATGTACTTTATTCAAGTAAATTAATTACCAGCATCTTTTTTAAATTACCGTGCGAGAAACCACTAGTTCTCACTCTTCCTTTTTATTTTTTTCTTCTTCTAATGAAGAGAACTACGATAAGAGAAAATAGAAAAAAGTAGAATTAATCATAGAGAAATGATACTTGCAGTCGTGAGCGTGCAGTCGTTTTGAAAAAAGTTTAATCATATGGCTCGTCATTTTTTTAAAGACCATTCTTTCCTTCACAATATACTTCTTAATGACTCTAATAATGAGTTAGAGATGAATAATGTCGTGGAAGAATAACAACCATCGGCACCACCTCGTCATTACATTTGGCCTAATTGTTTCCAAGGGCATGAGAGGCTTTTTCATGATTATTTCGTTGAAGTATCAATATATCCTCCCAAAGTATTTCGTAGGAGGTTCAGGACGAGGAGATCTCTTTTTCTTCGCATTCAATCCGAGGTCAAAGTTCACAATTCATATTTTGTCCAAAAAAGAGACAATGCTATAAGACTTTGTTGTTTTGGCCTTTAAAAGATTACAGCTGCACTAAGAATTCTAACATATGGAGTAATTGATGATTTTGTGGATAAATATCTAAGAGTTTCAGAGACCACTACAATGGAAAGTCTAAAATTACTGGCTAAACTGGCCTTTACCTTACCGGCCGGTTGTAAATGCCCATATATATGGTATTATAATACCCTTGTATGGCTGTAAGATTCTTTGCTTATCATTTGAAATAAAATTCTCTAACAATTCTGTATACGTAAGCACATTGTCAATGTCTCGTATGTGATTGAAATTTGATTCCCCCTTTTGTTTTATCTTATCATTCCTAACACTGACATCATATATAGAAATATATTGTCTTTACCCAATTAAACTCTGAACATGTGTAACAGATGTAATCTACTATTTATGTAAATCATCAGCTTTTCAACTATAATGTTGCTAATATTTAAATATAAATTTTATAATTATTTATATTGACATAGTTGATGACACACTTTCATAAGAGCAAAATCTCATATTTTAAAATATAAGAGTAAAATATTAAAATAGTCTCTAATTTACCTCTTTGGATATATACCCTTTAACTATGAGCTTTTTAAACCCTATACTTTCAACTTCAATTAAATCAATCATTTCACTAATTTTTCTTTAATATTATGCTAAAATGTCGCATGTAATTTTAAAAAAAAAAACTAAATAGTAAATATGAAATAATTTATTTTGAAAAAAAAATATAAATTACCTGGATGACCCCAAACCCCCAAAGATCACCCAGGTGAGTGACGCTGGGTTATATTTAATGTGAGATGTGGACACGCCCAGGCACGCCTATTGGGTTATATATAAATCGGTTTCAAATGTGCACTTTATCCAATAAAATTATATGACGTGGCCTATCTGTTTTTGCTACAAAACCATATGGTTTAGAGCCATAACACTAACTATTGTTTTGGAGAAATCCAGAACAGAAGAACATCAAAGTCAATCGATTAGTGATGAATAAAGAAAGTGGATCCGACTGCCATTTTACAAGGAGATGCCATTAGAGCACTAGTATTCCAATCTTTAAAATTTGATGAATTTCACTTTAAAATCTTGGCATTAGATTCATCTTCTTCTCAAATGTGAAGTTTTGAGCTACAGAATATTCTAATTTATCTTCAAATTTGAAGAACTATTGTTCAATGTCTATCGGATTATTTTATTACCAAAATCAAATATTTTGCATGCAATTTCGTTGCTTTCTTCCCTTTCTCTTCTCTGCTTTCTTCCTCTACCCCTGAAATCCCGAAATCCCTCTCCCTTTCTTCCCGATTCCTAGATTTCCATTTTTTCCTCTCCCTTTCTTCCTCTTCGTTTCTTCCCTCTGTTTCCTCTCTTGTTTTTCGCCAAGCTTGTATCATATACTTTGCCGAGAGAGTGACCAGTTCATCTTCGTCCACTAGGGTTCAAGTTCGTACGAGGTGTTTTAGGTGAAAGATGACCTCCATCACCTCCATAGGAGCACCGTTACCGCTCCCTTCTCTTCTTGATTCTTCGATTCTCAGCTCCGAATGTTCTCCATCTCCGTGAGTTCACTATCTCATATATATATATTAATATATGCATGTATGAGAAATTTTGTACTACATTTGTATGCTTATGTATGTATTTTTGCCTGTGAAGAAATTTTGCACTCCATGTATGTATTTTAATCCTTCTATTGTTTGAGTTATTTGAAATAAAGAGTTGTTTTTTCAATCATTTTTTGTCGGCCTTTTATTGTTTCTTCATGGGCAAAAAATATATAATTTTGTTCAATTAATTTCATTTTCTTGGAACTTTGTATTCGGTCAATAGCATCACATTCAGCTGCCATCACTTCTGGGTTTACAGCATTACTAAACTTTTTTCGGCATTCAAATGATCAATAGTGTTTTGAGAGAGATATAGTAAAGTACATGTTTTCGATAAACATGAGACTGAGAGTTAACTCATATCTCTACTTGAAAGGCTGGCATTATATGCGTTTTAAAACAATAGAGAGCTGAGTTCCTTCCTGAAATTGGGACTCCAACAGGTTGGAGACCTCATCAATTATTTTGTGTGATGACGCTGGACCCCTCCTTTGCCATATCCATGAGGCTGTGAACCCCAGGCAATCTTTTGATTCAATTCTTGTATACTGAATTGGCCCACATTTGAGTCAATTCTTGTATACCGATAGTTGCTTTTTGCAACTTTTTTTTTTTTTTTTCTATTCACATTTTTTTAATATATTTAAAAATTAAAAAAAATACAACAATACACTTTAAATCACTTCTTTAATCATTAAGTATTCTCGAACTATCAAGTAGAGCGGTCAAATTTAGTGAGCAAATTAGCTTTTTCCTTTATTTTATATTATAAATCGGTTCCACATGTGCACTCTATCCAATAAAATTAGAGTCGGGCTACTCTGCCATCCAGAGTAGTCCGCTCCACTTGACCGATAGTGTATTTTATAATTTTTTTTAAAATTTTTCTATTCATATTTTTTAATATATTTAAATATTTTTAAAAAATAAAAAAATATACCAAGACATTTAAAATCATTTCCTTAATTAAGTAAAAAAAATATTTTTTTAATTTTTAATTTTTTTTTCTTTTCCGAGCGATCGAGTTAAGCGGTCACAGGACAAACTAGCTTTTTCCATAAAATTATATGACGTGGCCTATCTGTTATTGCTGCAAAACCATGTGGTTCAGAGCCATAACACTAACTACCGTTTCACAGAAACCCAGAACAGAAAAAACATCAATCGATCAATGATAAATAAAGAAAAGAGAGTGGATCCAACTGCGATTTTACAAGCAGATGCCATTGATACCACCTTTGCTTCCTATCGCAATGAAATTCATCTTTCAACCTCAAGAGTCTAATGACATTCACATAATTGACATAAAAAGGGCGGGCCGAAAGATCCTCTTTTTTTTTATATAAAAGAATCACGATACAATCTTCATCGCATTTGTGCTTGTAAATTCCATAATTCCACAATCATCAAGGTGAAAGCTTTAGAACAAGAATACCCAAATTTTGCCTCATCCCCATCAACAGCTCCTCTTGCTAGCATGGCAAAGCAGTAACAATAAATAAACAAAACCTATATAACGTCGATTCATGCTATAACATTTACATCCATATCGACGGAATGAAAATTTGAAAAACGAAAACCATTTCAGAAGCAAACTATAACCAACACTAAAGAAGAAAAATGAAATCGGTTTGGAACTTTTAAGGAAGGAGAAATCAATGCTGTTCTAACCAGATTTCTTGCCCGAAGCCTAATCAAGTAATGCGATACTGTGTTTTCGGCGCGTGAAGGATGATGCTACACGCGGCTGAACCCAGCGCGCGTGGGAATACTCCCCACGACAGATAAGAGACCTCCTTCTGCGGCCTCTCGTTCGTCGTCGTAATACAAGTCCTCCGTGACACGAAACGTAGCGTGTATAAAGACGATGGCGGCCCCAACCAGGAGTGAGACCAACACGTTCAGCCACACGTCGGTGAGCACCAGCGCGACGATCGTGACGAGTGCTAGAGAGGCCAGAATGACGCGGTCGTCTACCTGGCGATTGAGGACGACAAAAGGTTCGTCGCGGAGGAAATAGAGGAAGCACCAGGCGGCGAAGACGATGAGGAAGACGATCATAGAGACCGGATGCCATAAGAGACTGAGGAAGAGGACGAGGAGGACGATGAGCGTGTAGTTGACGCGGAAGTGGCTGAGGTTTCGCTTGATACGGAGGAAAGCTTCGCCGATCGCGTATGGGCGCGTGAAGGAGGAGAAGGGTTGGACAAGCTCCCGCCATGGACGTTGCGAGTGAAAAGAAGTGCGAGTGGCGGAGGAAGTGGAGCGGAATACGCCAGAGTATGGCGGCGATTGTGAATACATTGCAGAGGGAAACCCTAACAACAATCAAATTCGTTCAAAGTTTCAGACACAGATTCAGTCAGTCCCCAATCGAAAAAAAAAAGAGAGAAGCAATGAACGACGTCGTCTCGTGGTCCCCGGTAATTTATCCATACTTTCGAATTGGATTGGCCTGTGAAAAGAGAAGGGTGTCGGCAACCAACAAAATATATATCGAATTAAAATTTTTAAAAGTATTTTACAAATTGAATTAGTAAAAAATGAGCAATTCTACATATCTACCTACACTCTCCACACACCATGCACTAAATTTTTTTTTATATTATTTTTAAACTCAAATACACTAAGTGTGTGGCGTGTGTGATAAATAGTAGAGTGTGAAAAAGATTTTTTCGTAAAAAATTATGTCAATTTAGGGCTGCTGGGCATCCGGCCCATCCGACTCCACCTGCATGGTGCCTGGTGGGCTATCCTCCAGCCTCTTGCGGGCGAGCGGGCGGATTGCCCATTTGTTTTAGAGAAATGATAGTTACAGTTATGAGTATATAAGTTTCGTGTAATCATTTTAAAAAAAATAAATAAATACGGGATTAACATGAAAAAAAATTAATTTTTTAACAGTAGACTTCATTCTTTTTCAAAATGACTATACGACACTTGTGCACTCTATAACTATATGTTATATTATCCTTTGTTTTACATGCGAATGACCAGGTGGGTGGAATCTGCCCAATTCATCGTGTAAAGGGAAAAAAATATAAAGGTAGTGATAGAGTTATTATCTTTTTACTATTTATTTATTACTTATAATGTATTTTTTTATTATTTTTAAGTATTTTTTAAACATCCTTAATCATTAAAAAAATTAAAAAATATATAATTTTACTAATAGTCACTTCTTTAATTATTAAGTAAAATAAAAAATTAAATACGAAAATAGTAATAAATATATAGTAGGAAGATAGTAACCTTATCTTTTTCTAAAATCTAAACTTCGTAATTATTTATATATGAGAGGTGAGTAATAAACAGATTTTATAAAAATAAACTCATAAATTAATATAATTATATTATATATTAGATTTATTTTACAATACGATATATCACTTAATTTATAAGTTTAATTTTATAAAACTCTTGGTTATAAAATTTATAAAATTCCTTGGCTATAACATTTATCTTTCTGCGGCCGTCGTCCAGTACAATTTCTCTCCCCTTGACGCTCGTCACCTAACACCAATTCTTCTTCAATTCTCCTCCTCTTCTTTTTTGGGAAATGCTATACATCTGCCTCACACCTGCACACACCACATCATATTTTTTTTTTTTACACTCAATAGGTTGAGTGTGTGCCGGTGTGGGGCAGATGTCCATATTTTTCGTTCTTTTTTACATCTCCTCTTCTCATCGTCTTCCTCTTTTTCTCCTCACAGACCCTATGGCCACGACAGCTGATCGCTGGCACGCCATCTTCTTCCCTCCTCTTAGAGCACTCTCATTAGATTAGCTAAAAGCTAAATTTAATGAATATTTAGCTATTAGAAAGTAAAATACGCTCACAATGAAATTTAGCTACAGTGACTTTCAAAAAATTTTTCAAATTTGAAGGTTACTGTACATACATCAAATACATATTTTATTAATTATTTCTCTCACCTTTTTTTCTATCACATATTTTATCATAATTAGTATATTAATTTGAGTTAGTAATATATTAATTTAATAAGAATATGATTATTAATTAATATATATTAGATAGAATAGTAAAATATGATAAAATAAAATAAATTAATAATTAAAAAAATTAAATATTTTTAAAATTATTAGTTATTCATTACTATATAATGAATAAATATATAATCTAATGTGGAAATTTGATGTGAATAATTAAAACTAAATTCATCTTATATTATTTTATTGTTATATAATGAAAAAATAGCTATTCTAATGTGGTGATTTATGTGAATGAAATAGCTAAAAGTCAAATTTCTCTTCCATTCATAAAAAATGTCATTTAACTTTGGTTAATCCAATGAGAGTGCTCTTATAGCACTAGTATTGGATTCATCAAATTTATCTTCAAAATTTGATGAAACTTATATGTTTTCCATAAATGTAAAACTTTTATATCCATATTCTCACATTGGATTAATCATTAGATTCATCAAAATAATAATATAATAATATTTTTTTTAAAAAAATATTTTTAATTTTTTCTTTCATATCTTACAATTATACTAACAATATGTTAAGTAACAATTTAATTTAATACTTTAATTATTGTTTTGAACTTAATTTTTTGCTCAACCTAATTATCCAACAAACACATTTTGCCAACAAATTATTGCTTTTATTATTTAAGGTTAATTGTGGAGTTTTATCATAATATTGAAGTTCCATTAAATCACACGGTATTGAAATTTTCAATTTTAAAAAAAATTAATTAAATAATAATTTGGAATTAAACCACACGGCATCTACTAATCAATCCTCATATTGAAATATTGAGCATCTACAACCCAATTGGGTCCGATAGACATCCATGGCAAAGAAACCAACAAGATCTTTCACAATCAAGCTCAAGAATCAACTCAAATTCATCTAACTCAATTTCTATTATGCTATCATCACACAAAATAAAGAGAGAGTAGGTTTGTTGTCATCACACTTTGAACTCAGTTCAGATTAATGTAACTCTTTGAACTTGTTGCCATCACACAAAATATTTAACAAGCATCTACAACCGTCTATCATTTACATAGCTCATTCATTTACACAACATTACAATTACACAACTCATTCATTTACACAACATTACAACTAGCAGTACCCAAACAAATTTAGCAAACAATTAGTAGTAATCATGATGTATTTTAACAATTTCTTCATTCAAATTCACATGAATTCAGTAGAGCAGTAACAAAGTTTTATCAAACTCAACATTGAATAGAACAATATACAAACTCAGCATCAAACTTATCTATTAGTGCACTAATCCACCTGGATACATATATTGTATCCACTATTTTATTCTATGTTGAATATACCTATCAAGAATGCATTGTTGCAAATTCCAAGCCATTGACTTGATGATTTACATGACTAAATACAAAAAATAATGAGTATGGGAAATACTAAATAATTGATTTCATCTAAAACTAATGAGGGAAGGAACTAGAAGCTGTATCAAATCCAACTTTAACCCAAGATAACTGAGATCCTTGCTGCCAATTGCAACTGAAAGCTCCAAAAGAGGAGTTGGGTTTAGTCTAATACTGGAATCAATTGTTGCATGAGGATAAATATATTGAACATCCAGTTGAGGTACAAGACAGAGAAAATGTCAAATATTTAATCATTAAAATGTCTCAAAGAAAACTAGTAGAATCACTTTAAGCCTATCAAAACTACAAAGGATTTACATGAAAAATATTTGACTCATTCAGCCACAATGGGAGCATCCAAATACCTTACTGACAATAATTTCAGAAATTATTAGTTTAATAAGATAACCAATAAATCATGCAACTTCTACTCCAAAAAATATATGGTTTTTAAACATGAAACCTGAGGAAAGTAAAAGGAAACTATAATCCCAACCAAGCAAAGCTAGAGACCAAGATATTTGAAGATCACTCCAAAATATCATAAGCTCATCAATTTTTAGAAGTTTTGATTCATCCCCTTTTCAATCATACCCGTGCAGCCAATACCTTCCCACAGAAATTAATCTCATCCCAACCATTAAACAATTTCAAGTTGACTGACTAGTCGTGAAAAACATTGAGTTTCCTAAAGTCTCGCCTCTGATTAAAAAGAGCAACATCCAACCAAAGAAATTAGAATTAATTTGCACGGTGTAAGCAGTGAAAACCAAAATAGCCTACGTACATTTCGAAATTTAACAAAAAAATGATCGAAACTCATATTACCTTTGACTTCCATTCCAGAACCACGAGTCTCTAAAATAAATGAGTTAATCCAAAGAAAATTACCTTTGTTTCCGTGAGTACCGGACCTAGAGGAGCTACAAAAATCTTCTTGGGTTGGACTGTGGAACGCGGTGTTGGGTGGAAGCTTGGTCGGTTAGGGCTTGTCAGCTCGGTCGGGAAGAAAGAGAGAATAAGTGAAAAGGGATTGGGGATTTCGGGGGAAGATGAAGAAAGGCAGAGGAAGAAATGTAGTAAAAGGGATTTGAGGATTTTCGGGGGGAGAGGAAGAAACGCAGTGAAAGGGAGAAGAAGATAATTTCGTGGGAAGAGGAAGAAAGCAGAGGAAAATAAAGGAAAAAGTAACGTTTTGGGGGGAGATGAAGAAAGGCAGAGGAAGAAAGGCAGTGAAAGGGATTTGGGGATTTTCGGGGGGAGAGGAAGAAACGTAGTGAAAGGGAGAGGAAGATAATTTTGTGGGAAGAGGAAGAAAGCGGAGGAAAAGAAAGGAAAAAAGTAATGACATCACGGGCGAAGAAATAATTTTTCTAATAAAATACTGCGGTTAGCGATGAACATGAGATCTTCAAATTTGAAGATGAAGGAAGAGATATTGTATCTAAAAGCTTGACATTTGAGCATATGGTAAATCCAATGCCAGGATTTTAAAGCTAAAATCATCAAATTTTGAAGATTCAATGACAGTGCTCTTATTCTTCTTCCACATCTTCTTCTCTCCCTTCTCTTATTATCTACACAAACCCATCGCGAACCGTGACCATCGGTCTCTAAGCAAACCAACGGCCAGTATCGATCGTGTGTCGCTACATAGACCCAAGGCCAATCGTAGTCGTGGTTCTCTGTGTATTTCTTTGGCTTTATATGTTGTTTTGTTAGATATATAGTTACATATTACACCTTCATCACTCTTATCACTAGGATCAAGTATCAAATATCTGTAAACTGTTAAATTATTTTTAATAAAAATAAGAGATGATTCAAAGATAATGCAAAATTACTACATTTACACAAATGGATAAAACCTTATATATAAGGTACTTTTAACAAAAACATCTTACAGCCAAATCTCATTCCAATAATTAGTAAGCTTTCATTCGCCTTGTTTTGCTTTGAAAATGGGAGGTGACACCGTGACAGTGCAAAAATCAAGCACTACCAAACAACTATAGTTTGTAGCCGGCCAAAAAGGCTAAAATAGTCTCAAATCTATTCCAAAAACTAAGAAACAATGAGTCTTAGCCATAAGTAAATTATTTCGTTTGGCCCGAGTCTCAAAAACAGTAAAACCATAGCATACCAATGAAGGGGAAAAAAGAAAGCACATGAGAACAAATGAAGAACATGAAATATGCATTTGTAGGCATGAAATTTGAAGGATTCGTTAAATCCTATTATTTGGTATATATATGATAAAACTAAAAAAAAATCGAAAAGTCATTCTCAGATTGTGATTGTGGGGATCTCGAAAAATCTCACTTATTGAGATTTGGTTAGTAAGATGAGAATTTTTTGTTTTAGATGAAAGTTTAAAATATTATTTTTTAATATTATTATTGTTTTGATATTTGAAAATTTTGAATTGTTTATTATATTTTGTGTGAGAATTTGAAAAATTTGTAATGATGAGATGAGATGATAATTTTTTGTCTCATCCCACTTGCCAAACCTGCCATCGTGGGGAGGTGTTCAAACTGTCCAGGTGTTGGTACTAGCAACTGAAAGACTCTGTTGGATTGACATGAGCATTACTTATTGACTAAGCCAAAAACAAAATGACACAGCAACATTTGAAAACACCACGAGAGGCTTACATTGGTTGGTGCAAGTTTGCACCAACTTGGGACCAAAAATGCACTGACATTTACAATGTAACAATGCATCACATTAGTAATGAACAAGTAGATGCTATATTCGCACATTAGCTATACTGGAAATTAAAGCATTTTGATATGGTTTCAACTTCAGTCTGCAGTGTAAGCTATGAAGAGGAAACTCGCATATCAGTTGGAAAATAAATATATTATAAACAGTACTTACATATCATGAAAGAATTTGTATGTCTTGATATCTTCTATGATGAACTTAACAGCACCAATGCAACCCAACACTGCAACAGCTGAGAACCAGGTAGCTATTGCAATATTAAGGAGCTGCACTGAATGGCGAAGTTTGGTGTTCTTGGGCATTCTTCCCGCTTTCAGATATGCTATTGCAGGGAAGACAAAGTCCAGTGGAGTGAACCCAATTGCCCCACAGATGGACACAAAATCCCCAAAAAAGGGCATTGCCGAGGCAATAAGAGTAATAAGAACCATGTAAATGGAAGTGAATGTAAGACGGATGAAGTGTTTTCTCAGAGGAACATTTCTATTAGCTTTATTGGACAGAAATCTTTCCTCAAAGTAGGCATATGTTGGCCTGCAATATATCTAAAAAGAAGCAATTTAGTTCAAAGAGGCATTCAAGTAATAAGAGAAAAAACATGGAAAATGCAAACTTGTCCCATGGTTTTGCCCCCTCATTTTGACCGCTCATATATATATTTTTTTAATTTATTTTATTTAATGATTAAGGAAGTAACTATTAGTAAATTTGTGTATTTTTTTAAAAAAAATGTTTAAAAAATATTTCAAAGAAAGAAATTTTTTTTTTTTGCACTAGCGGTATTACCGCTGGGCAGCCGACTAGCACTGTCCAAAAAACATATATGACAAAATAATGGGAAGATTCTAGTGGAATAAACCTAACACTGCAAAAACTTGGTTTGATGCCGAGAAAGTTTAAAATTATGTATCTGAATACTCATATGGCCAATTTCTCTGTTCTTATTTTTCAGGTATTTTCTGTATTCACAATTTGAATTTATGTAAGACTGATATTGGTTGTCACAGTGCAATATTGTTTCAGAAAATTATTTTCTACAGATTTTATGGGTAAATTATGACACGTTTTTAAAAAGAAATCTAGAAATCTGTCCTGAAAAAATGAGAAATATAAACACACAAAAAAAGAGAAGGAAAGTGCAGATGTTTATTCAATACATGTTACAAAGAGTACCTGATAGCATCCTGATATTTGAATCACAGCAAAGAGATTGGCCATGACAATTGTCCATTCAGGAACACTTAAAGAAGATACTATGTAAGCCTGGACTTCTGATCCAAAAGCCCAGTATCCACAGAAGGCTAATATCCAGTAAGACACGATAATGATACTGTATGCTGCCGTTACACCTTTATACATATTCTTCCTTGCAGGTTCTCTTACAGTGTTCTGGCAAGCAAATGATTGTTTGTAGTCACCATATTCATTGTTAAGAACAAATGAATTTCAAAACTCGGTTTCAGTTATCAATTTAAACAGTGTCAGAATATAAACTAAATAACTAAATTCACTTCTGTAACATGATATCATTAAACCCAATTGTCCTAAAAGCTTAAGCTTATGAACGAGATGAATTTAACTAACAGATTATCGAGGAAAAGAACATGGCTTTCGGCAGATTGAAAAAATCAACCAAAAAAAAAAACAAAAATTAAATTTAACTTGTTGATGTAAGTTGTTGTGGAAATATATTACTTGTATTTCTGGAAGCATTGCATCTCCAAAGGAGAAGGCAACTACACCAAGAGCATTAAAGGCTTTAAAGATCTTAAGAGAGGAGCTCCCTTGCAAACTGTAACTTACTGTGTTTCTGTCAATCTTTTTTCCTAAAAGGACATGAAAAAAGAAAAGTTAAAAACATAAACTGGAGATGAAGTTGTGAAGTGACTACTTTGAAAGGGAGAGACAGATTCAAGTCAAGAGAGCAGGCAAAGAGAAGTATCACAAAGCCTACCATTATAAATTGTCACACCAATGGTTGTAGCAGCAAACCCAATCGTGCTTAAAGTGCACAATGAATTTACCCATCTCAATGAGTGGATGTCAGGAAGCTGAGAGAGAACAAGTTCAAAGGCTCCAAAGAAAATAATGAAATGCTGCAAGGTTAAGGCACCATCCTCGCTAAAGTGTTTATAAACTGCCTGCATAAAGATGGAATAGAAAATCACCCCACCTCAAACCCAAAAAAGAAAAACTGGAAAACGAAAGAAGAATGAAAAAAGAAACACATATATTACTGTTCTTATAATTTTATGATTTCCTAACCTTAAGGCTGCTCCCAGCAGCAATTTGAATGGCAATGTTGTTGCCCAAAGACGCCACCTGCTGAAAAAATGCAATAGAGTAATAACCCCAGAATCCTTCGAAAAAACAGAAAATATTAGAGTCAGGTAAGCAGAAAATTAAAATAGAGATGTTAAGTTCAGGTTATAAACAACAAGATCTTTTAATTTTAGTTGTCTATGAGCATTTGTAGTTCATAATTGCCTGGCTTAAAAAGAAGAGTAATGCTAGAGAGAAGCCACTATAGCAATGCACACTTTGCACTCACTGCGTGGCTGCTTCTAGTTGATTGTTTCCAACACTTATTTGGGGAGATGTGTGGTCTAGATGATGCCACATCATATATGCAAAATGGATGCTCCCAATAGTGGCTTCTATATATATTTATTCTAAAAAGAAACTATAGCTCATTCATTATCCAAAGGGAGAAACAGAAGGTCTGGTGTTCAATAAAGTTGGCCCTTATGTTTTAGGTCGACAAGACGATTTGGGCTTTCAAGTTGTAATGTTCTGATGTTCTGAAATGTACCCGACAAAACAAAAATGTCTCTCCATCATTTTACTATCAACGATTATAATGAAGTAAAGGTTATCTTTCTTATTTTTGTGGCTGCTGTCACTATTGTTCTTGTAATTATAAACTGAAATAATTCAGGAGCTAATACCAACCAAAGATGCTCCCTGCAAGTTTTCTGTACGTAATTTGCTTCTTCCCATTCCATCTCCATAACGATGCGATCAGAAGACTAGAATACCAAGTTGCCAATGTTCCACTCACTAAACTACTCACACCTGAAAGGAGGTGTAGCAACAACATATCCACAATAAGTACTGCCAATTTAAGGGAAAAATGCAATTAAAAAGAAATTAGCGCTCACCAAATATAGACGAGAACAAAATAAAAGGCCATGACTTAAAGCATAACTTTATCTAAATTTCCAGTGCAAGAGACTCAAATTAGAAAAAAAAAAATCAAAACTTTAACTGAATTCAGCTTCTGTTATCCGGGTTCCCCTTACAGGCCTAACTGGGTAGATAATATTTTGGCAGTTGTGCACGTATTGGCTATTGGAAGGTGATCTTTTGGATTCGGATTCAATTGAAGGGAATCACGTCCCTAACTACCTGGTAATAAACGAGGCACTTAGAGCCAGCCCAAAATTTTAAAAGAAAAATCCGTAGTAGTTAAGAAATGAATAATAAGAAGAACAGTAGTTAGTACAGAAGTAACGATCATGCTAAGTGAAAATAGAGTATTTGGGTAAGCAACCCTTCCAAGAGTGCTCTGGTTTTTGGGATTTGTTTCTGGTTGAATTATGGGGCTGAGAGAATTTTCTGTGCAGGTTCTCTTTTGGGTGCTGAAGAATACCTCGGTCGATTTCCCTCCCCTCTGCACTTACTTGTCAAAGGTTCGAGTGTTGCTGGAAGTGTCTTCTCCGAGGTGCAACTACAGTCAAAAGTGAGGTTTATAATTTATTGAAAAGTTGCTTCCTTGTCTGTTTTGAATCAACGCCATCAAGCACGATTATTTCTCCTTTTATCGCACTTTAATTACTTACTTAAAAGGAAGTAATTTTATTGTTCCTATTCTTCTTCTTCTTCTTAGGAACTCAATTCAGTTGAGTATAGCAGTTTTCTATTGCTTAACAAGTTTTCTTGGCTACCAAACACACAGGTGATAAACAGAGGAATCAAATAGAACTGACCGAGGGGCCAACCGAGAGAGGCAAGAGCAAAGGGCAAGGGAGCGTAAGCAGCAGGAGTGGCAATCGTGGTGGCGACATGGAAAGCCGCGTGCTTCCACGTCCCTCGTCCATCCACCTCTCCTGCTTCTTCTACACTATCTTCTCCATGTTTCTCTGCTGCTGCTGCTGTTGGTGACGGCGGTAGCGAACTCACTGGTGGCTGAGAAGAATACTCTGAGAACATTGCAGCGGGTCAGCTAGTTAGAATTTTGCAGTTGAAACTGGCACAAACCACAGAATAGGGGTAAGAGTCGTCCATTCATAAATGAAACTCCTTTTCTTTTCTTTTGACCTTTCGTTTAGTGAACATGCCGGGGAAGATAAACCGTGGGGAAGTTTGAAAGTCCAAACGACTACGTAATATCCCACGACATAATTCAGAACTCAATAAAGTTTGGTCCCAATAATATTATAATACTATCATTCCTATGAATATGATTCCATGTATTTATGTCAACGTGTTTACACCCGAGTTCTGGGAAGTGCAGAGAATTGATGACTGTCTGTATTAGATTGTCTGGTAGTCGTACTTATTTTCCTTCTAGTTTATTTCGTTGGTTTTTGGATTGTTTTCAGAGTGTCAAACTTGAACACTTCCCCCGACCGGGGGCGGGGACAGCTCTTTAAACAGCGACGAGTTGGAACTTGAAAGTGAGTGACACTGTTATTCTTCATTACTAGGCAAAGAAACAAAAGTAGAGCACTAACGCAAGAAATGGAGAGAAAGTGTTTGAGAGAATGCCTCAATCGATAATTCTATTATATCATTTCATCTTTGTTATTCATCACACTTATACATATCTTTACAAAGAAGAGCCTTGCTATGTATAAGCGGTTTGGCACACCAAACTATGTACATCCGCTGACATGACTTTTTATTGAAAAGAAAACAAAAGAAGAAAAACTTTCTAGATCAATTTATACAAGACTATTGAAAGAGAACAATTCCACTATTTTCCAGATCACACGACCCCTAACACTCTACCTCATCAATTCTGTTATACAATAATATTCTAGAGCTAACTCTACACCTCATCATTTGTTGTTATGTGAAACCTTTCCAAAAGCTTCTAAATTTGGTGGCATATCTTCATGTTGCAATATCTCCTGTGGACAGGTCTTTGTAGAATCTTCTTCTTGAGAGATGATTGCCTTAATAGCCCCCCCGTGAATTAAGCGACACCGGAGAAATGGTGATGCTTGATCATAAAAGATTGAACCAAGTAGAAGAGAGTGGCTTAGTGAAAATGTCAGCAAGTTGATATTTGCTAGAGACAAAGGAGACTTTAAGAGCCTTGGCGGCCACTCAATCTCGAACAAAATGAAAGTCAAGGTCAACATGCTTCTTACGAGAATGTAGAACAGGATTAACAGACAAGTATGTAGCACCAAGGTTATCACACCAAAGAGGGGTGAATCAAGAAGAAAATACCAAGCTCACCAAGCAATGATTGTAACCAAAGAAGTTCATAGGTGGTATTAGCTACTGCCTTATATTCGACTTCAGTGGAAGACCTAGCTATGGTGAGTTGCTTTTTAGAACCCCATGAAATAAGGTGTGAGCCAAAGTAAACACAGAATCCACTAATGGACTTGCGGTCATCAGGGTAACCAGCCCAGTCGGCATCAGAAAAGGCAAATAGAGTAAAATATAAAGATGTAGAAAAGTGGAGACCAAAGTGCTGAGTGAGACATAAATATTGAAGAATTCGTTTGACAGTCTGCCAATGAGGAATCTGAGGACAATGCATGGATTGACACACTTTATTAACTGCAAATGAAATATCTGGCCGAGTAAAAGCCAAATATTGCAAACTACCTATAACATTGCGATAAAGTTGAGGGTCCTCAAATGTGGGGCCATCAAGGGCAGTAAATTTAACAGAAGATGACTTAGGAGTGGACACAGATTTAGAATTGTGCATATTAGTGCTTTTGAGCAAATCAGAGATTTATTTGGATTGAGACATCCATAAAATCAGAAATTAGAGATGAAATAGAGCCAGTAACTATAATATCATCAACCTAAGTTAACACATAAATGGAATCAGTAGAAGTGCAGAGAATAAAAAGAGAAGAGTCTGACCAAGAACCGTGAAATCCAAGAGAAAAGAGCTTATTTCTCAATTTAGAAAACCAAGTCCTAGGGCTTGTTTGAGACCATAAATAGATTTGTGCAACTTACATATATGTGTAGGGTAGTCTGGATTTGTAAACACAAGGGGTTATTGCATGTAGACAGCCTCCTCCAGATCGCCATGTAGGAGGGTGTTCTGAGTACCCAGTTGATGCAAAGGCCAATGAGATGACACAACAATGGAAACGAGAAGCTTGATAGTGATAGGTTTAACAATAGGGCTAAAGGTTTCGGTGAAGTCAATACCAGCTTGCTGATGAAACCCTTTAGCCACAAGACGTGCCTTTCGGCACTCAAGAATCCCATCGGCATGACGCATGGTCTTAAGCACCCATTTGGAATCCAAAATATTGAAAGTGGAAGAGAAGGGAATCAAATCTCAGGTGTGATTTTGAAGAAGAGATTGGCTTTGGCTCAATGGCCATAGCCGCACACCACTATGGATATTTGGAAACCTTAGTGAAGGAGGTGGACTCTTTAGGTATGAAGGAAGGCACAGAGATCGAAAGGGCAAGGGAGGGCTTGGGAGGGGACCACAGAATTGTATCGTTAGATCAAAGGAGAGGGCAATGAACATTGTCTTTAGAACGAGTGACCATGGGATGAGTGGGAGGTGGCCGAGAAGGCATCGGGGACAAGGGAGGGGCAGAGTTGTATGGCGTTGGTGAAGAGATATTTGAGGAAGATGACCTAGTCGAAGGAATGGAGGAAGTTGGGTCTGATAATGAAGTAGTGGGAGTATGGGCCGTGGTAGGGGACTCATGAAGGAGAACGGGCCTAGGAGAAAGGGAGAGGGGTGGAGCCTTATTAGGGGATGGGCTGGAGAAAGAACAAGAAGGCCGAGATAGTGGTAGAGGCCTAGGAAAAATAGGGTCCAAAGAGGGAGAAGTATTTTTGGGCAAACGGTGGGTCGGCGAAGCAAAGGGAAAAGAGGTTTCATGAAATTGAACATCATGGGAAATATAGGTTCGGCCCGTGGAAATGTGTGGACAGTAATAGCCTTTGTGATCTGGGCTATAGCCCATGAAAATACAAAGTTTAGATTGAATGTTCAATTTGTGACGATTAAAAGGTCGCAAATTAGGCCAACAGGCACATCCAAAAGTCCGTAAAAAAGGATTAATCAAGAGGATGGTGAAAAAGAGCCTGAAATGGAGAAAGATTATTGAGAATAGGCATGGGCATACGATTGATAAGAAAAATCGCAGAATGAAATGCCTCAGCCAGTACTTATGTGGAACAGCGGCATGAGTTAAAAGAGAAAGCC
Source organism: Juglans mandshurica (assembly GCA_022457165.1). NCBI lineage: Eukaryota > Viridiplantae > Streptophyta > Magnoliopsida > Fagales > Juglandaceae > Juglans > Juglans mandshurica. Next base: position 2,981,144 of record CM039620.1, on the reverse strand, counting down.
CAGTCTCTACTATATGACGATGTCGTCGTTCAACAACACCATTTTGGGTATGAGAATAAGGACATGTTATATGATGGGTAATGCCAACCGATTGAAACAATTTATGAAGTGACCTAAATTCACCACCCCGGTCATTTTGGACTGACACAACATTAGAGGAGAATGAACTACTAACATATTGTAAAAAGACTAAGAAAATAGAAGAAACATCAAATTTAGATTGAAGAGGAAATACCCAATTGTATTTAGAAAATTCATTTACAAAAGACAAATAAAATCGACAATCAGAGGAGGAAAGCACAGGTGCCGACCCCAAACATCAAGAAACAAAAATAAGGTTGATGTGATGGAGATGAAGAGGAGTGGCAAGGCAGGGCATGAGACTTTGCTTGAGGACAAGTAGGACAGGGAGGAGCAGCAGCACCGACAGTGACTGGAAGCTGAAAATGATGAAGGGTGAAGGAAGTGGTTCGGATGGGTGACCCAGGCGAGAGTGCCAAATTTGAGGAGAGGTGTGTTCACCGACAAACGCTTGAGGCGAGGAACTAGAGAGAGAGAGAGAGAGAGTGAGAGTAAGGCCAAGACATCTGGTGGTAGAATGTAAAGAACATTCCTAACGTGGCCATGAAGAAGAGCTGCCCGGGTATGCAAACAAAGAAACAATTAGAATGAAATTCAAAATACACTGAATTATCAAGACAAAATTGACGTACAAATAGCAAATTGTGAGTAATAGAAGGGACATGAAGGAGTTTGCGAAGAAGAAATTTGCCAGAAGGAGCATGCAATTGATCTGTGTCGATGTTTTGTATAGGACATCATCGATGCTGACTTGATCGGAGCCCTAATAAGCAGTAGCGTCTAGATTGAGGTTGGATCGGGGCCCTAATAAGCAGTAGCGTCTAGACTGAGGTTGGAAAAATCTGCAGTAAAGTGATTTGTCGTTGTAGTGTCAGGGAACCAGGCACTAGACTGGGGTACAGAAGAGGGCAATGTCGTGAAGTGAGCTACAAGTGATGGAGGGGCCAGAGCTTGATAAGCTTGGGTGATAGCAAGACAGTGTTGTGTGACCAAGTTTTTGACAAACTTGGCACATTGGCGATTATCTAGTCGATCGGAGAAGAAGTTATGGTTTTGAGAGTGACCATCTCAGCTTCCCCTGCGTCCTCTTCGTCCACGATGGAAGTTCCCTCTACCCTTACCAGAGGGAGTTGATGAAGTGGGTTGCCTGGTTGTAGTAGCATGAGTGGCAAGCTGACCACCTAAAAGAAGAGTTTGAGTTTGATGAGCAAGCCTAAACTCATGATTCAAGAGATAATTGTAAACTTGCAGAGTCGATAGCGAATCTGGCCAAGTAGTAATGGAGGTCACGAGTGATTCATAGTCAATGCCAAGGCTTGCCAGTAAATAGATAATAAATTTAGATGAAGAGAGCGGTTGGCCAGCAGCGCCAAGAGTGGTAGCCAACGATGTTGCTTTGGGAAAAGACTCATTAATAGAATTAGATCTTTTCTTCAGAGTTGTTAATTGAGCTGAGGATTGAGCTACAAAGAGTCTGTGTAACGTGGTCCATACCTCGTGTAAGGTTGCACAATCAAGAACTTGAGCTAGGATCGTGTCTGATTAAGATGAATTGATAGTTGAAATGATTAACTAATCTTGCAAGATCCATTTGGTGTATACTGGGTTGACATTTCCTTTAATCATGGGAGGTGGCGTAGCAATTGAGCCATTCACATATCCAAACAGCTGATAGCCCATGAGAAATGGCACAATTTGTGCTTTCCACATAAGGTAATTATCTATGGTAAGTTTGAGTGTAACAAAGTGTGTGGCTGAGTTAATAATGATCGGATTGATAGTGGGTGGGTGGGAAGGGGTTGATTTTTCTGGAGATTCTAGAGATTCCATGGTGGTTTGCTAAAGAAGAAATGGACGTGGGTCCTTTGGTAGCTCTGGTACTATAAAGAAACAAGTAAAGCACTAATACAATAAATGCAGAGAAAGTGTTTGAGGGAATGCCTCAATCGATAATTCTATTATATCATTTCATCTTTGTTACTCATACCACTTATACAGACCCTTACAAAGAATATTTATACAAAACTCATGAAATAGAACAATCCCACTATTTTCCAAATCACATGACCCCTAGCACTCCACCTCATCAATTCTGTTATACAAGAATATTCTAGAGATAGCTCTACACCTCAGCATTTGTTGTTATGAGGAATCTTTCCAGAAGCTTCTAAATCTAGTGGCATATTTTCACGTTGCAATATCTCTTGTGGATAGGTCTTTGTAGAACCTTCTTCTTGAGAGATGATTGCCTTAATACTAGATGTAAAGGTGACTTGTGGCATGTGGGTTTGTTGATTCGAAAGGGCCGATTCAAAATGTATTAGTAATGCATGGTTAAAGTAAGACTTTCGAAGACTGATAGAGTATTTCAACATAATAAATACTCCTTATTCAATCAATAAACTATTGTTTTACTTTAACGCCGGAAAAAGAAAGTTGTTAGGTTCTGTCTTGTGAAAGTTCCTGTAAATTGGCTCTCAAGATCCCTAATAACAGATATGTATGAGTGTTCTATTTTTATATTTTGAAGAGTTTTATTGATCTTTTGTTTTGGATCAAACTACTTGGAGTATTACTATAATGAATGCCATGATTTGAGTTTCAATGAGGAAGGTCTAAGGCTGCATTCAATTGCAAAGATTATAAGTTCCTTTGTGGATTTGGGGTCTAGAGATTATTTAAAGCAAAAACTAAGCATTTCGATCACAAAACCATTCACTTCATAAATAGTTGAATCCTAAACCAGCCAATGTTTAACCCCTTAATGTATGTTTGGTGGTTTGATGCTAGTCAACTAGTGTCCTACCTTCAAGTTTGTCTTATCTTGCAGAATTATGTTACATGACAGCCTTCATTTTTAGTAATGTCAAAATGCATAGATGAGTTTGCTAGGAGCAAAAGTCTCTAGATGGTTGATCTACAAGATATCATTTATTCATACATTTAGATGAATTTGTCCCAACTACAAGGGTTTCGGAACTTGAAACAAAAGTTCTCCGATATGTTTGGCGAGATTTTGGACTATGAGCTAAATTGGTTTCCAGGTTTATGTTGTACAGTTGATTTGCTACCAATTGCCACCATATCTAATATATCAAAGGAAGTGTGAAATGTCAGTGTTAATGCCTAAAAATAGAGCAACGGTCCGGAAGGGGAGAAAGATCCATTCTCGACCTCGCTGAGGTTGTTCGGGCCACGATCGATGTTGTGTGAGCCCCCGACAGTAGTTCGGTGCAGTTGTACGGTGTCCGTGCTTGCATCAATGGCGGTGACCAGTAAATAAATACAAGAAAAGTAAAAAGAAAAAGTAAAGAGAATGAGACACACAGATTTAAGTAGTTCGGCACTAGGCCTACGTCCACGAGGGTTCGAGAATGGGAGAATCTACTATAATATGTTTGTTTACAATCTCTCATGGTCTCTCGTCCTCACTGTACAATAGAGATCTGAGTTCTACTCATTTGGTTTTCCTCCTCTCGTTGGAGTCTATGTGGTGAGGTTGAAGAATGTGAAGTCTCAAAGAAGCCTGGCCCCTAGTCCCTGAAGTCATATGTGCTATTTCCTTTTATCTCTTGTTCTCATTTGCTTTATGTTACATCACTCCTCATTTATTTATACTCCATTCTTTTCTTCCTGACACCCTTCTTATCATTTTGTCTCCTCCTGTCTTCTATCTTTCTTCTTTTTTGATGAGTTTTTTCCTAGTGAGCTGGGTCTAAAAATTCTATGAGCCTGTTATATTTTATTTCTTACAGTCAGCTACTACTGAGCATCTAGTACCATTTATGTTTCTTGAAGATGGTGGTTTCAGCATGAGTAAAATGTTTGCACCCTTTCAGCTGCGTGTGCAAGTTTCATGGATTGAGATGTTTTCTGGTATTAAACTCTTAAACACATATGTTCTGTTTTTTTCTCCTTGCCATCGGGAAAAAAGAAAGGACTCCAAGAACCAGACTGAAGTGCGAGTACTTTTGTACATGTGGGCTCTTAAACCATTATCATTTCCAGACGTAAAGCGCAGAGAAAGTGTTACTGTTACCTTACTAATTGCTATATCACTGTCCAATTGCAAATGTGTGTGGTGGCCTGCACTTTTGAGGGTAAAAAAAAAGTATGAACATGGCATAACTGTGTCAAATCAGATTAGAGCTAGAACACTGGCAACAAAGAGGCATCCTTGTGGACAACAAAAAAAGATTACAAAAAGCAATGAGGCCCATAATCGTGCTTTTAAGTTCAATCAGATTTGCAAAAATCAGAACAATATTTGGATTTAACACGAGGGAGATATCTCCTATTCTCCTACATTTATGTTCCTCATTTAGCCCATTACCATCTTAGATTGAACACAAATGATTGATTGCATTAATTGGGCACAAAACCAGACCTACTGTTTTACCACTTCTGGTTATAATCATGCCCGTACCTCAAAAGCATAATACCAGATCCCCAAGAACCTCTTTTGCTTTATGCATTAAGAAATTCCACGTGCAACTACCCCCAAAGATAATGAACCGACCCGTTTGGTTGTTAAACTGTTCATCTTACTTTAGGCTAATTTTAGGTTAAGTTTAATATTTAATTATTTAATTATTAAATTATTAAACTCATATCAACTCAAAACCACTTTATACGTGGGATCTACAACATTTTTCAATTTTTCATAAAAACATCTTAACTCATCTTAACATTCAAACACATTTAAACTCATCTTAGATAGACCCCACAAAACTCACTCTACCATCTCAACTTATAACTATTCATAAAGAACTCAACTCAACTCAATTCAACATTCAAACGCAGCCGAAAGTTCTAAAAAAGAAATATTCTTCAACCAAGATGAAGGGACAGAATTATTTTATTTTATTTTTCCTTGGCGGGGGTAATGAGGCAGGACAAAGTGGCATTATCTTGTTTATGAATGGGGATGTTTTCAGGTGGGTGGGGCTAACAGAGAGCTCTCTAGCATGGCATCAAGCAACCATTCTGTGTCTGTAAGTAAGAAGGTAGGAGATTGTTTCATTTGCAGACACTCACCTGTAAACACATGGGCTGCAGTGTTAACTCCCTAATCGGGCAGTGAGAACGAAACCGAGAGCCTTTAAAAACAAAATCCAAAGAACAGACTGTTTGAGATTCCTTGAAAAAGGATATATATGATTAATTTTATTAATCTGAAAAGGCTGCTCGCAGTTTTATTAGTTTAAAGCTCATGCCACCGACGCCAAGTCATAAAGACTTAAAAGTAAACCATCCAGCATGTACCTCAGTCCTCAAAAGGTAATATTTTTATTTCCCATAAAATAACATAAAAAGGGGATATTTTATTTCAAACGAGAAAAGGAGGATAAAGCACAAATAATTAAAAAGAGAGAAATTACTCTCATCAACTATAAATATAATGTATAAAAATAAATAATGACTGATATATAACATTTCTTTAAAAAATAATCAAGATCATGTTCTACCTAATAAAGACTTATAATTTTTATCTTTAACATGGGTTTATTTCGTCGGTAAAATAGATGAATTTAAACTCGCAACTACCAAATTAACTAAATTTGGATTTTTTTTTTTTAAATGATGAAGTGAAAACAACATAAACTCCATACAACATTATTCTTCTAATCTTCTTTCTATGGAGAGGTCAAAGCACACTGCTGAGAAGGTTGAAACTTTAGGAAGGGGTTTGGTAAATGGTTTGATAAGAAGGACAATGAAAGTAAGCTTGTTCAAAACTGGACACAACCAACCAACCATCCATCCTCAGACAAAAATGCTAATCCAAGTCTATTAATTTTCTTTCCAAGCAATTATGGATAGAACTATTCAACCAGACAAGTTTGGTGTGAGGCATGATGGTTTTGTCACCTCAACAATGCAAAGGAAATTGTCTTTCCTTACCGGCCTATCTTTCTTAGGAAGGGGAAGAAGAAAATGCCCCCCCATGTTTGACTGACGTTGAAATCCCAGCACTATTTGTTGGACATATATGGATTATCATGGGGTCAATTAACAGTATCCCATGATATATGTTTTTATGTATCGTCCAATTTTAGGACAAATATAGATTGTGACTCAAGTTACACCTTCTATGTAACATGGAAATGGTAAAGAGAACTACTACATATACAAAAATATTATATAAAAATAAACTCACAAACTGATGTGGTTTTATGACATCCGTTAAATCTATTTTACAATAAAATTAATTTTATAATCTGACGCACCACATCAAGTCACTTCAGTTTGTGAGTTTACTTTTGTTTAATCTTTTTGTAGTTAAAGTATTTCTCAAGGATTCATGTAGTTCACTGTTAAGAATTTCATACAAACAATTTAATTTAATTTTTTCTATCAACTTTCAAGATAAGTAGTGATTTTATATGATATTAAAACAAAGAGCCGGAGTTTGAATTTTAACTCTGCACTCTATTCAATATAATTAAATATTCCACATGTTATATGTATAATTAAATCTTCAAGAACGAATAAAATAAATCTTCATTTATTTTTCATGAAGCAAATATTCCTAGGGGGAAGATTGATAATTATACTATTGGTTTGAGATTGAGTGAATAATGATTAAAGGAATATGTCTTAGCTCCAATTATGAACATATATTTATGCTAATGCCTTTGACTCATGTTAAAGAGATTCATCACGCAACCAAATGTGCATTATTGCTAATAAGTTAATAACACTTGCCCGAATCTCTTTAAATTCTGTGTTCAAATTAAAATAATTTGATTTTAAAAACAAATAAATATAAGGTATAGATTTCATTACATTTAATCATGATATTTGTTCGAGAGTTTTGAATCTAACATGAACACTTTTATGTTGTGTTTAATTTAGACAAACAGCTGATGATAGTAAATCTCTGATCTAATTTATCTCCAAACTGAATAATATAATTTCAGAAGAAATAGACATAATGTATAAATCTCACTACATTTAAGAGTATCCGTTCAAGAGTCGTGAAAAATGTGAACTAGATAAACACTTTAATATTGGTTTCTCTCTAATTAATAAATGATTCCAACCTCTTCATGTAGAGTTCAATTTATCTTTTGAGTCGGACTATTCTGCCGACTAGAGTAGTTCGCTCTACTTGACCGCTTATTATTTTTCATCTTTTTTTTTTTTAATTTTTATATTAATATTTTTTTAATAGATTTAAATATTTTTAAAAAATAAAAAAATATACTAATACACTTAAAACTACTTTCTTAATCACCAAGTAAAAATATATATATATTTTTTTTTACCAAACGGTACATTTGAACGGTATGTTTCGGGCAGCATAATAGCCTTTTTCTTTAGGAAGGCAAACTTAGTATATATGAGTAATAAATTAGGGAACCTGGAAAATCTGAAACAACCTTTTAGGAGTGGTTTGGATTCAGAGATGAGTTGAGATGAGTTGAGATGGGTTGAGATGGTTTATGAATAGTAGAATAGAAGTTGAATTATTTATTATATTTTATGTGGGAATTTGAGAAAGTTATTTTGAGATTTGAAAAAGTTGAATTGTTTATTATATTTTGTATAGAAATTTGAAAAAGTTGTAATAATGAGATGAAATGAGTTGAGGTGGATTGAGGTGGGTTTTAAATGCAAACGACCCCTAGTCGAAATATTTAAATAGCAATTGGAAATCAACAATATATGAAATATTCTTATTCATAAGCTTTTTGTTGGATGAGAAATAAATAAACATAAAAAAATCTTGATAGCTACTCAAATTTTGGCATATTTAAAGATATTGAGCCAATAATTATTTATTTTACCAAAGCTGTTAAATAAATAATAACGATTATAGATACAAAGATATTATATAAATATAAACATACAAATTAATTTAATTTTAAATTTTTATAAAATCTATTAAATCTATTTTATAATAAAAATATTTTTATAATATAATATAAAACATATATTTTATTAATTTAATTTTATCTAATTTATTACTAATTAGTTTTATCTAATCTATTGCTTAAAGTATTTTTCTAAATAAAGTATCTATCAGATTACTCTACCGAGGGAACGGGATGTGAGGTCAACGACGGCGGGACCCACGCGGTGCCAGTCAAGGAATTAGGAGCAATGTACCCTCGGTGCAAGATAGCGGTTTGGAGAATAGGGCAAGTCAACAGCACCTAGCAGTACGTGTCAGACTGTAGCGAGGTATTTTAAACGTGGCAGCTTTTCATTCGTTGCCCTTTGCAACGGCTATATAAGAAAGAGTCATTCTCTCTAGGGGACCGTTCATGGGTCCCACTTTTGGCGGATATTTTGATAAAGCCGCGCAGATCACACTCACAGGGGAAAACAACTGTAAGGAAAAGAAAAAAAACACGCACTTTGAAAAAGAGTAAACCCAGAGAAGTGAAAACAAAATAATTTTAAGAGTAATTCTGATCGTTAAGTTTATAATGATAGTGTAATTGTTTTAAAAAAATAGAATTTATTATTTAAAAATTAATTTTTTTCATGTAAGTTTTATATTTTATTTTATTTTTTTAAAATGATTACATAACAGTTATAGAATTCACGATTACAAATATATTTTCTATAATTTTAAACAATAGCAGTTTATGTGCACGTTGGCTTTGTTCTTCTGGATTGGTTGGTAATATTATTTAAGAAAAATTCTATTTATAACTCTACACATATTCTGGTTTCATTTAGATATAAAAATAATTTTATCTTGTCTCATCCCATTATTATAATTTTATTAAATTTTCAAATAAAATATAATAAAAAATTCAACTTTTTCAAATTTAAAAACAATAATAATATTAAAAAATAATATTCTAATAATATTTTATTCAATTTTCAACTTTTATCTAAAATCATCTCAGCTCACTATCCAAACGAGACTATAAAGCATTTATATGATATAATTTGATTTAAAAAAAAATTAAAATTTTAAGAGAGATATATATATATATATATATATATATATACTCTACACACTAATTTGATAATAGAATAACTTTTTATTTAAATAAAAATAATTTTTTAATCTTGTTAATTACTTGAGTTATAGTTTAATAGTGAAAGGTGATTATTAATAAATCAATTCTACTACAGGTACCCGGTGTTGGGTACTACTTGTTGCGGAATCGACTGACGTGGTTAATGCTACGTCAACCGATATTATTGAAGGAATCAAAGGTCCTTCTTCTTTCATTTTTACAGATTCGGCTTCTATAGGAGTGGTTGCCTTGTTCTGTCTTATACTCAGGGGGTAGGAGGCGTTTGTGGGTTAGTGGAGGCGTCTGGGGTAGGAGGGTGAGGAAGGCTGAGAAGGAGACCACGAAGGGAGATGAAATCGCGAATCTAGAACACAAAGGAGAATATGAAGTGGAAAACTAGAGCTTGCTCACATGGTAGAAGACGATGCGAAGACGACGCTGTGAAGAAAAAGCTGCGAACTTGAAGCTGCGAAGACGAAAGACTCTATTTGTTTGCATGTTCCATAGGTGAACCCCATAAGTCTCCCCACCTAGCTGGAGCAGCTTGGCTTTTACCCATTTGGATTTGGCCTGGTTTTTCGGTGCCTAGAAAAGCCTGCTGATCCTAAGCCAATCCACCGGATAGAAGGCCATTGATGGCAGTTGTGAAGTTGTAATTAGGTCTCCTCCTTACTCTCTCAACCACCCTGGAAACCAAATAGGGACCATTATGCCCCCATTTATTTCTGTGTATGCAAATTCCTACATAAATTTGAATAGAAGTGGATGCTTCATGCAACCAGTACCCACGAAGAACCTGTCTTCGTGGTCTTCTATGGGGAAACTTGCTCCCGAAGCCGAAGTGTTGCATTCTGTGAGTAGAAAATTTGAAAAAGATGCAAAGAAGAAGATGAGAGGTTGCTGGATTTGAACGAAACACTCCGTTTTATTTTTACATGTGGTTAGACGTGTAAGCGGGAGGTACCCTCTCGAGTGCAAATAGCTTTTTTCTTAATAAATTATATCATTGTGAAAACAGGTTGCTAGGACCAAAAGAAAAGCAAGCATCTTGGTTTTGAGCATCAGATACCCATCGATCCTAAATTTTTTAATATTAATAGATATTTTTTGTTTGTCAAGCATTTTATTATTCATTAATGTTTTTTTTATTTTTTTGTGTAATGAGATGATGACATTCAAGTCTCAATATACCAACAAGGACAGAAGATGCAAGATGAAAGAGTGCAGTGGAAGAAACTGAAGAGAATATGAATCCTTTTTGGCATGAAGACCAAGTGGAGGATTAGAACTAGAGTGTTCAAATAAGCCAAGTCCAACCCCCATATATATATATATATATGCTACAAACAAACCTCAACAGCTTAATGACAGCAAAGACAAAAGCACATAGTTTTATCTTCAGGAAGTAGTGAAACACAAGGCGCAAGGAGACACAGCAGTCTTGAATTAATTGAAGCTGAAAATGGGGGAGAGGAGAAAAAGAGTGACAGAGGTCTTTGTGTGGGACCCACCTTCAAATCTGTGACACAGACGGCAGTTTCATTTCTCTGCAGCATTCCTTATTTAAATGCCCATCTTTCTCTCTCTACGTCCCCTCCCTCTCTTGAGTTCTTTGTGTTTTTCCTTCTTTCTCTAGAAAAATTATAAAATATTGTTGAGAAGAAAGTGGAGGGCTTTGTATTCTTTTGGCGCTGTGAATTCTCAAGCGAAGCAAAAGTCTTCCTCTTCTCTTTCACACCTTTCAATCTCAAAACCACCGAAGAAGAATCTAGGGTTTGGCTGCACCAAGTCCAACAAGGTCTGTCCTTTGGTGCCATTCCTGCTTTTTCATTCTAACTTTGATCATTTTCCTTCTGTGAAAATAGCTGTATATGGTTTCATCTCTATTTGGGGTTTTCTCTTTTTCAATCAATCTTCACTGACCCAGTTTTCAGTGTTCTCCTGGTCTTCTTTGTTTCGGAAAACTGAGCCTTTGCTATGGTGAAATTCCTGATTTTTCAATGAAAATCTCTAGCTTGGGCGTTTTTTCAAGTTCGGTGAAAATGGGATTTTGACTTGGGTTTTTGTTTTGTCCGATATAGATGGCTGAATATCTGTTGTTTGAGTAGTTATCTTATATCTTGGGGTCTTTTATGGTGTATGTTAGTTAAGTTTTTGGTGTTCGGATCTCTAGTTTTTTTTTTTTCTTTGGTTGGGGCTTAGTATGGAAGAGGTTGAAGGAGCTAATAAAGCAGCCGTGGAGAGCTGCCATAGAGTTCTGAGCCTTTTGTCTCAGCCTCAAGATCAGGTTCAGTGTAGGAGTTTAATGGTAGAAACTGGGGAGGCTGTCTTCAGGTTCAAGAAAGTCGTTTCTCTTTTAAATACAGGTTTGGGCCATGCAAGAGTGAGAAAGCTCAAGAAACTCCAAATCTCTTTTCCCCAAAACATACTCTTAGAGAACCCCACTTGTAGAACAGATCAGCAGTCCAAAAATCTTCAATATCTTCAGTCTAGCTTTCCTGGAAACTCAATTCAAGAAATTGGCTCAAACGTTAAGAGTAATCTGTGTTTGGGAAACCCATCTTTGGAATTGAGCTCAAATGGGAAAAGCCCTCTCCAACTTTCCCAAAAAACACCATCAACACACTATCACTTCCTTCAACAACAACACCAGCAGAGGTTATTGCTTCAGCAGCAACAGGCGAAACAAGAAGCCGAGATGATGTATCGCAGGAGCAATAGTGGCATAAACCTGAATTTTGATAGCTCTAGTTGTACTCCCACAATGTCATCCACTAGGTCTTTTGTTTCCTCCTTGAGTATAGATGGGAGTGTAGCTAACTTGGACGCAAGTGCTTTCCATTTAATTGGGGCACCTCACTCTTCAGATCAGAATTCACAACAGCATAAGAGAAAGTGTTCTGCCCGGGGAGAGGATGGGAGTGTGAAGTGTGGGAGCAGTGGTAGATGTCACTGCTCAAAGAAGAGGTTAGACTTTTTTTCCTCTCCATCTCTTCCATTTATTTTGGTCTTGTATCTTATTCTGTAGTTTTCCTCTTACCTTTTTTATGTGAAATGATTTGATTTTTTGTTGACAGATTTTTCTTAATATGCTTGCAGGAAACATAGGGTGAAGAGATTGATCAAGGTACCTGCAATCAGTAACAAGCTTGCGGATATACCTCCTGATGATTACTCATGGAGGAAATATGGGCAGAAGCCAATCAAGGGTTCTCCTCATCCTAGGTATATTGAATCTCTGCTTCACGTCAAGTTTTGTAAATCTGATGATTGGCTTTAAAGTTTCATTTTAACTATCGCTGTGCTGCAATTTGATATGCATTTTTTAGGGCGTAATGCACTTAACTGAAGTGTTATTAGTTGTTCATGGAAATTAGAGTTAACTTTTTTCTGATGAGTAGATGTTAGTGTTGTTGTTTCTTTCCAATCTTTATTATGAGAAGTACTGCAGTGGAAAAAGATCTGCATCCTTTTTTCCTCATAAATGAGCCAGAGGTGTTCGACTATATGATGGTTTTCTGTGATTTAACTTTCAATTAGCTGTGATTGGCCATTGGATGGTATTTTGTGATTGTTCACTACTCTCCATTGGAATAGCAACAAACTTGAGCTACGTACCCAATAAAAATACAATTAGCACTGACCAATGTATTTATAGTTTTGTGAAGCGCCACGATTTAGATGCAACATTTGAAAGAATAAAAAACTGAAGTCCAAGTCTAGGAACCAAGAGTTTTTCCTCATGCTTCCTTTGTTGCTGGGGATGAGAAATTTGCTTTGGCCTTGCTAGTTGCAGCATGAATGAATACCTGCTGGAGATGGTTGTTTGATTCCAGTTTTATCTTATGAATCTATTTCATCAAGAAAATACAGGGTTAAAATCAGAACAATCGCAAAATCATCTTTTGTTCTTTGACAAAGTGGCACAGAAATGATCGTCGGAGGGTGGAGCACATACAAGCAATGTCCTCATCGATGGAGGGGAGGAACCTTTAGGACCCGTTTGGAACTTGGATTGAACTGAGTTGATCTCAATTCAGTCTGATTTTAAGTTGAGTCTAACATCTAAACACCCAACTCTCAAATTACTAAACTCATATCAACTCAAAGTCTCTTTACAGGTGGAACTAACAATCTTTTTCAACTCAACACTTCTTTACACGCTGGACCAACAACTTTTTTCAACTTTCTATAAATACACATAAACTTATCTTAACATCCAAACACATCTAAACTCATCTTAAGTGGGTCTCAAAAAACTCACTCTACCATCTCAACTCACTACTATTCATAAAGAATTTAACTCATTTTAACTCAACTTAGCATCTAAACGGGGCCTTAATGGTGACAACAACAATGGACTACAACCATATAACTGTTGAGGAGGTTCGTGATTTGAATGCAGGATATGACGGGGAGGAAATTATGGGTTTGTCGTTGGTGCCTTGTGAGGTGGAATGTCTAGGGTCAAGAGTGCTGGTTTCTCTTGCTCTGATAAACAATATAGCGGGTTCACCATCGGATTGAGTTCTGCATAAGGTTAATGAGATTCAACATATTGTGAGGCTTTCATATGGAGGATGTGAAGATCAATTTAAATCACTACTCACTACGATTGAGGCGAGCTAGTCTCTTGAAACCAAATCAAGTTTTAAGAAAAGCAGGGAGTTAAAGCGTCTTTCTTGGACAATCAACTACGACGCTAATGGTGATAGCTCAAATCAAGGGAAGACTAAATGGAGGGCATTTAAAGACGTTCTCGTAGAGGGAGTTTCGGGTGGAGTATTAGCCCCGGTTTGGATTGGAAACTCACATCAACTCATCTCATCTCATCTCATTCATTATAGCTTTCTCAAATTGTCACACAAAATATAATAAACAATTCAATTTTTTTCAAATTCCAAAACAATAATAAATAAAAAAATAATATTCTAACAATATTTTATTAATTCATCTAAAGCTATCTCAGTTCATCTCTGAATCCAAACGGGGCCTTAGTCTTACAGGAAACAAGGAGTTAGAGTTGTGGAGGTGTGTTCTATTCCAATTTGGGCTTGGTGTATTTTATGTAGATTTTCACGGGCTTTTTGGGTCATTAGGAGCTTTCTAGTATGGGCTAGATGTTTTCTTGTATATGTTTGCTGCATTTGGTTACTCCTATTGATATATATATAATATTTATATTTGTATAAAAAAAATAATAGCTAAATTGAAATGTTTCCAAACTTTCAAAGTTGTTACAGTTTTTGCATGAACTTCAAGTTTCAACATTTAAGGGGCTTAGTAAGTTTGAGAAGCTGTTTGTGAACTTGTGCAGGGGATACTACAAATGTAGCAGCATGAGAGGTTGTCCTGCGAGGAAGCATGTTGAGAGGTGCTTAGAAGAGCCTTCCATGCTCATTGTTACCTATGAAGGCGAGCATAACCACCCCAGGTTACCATCACAGTCTACAACCACATGAACTGCATGGAGAGATATTTACCAAGGCCAAGCCCTTCAATTTAGTTTACCAAAATCTAATGTATTGGTTGGCTTGGAATGTACATATTTTGCATTGCTTGACCATGGATATATTTACTTGGAGCAGTTTCTTGGTTCTGAAGGGTTGACTCGGAGCCTTTATCTGACAAATTGGTATGAGGCCCCGCACTTAACTGAAGAATTATGTACTTGTTGGTGGTTTCAAATTGTAAGAACTCCTTTAATCCTTTTTAGCTAGAGATGCTTTAAAAAGCCTAGGGAGCTCGGGTTCAGAATGAATGATAGAAGATGCCATTGCATCTACTATGTGACTAGAAGAGTAAAAACTTGGCTCTTCCCTCCTTAAAAGGGTTGGAGTTTTTTGTTTTCCTTTTGGGTATATCGTAACTGGTGTGTAACAGTGAGAGGCGACGCTTTTCAAATGGAAAACATTACAGACACAAAGGGATCCCTTGAAGGGATTCCACACATTGATGTGGCACACTCACAGTGTGCCACGTTTCCTCTTTTTTTTACTTTTTTTTGCCACCCGTGCGATCCCCTCCCCCTTTCCTTCTCTATCTCCGCCCGTCTCCACTATTATCGTCGCCGCCATGGTGGTCGGGGACCACCTTAGGACTGGTAGAATCTGTCGGCGGTCTAAGCGGCATCGTCCGGCAGGGGGATGGGAGCTCCCGTGCATGGCAAGCTGCGTGAGCTGCTGTGAATGAGACAGTGCTGCTTGTACCGCCGGCAGCTTCTGCCGGCCCTAAGGTGATCCCCGACCACCAAGGTGGCGACGAGAAGGGGTGGAGACGGGGAGGGGAGACGCACGGGAAGAAAGGAAAAAAAAAAGTGGGGAGACGTGGGTGTGCAACATCAGTGTGTGAGATCCTTTGAGATCATTTTGTGTCTGTAGCAACCCTCTTTTCAAATACATTAACTCGCCTCAGAGTCACCAATGATTTTGATTTTTTACTGTTGCTCTTCAGTCGTGACAAGTGTTGTTTGACTTGAATTTGAGGTCTCCATTATTTTTAAGAAACTTTTCATCTTATTTAATTATTATAATTTTTTACATAAAATATAATAAATAATTTAATTTTTTTAAATTTTAAAATAAAAAAAATATTAAAAAATATATTCTAACAAATATTTTATTATACTTTCAATTTTTATTTCATTTCATTTTTGCTAGATTAGGATGTCACTTACCAAAAAGATGTCAAACTGCAGGCACTGAGCACTTGTGATTATGAAATGAGCTAATGAAACTGCAATTTAGGGGCCAGAAATATCAGCCAGTTTGGGTAAAATAAAACTGAATTAGGCCGAGTAGGAAGTAGTTGGATTTTGGATCCAATTTTGTGGACTTGAAACTGTCCTTTTCTAATTAAAATCTAGCTCTATTTTTCACTTTTCTGTTCATCTCTATTTCTAGAAGAATTATTCAATGTGTCCAGATTTTAGGAGTCAACAACAACGCATGTGAGTTGCAAGGGGACCAAAATGGGTTGGCATGCTTCACATTTTATGGTAATATTCTTCCTTTGGCATCCATATCATATTATTGGGACCATTTCCAAGTATTTCCAAATCATGGGAAATGGTCACTGGCCTCCCTAGGTCATGTACCGGTTTGCTGGCAACCTATTGTTTGTTCTCTTGCTAGGAGAAGACGTATTTAATGGCGGAAAAAATAAAGAAATTATTTAATTCCTTAAGATCTTTTTTGGTTCTAGAACAAACAAACAACAATATTGTGTTGTGCAAGGAAGATAACTTTGATAAAAGAGTAATGCTACATACAGCTGTGGAATGTGCAAACGCCGTGCAGTCGTTTTAAAAAATAGTGGGGTTCACTATTAAAAAATTAATTTCTTTTCATGTGGGTCTCATATTTATTCATTTTTTTCAAAGCGACTGCACGACGACTGCATACTCACGACTGCAAGTATCATTTCTCTTGATAAAATAGAGAAGCTACCAGCCGGATTGGTGAAATATCATGTTTTACACCCATGAATATAGAGTGTAGCAAATTAAACAATAAACTCACATGGAGACTATATCTCTAATTTCTTCATAAACACAATCCAATCTCTCTCCTCTCCTCCCTCCACCCGTGTCGCCTAGCTCCCCCTCCCCCCCTATCTCTCTCTAAAATACTCTCTCTGCCCCTTGTAGCCCCCTTCTCCTTTGTGGGGAAGTTTTCAAGGCTTATGAAAAACACTTCTCAGGTCCTCTCCCACCCCTTCCCATAGTAAAAAAATTACAAAAAAAAAAAAAAAAAAGCAACCCAGCGGCTAAAAAATAAAGTTTCAAAAATCCAAAAAACAAAGGAATACAAGAGTTTTTGAAAAAGATCAAGAACTCTTGAGTTCTATATCCGACGTATGTATTCTGCTATTACCCATTACTTAAGGTGCGGATCACCAATTCTCTTACAGACACATTACAAAAGATAATCAAAATCAAACAAGAGACTAAGAGAGTTGTGTGGGGGAGAGAAAGAAAGGGGAAAAGGGGAGAGGAGAAAGAGGAGAGGGCGCTGAGGAGAGAAGAGAAATGGAAAATGGGAGAGGAGAAAGAAGAGAGGGTGCGGGGGAGATGAGTCATGAGAGAAAGAGAAGAGCTACAATTCAATAAACTCAAACACATCACAAGACATATAAATCTCATATGTGTTGAAAATCTATTGGCGGGTGTAAAGTGAAAAATAACACCCTGACTTGTTTGAAGCTGTTCTCTTGATAAAAACTTAAGTATGATAGAAGTTTAAGGGCTAGTTTGGATTTAGAGATGAGATAAGATGGTTTTAGATGAAATATGAAAGTTGAAAAAATATTGTTAGAATATTATTTTTTAAATATTATTATTGTTTTGAAATTTGAAAAAGTTGAATTAGGATTTGAAAAAGTTGAATTGTTTATTATATTTTGTATGAAAATTTGACAGAGTTGTAATGATGAGATGAGACGAAACACTTTCTGAATCCAAAAGGGGCCTAAGTCTTGATTTGGATACTGAGTTGACATGAATTGAGATGGTTTGTGAATAATATTGAGATGTTTGAGTTGAGATGAGTTTGAAATGGTTTGAGTTAAAATGTTTTATAGGATTTTAGAAAATGAGAGAGAAAAGTTGAATAAAAATATTATGAAGTTAAAATATTGTCAGAATATAATTTTTTAATAAAACTTTTGTTTTGAGATTTAAAAAAGTTGAATTGTTTTTTTATTTTATTTGGAAGTTTAAAAAAGTTGTAATAATTAGGTGATGATTAGATGAAAAAGTTAAAAATTTGAAATTGAAAAATGTTTGTATTTGTGGTGTTTGGATAATGATATGAGATGAGATGAAAGCATCTCTCTATCCAAACTAGGCCTAATTTTGAGGTTTGAATGATGCTACAATTGACTAAGTTTCAAATCAACTAATAATGTGAGACGTGACACTCTCCAATCCTCCAATTAATAAGTAAAAGTTGAGTGCTAAGAGCACTGACATTGGACTCATCAAAATGAGTCAAATTTTTAAAATTTGATGATTTTAGTTTTAAAATTCTGGTATTGGATTCACCATTTACTCAAATCTCAAGTTTTGAGCTACATGACATTTTCATTCATCTTCAAATTTGAAGACCTACTGTTTATGGCTATCGGCATTATTTTATTAGCAAAATTTGATTTTCGCCCATGATGTCTTTGCTTTCTCCTCTTTCTTTTCCTTTGCCTTTCTTCCTTTCCCCCCGAAATCCCGAAATCCCTTTCATTTACTTTGCCTTTTTTCCTCTCCACCTGAAATCCCCAAGTCCCTTTTCACTTCCTCTCTCTTTCTTCTCGATTCCCAGATTTCCTTTCTTCCTCTCCCTTTCGTCAAATCCGTTTCCTCTCCTTTTTTTTTTTCGCCAAGCTATCCATTCCCTTTGTCGTGAGAGTCACCAGTTCATCTTCGTCCATTTGAAATTAAACCTCCACTGAAGTTCAAGTTCCTACGAGTACGGGGTGTTTATGGTGAAACAGGACCTTCATCACCTCTAGGCAAGCCATTACCGCTCCCTTCTCTTCTTCTATTCTCCACTCCGAACGTGATCTATTTCCGTGAGTTCACTCTCTCCCCCATCTTTATATATTAATCATATATGCATGTATGAGAAATTTTGCACTACATTTGTATGCTTATGTATGTATTTTTGCCCGTGAAGAAATTTTGCACTCCATGTATGTATTTCAATCCTTCTGTTGTTTTATTTGTTTGAAATTAAGAGTTGTTTTTTCAATCCTTTTGTTAAATCATTCTGTTGTTTCTTCACGGGCAAAATTTATATATATATATATATATATATTTTTTCAATTAATTTCATTTTGTTGGAGCTTTGTATTCAGTCGATAACATTACATTCAGTTGCCATCACTTCTGGGTTTACAACATTACTAAACATTTTTCGACATTCAAATGATCAGATTTCCAACTTTTAGTGGCTGCCCAGTCACATGTTTTGAATAAACATGTGGATGGGCAGCCGCTATTGAGATCTGAATTTATTTATTTTTTTAAATGGATGATTGTATTTTGGAAATGTTAAACTTTTTGTGGGTTGATTGTAATCTGAATTGTGACTTGATGTTGGATATGTTTAGATGCTTGTTATTTATTTTGTGTGATGGCAGCAACTTGAGTTTGATTAATCTGAATGTTGGGTTTATTTAGATGCTTGCTATTTATTTTGTGTGATGGCATCATTTTGTGTGATGATAGCAACTTTTTTTTGAGTTAGATTAATCTGAATTAATTCTTGAGCTTGTTGTGAAAGATCTTGTTGGTGTCTTATGTTGTTGCATGCTATCTGACCCAATTGGGTTGTTGTGGCTTGGAGTGAAATATGAGGTATTCTAGAATGTGGAGTCCAAATTTCAATGCCTCTGTTGCCTCTGCATAGAGATGTTCAAAGACATCTTGGCCTTCCATTCCCATCAATAGCCAAGTTTCTTTTTAAATTTAAATGTCTTTTGTTGTGAATGATTGTTCAAAAGTTTCTTGTATTATATACGGTGCCGAACAATACGACTTCTTCATATCTTGTATGTTACTTGATGATATTTAACTCACTGTACTAGTTCCTATGAAGATGAATTATTTGTTTTTCTTTGGGTCTAAAGCTCTTTCTCTTCCATTAGGTTAACACTTGAGTCCTGTCGAATATTGCTTTTAATGATCGAAACAAATTCAAAGTATTATGTTGCATGTTGTCATGCAGTTGCTTTGTCCCTCTCTTGCTCTCCACTTCCTTCCACCCTCCCTTTTGATTAATAATATGCATTTTGATCTGCCAAAACTATCTGGCATTTTGGACATTTTCTTTGTTGCAGTATACTGCTCTATTCAATGCTAGAATTGATAAAACTCTGTTTTGGCAAAACAATGGCAATATAGTTAAAAATAAATTCAACAGCAAATTGTCATCTACTCAATGATCAAAAAGTCCCCAACGAGGTGGTAGGGGTGCTGAAGCACTCATTATGGATGTAATAAGGGAGTAAAAGAAGCAACCATTGTGATATGCAAATAATGTATCACCATAAAAATTTTCTTCCCATTTTTCAAATGGTCATTTTTCTAAATTCTCTTCATCTTTTCTCATAACTTGACAACTTGCATTAGACTTTAGTTGCAATTTCTAAAGCTGAAGTTCCCAGAAACTTCCCTTATAACAGTTTCTCTTCATCAAAATGGGCACATTGGGTTATTATTTTGAATTTGACATGAATCATAAAAGGATTTTTAATTTTAATATTGAAATGCAAAGGAATTAGGTTCATGAGCCATGTTTATCTTCTTTGCATACTAGTCAAAGTGCACATCTTTATATATATATATGTGCACAGTTGATTCTCTTTCGCCTTTTCTCTTTGGTGACTTTTCCATTCCCTTGCTGTATTTTTTTGAATAAATATAGACTTAAAATATTGTTCTTTGTAGGCTGCAACTTAAGGTTACTGAATGCCAAAAACTAGGAAGACATGTTTTGGATAAACATGTAACTAGACAACCACTATGAGATCTGTATTAATTATTTTGAAGTTGGTATGTAGCCTTTTTGTGTTTGACATAGACTAAACTTGTATATGTGCTCCTGAACTTGCTGTGTAACTGAAATTGCTGATGTGTATCTGAACTAATTAATATGATGCATTCCAATTAGTTGTGTTAGTATGGAGAGAGTATATTTAACACTATTTTTTAATACATCCAACACATTGCTAAAGCTTTCTACATCAATTATGCTAAAAAATATTCATGTCTTAATTTTTTTTTAAAGTTAAAATGTGTTTTACTATAAGTGGTGTGTTAATATAGGCTTATATGTAGCAAAACTTGTTAGTATAATAGAAACTCAAATTCATAATTCTTTTTAAAGAAATGATATTTACAATTTTAAAGTATGCAAGTCTTGCATATTTATTTTTAAAAACTTAAATCGAAAATTTACATAAAAATATTAAATTTTTAACCACAGATTATATTTTTTAAAAAAGAAATGCAAGAAACTCACGTATCCACTATATCTATCAACCGTATCTAGCATTTTTTTATGAGAATTGATTCAACATCCGTACCAAACTTGTTACGACTGTTCGGAGGATAAAGAAATTAAGAGAGAGAAGAAAAAGGAAAATTGAGAGAGAGAAAAGAGTCTTATGTCCCGTTTCTATTTGATTTCAATTTATCAAATCTCATTTAATTATTATAATTTTTTATAAATTTTTTAAATTTTAAAATAATAATAATATTAAAAAATAATATTCTAATAATAATTTATTTAATTCTCAACTTTCTCTCAATTTATTATTTATATCTTATAATTAAGTATATACTATATGATGCTTAAAAAACATAGAGTTGGGCTACTCTGCTGCTAGGTCTAATTTAATAATTTTTTTCAACTTTTTAATTTATATTTTTTATCATTTTAAAATATTTTAAAAAATATATAAATAATTATCAATATATAAATAGTTATTTTTTAATTATTAACTTAAGAAATTTTAAAAAAATTAAAATATATGATGTGTTGTATGAAAGAACAAAATGTGTGATGTGATATAAAAATGACTAATAAAATTTTGAGAAATGACACTTGCAGTTATGAGTGTGCAAGTACTACGCAGTCGTTTTGAAAAAGTAAATAAATATGAGATCTATATGAAAAGAAATTAATTTTTTAATTATAAATCTCACTCTTTTTTAAAGTGACTGCATGCTGTTTACGCATTTTACGATCATACGTAATATTATTTAAAAAAAAGAAAAAAAGCGTGTGGATGAAGTTAAAAATAGAGAGAATGTCAGTGGGGGCGGGTCAGTCAATCAGGATTGAGAGAGGGCCGAGGCTCTGGGTAACGTAAGGAAGAAGCCACAGCCAGAGGGAGAGAGAAAGGCTTTGGCCGAGTCAAAGGCAATTATGATTCTAAAGACTACTTTTTGAGATAGAAACCATAACCCTCCAACAACCAAAAGTCTGATTCCTGAACCACTCAGCCTGTCAAAAGGCTCCTCCCTTTCTCCCCAGTTTTCAGCTTTCTACACTGCACGCGCTTAATCATATGACTCCACCGGTTCTTTAATCCCCCGTACTTCCGATTTGATAATAAAAATTCTATTCGATTGAAAAAAATAAATTTTTTATTCATTATCTTCACAAATCACATAATTGATATAATTTTTTATTTTTTCTATAGTTTATGAAGGATAAATACAGGAATTCAATTAGTTTTAAAAAAATAAAATAAAATTTCATTTAAAAAAAATATATATATATATTTTTTAACAACAAACTGACATAGTCTAGTTTAGACGACAAATTTCTAAAAATCAAAATCTAAGAGATAGCACAATTCTGTCTACGACAAAGGTTGTAGTAACTAAATAACAAAACTTCATATCCAACTAATCAGAATATGGAGAAATAATGAGTAGAATAATTCTTTAAATAGAAATGACATCTACTAAAATTTATGTTTTAAAACTAGATCAAGTTTAAAAATATATATACAAGACTTATGCACTATAAAATTATATTTATTATTATTGGTGCGGAATGTACTGCACGTTTCTTCCAAATTTGTTGTTTGATTCAAAACAAATATATTTTTTTATAAAAAATTCATAAAAAATAATTTCATAAATTTATATTGTGCAATATATATTTATTAATAAAAATAAATTTATAATCTAATATATCACATTAAGGTAATAGTATTTTTTAATTTAATTTGTGATATGTTGTTCTTTGGAACCAAGCGACCACTATGTGCTCCACTGCAAGATTTTCAAAGTGTCAATCCTTCAGACGAACGAAGACTCTTGTGGAACGGAGCGACACGTGAGCCACATGCGCAGCCCAAAGTGCGCGCATGACATCCACATGCCATCACAAGGGGAGCTTTATTGCTGACACGTGCGACTTTTCTGGGACTAGGACCATCGATTTTTTCAGACCTGACGTTCCTCCGTACTTCTAGGGTGGCAAGTATCCCTCACGCGCCACCACATTCTCGGTGTTTGCAATTTTTATTTTCTCTAAGGTTAAAAATATAGATCTACAACTTTTAAGTTGTAATTCATTATTTCCCTACATATCTTTTACGTTTTCTGTTATTTCTTTTGTTTTATATTAAAAAAAAATTCTCTTGAATTTTTGTCTCTAGAGTGTCTTCTACTCTTCCTTAGATAGAGTGTGAGATTATTTAATTCTGTCTTATGATAGAATGTGGAGTTTGTTAAATCTGTCTTAAGATAAAGTGTTATCTTTCAGACGGTTTGTCTGCAAAGAGATATAATGGACTAGACCATGTCAGTCACAATAAAATGTGTATATTGGATAGTCTTGAAAACACTAGTTGGCTTGTATTCTGTATATCACAAGTCTAAGTTATAATGAAATGAGATAAGATGATTTTATATGAGAGTTAAAGTCTCGTTTAGATAGTAAAATAAAATAAAAAGATTTAGATTAGAGTTAAAAATTAAATAAAGTATTATTAAAATACTATTTTTTAATATTATTATTGTTTTAAGATTTTAAAAAATTAAATTATTAATTATATTTTATTTAAAATTAAAAAAATTATAATA
The DNA here is from genome assembly GCA_022457165.1 of Juglans mandshurica. NCBI lineage: Eukaryota > Viridiplantae > Streptophyta > Magnoliopsida > Fagales > Juglandaceae > Juglans > Juglans mandshurica. The sequence continues at coordinate 2,957,480 of CM039620.1, read as the reverse complement.
ATAAAATGAAATAAAATCGTTTATATATCAAAACAGAACCTAAATCATATCCATTTATAAACTTATTTACCTAATATTTTATTTTATAACTAAAACATTTCATCCCTTTCTGCAAAGCCCAACTTCTCCATCTTAATTTTTGTGATACATTTATCATTTTCATATTATCACGTTCAAAATATGTTTTAAAAGTCGTAAGTGGCAAGTGCGTTAATTAGATGCGTTTGGCTAAAAAAAAAAAAAAAAAAAAAAAATAGATGAGTTTGGTCATTGAGTAGAGAATAAAATATATTTTTAATATTATTATTTTAAAAACTTAAAAAATTATATTATTTATTATATTTTACATCAAAACTTAAACAAATTATAATGTTGAAATAAAATAAAACACTTTGACTGTACAAAATTAGCCTGAATTACGCTTTGCATATGCTGGAACTGGAATTAAAAACTAATGACGAGGGTAAAAAAGGAACCCCAACACCAAAAATGTAGAATACAAAACCGTCGAGTTATCCGACGCCGGAAACCTCGATCCCGAGCGTTTCAGAAGAATCAGAACAGCGGCGCCGGGAGATTCAGATCGAACAGAAACGGCTGCTTCGTTTTATTCTTCTTCTCCTTATCCTGCTCGCTCACCACCTTCACGTCAACGTTCTCCATCTTGTACCCTTTGTACTCCGACCTCACTGGAGGCGGACTCCCAGTGCCGGAAAAGCATTCCGGTTTGGGCATCCAGCCGAAATAATTACACGCACCGGCACCACCGGAAAGTACCGGTGGCGTAATTACAAGGCCGCGGAGGCCGAAGTTGGTCCTGGCCTTGATCCCGCGGAGGCTGATTGCAGCCTCGTCGTAGGCCAAGGCAGCCTCCTCGGCAGTGTCGAAGGTGCCAAGCCACTTCCGGGTCTTCCTCCACGGATCTCGGATCTCAGCCGCGAACCGGCCCCAAGGCCTCTTGCGCACGCCCCTAAAATGCACCTCCCTACGCTTCCCCGTCGATTGAGACTGAGTACCGGAGACGGCGAGCGAGTCTCGAGGGGTGTGAAGCGCATCAATAGACATCGGATCAGTGTACGGACCAGAGTAAAAATACAATGCAGAGAGATGCAAAGAGAGGGAGCGCGTGAGAGTAAGAGTCGGGGGTTTGGAGAGTATATATAGGGGAGGGGACAGTCTGGGTTAATGCCGACAGGTTTGGTGTGTATGGGAGCGTGGAGTTTGTGTATTTTAATAAAAAGAAGAAAAAATATATACATCTGTCCCACTCCCCCACTCCGGGCACACTCAAAGTATTGAGTGTAAAAAAAAAAAAAAAGTGAAGTGAAGTGTGTGTTGGTGTGTGGCAGATGTATAACATTTTCCTAAAAGAAATAATTTTTGAGTTTGAGTAATTCTACAAATCTACCTACACTCTCCACACATCATGCACTAATTTTTTTTTTTAAACTCAAATACACTAAGCGTGTGGAGTGTGTGATAAATAGTAGAGTGTGAAAAAGAATTTTTCTTTGAGTTTAGTGTTCTGTATTCCAGTTAATAAATAGAGTCCGGCTACTCTGTTAAATTAAGATTGCTTTGGGATATTGAGTTGAGTTTAGTTGCCCTCACTTCTTTATAAATAATAATGAATAGAATAATAAAAATAGTTATGTAAGGTCTATTTAAATTGAGTTTAAAATATGTTTAGATGTTAAAATGAATTTAATATTTTTTATGAGAATATGAAAAAAATTATGATTCCTACGTATAAAGATGTGTTAAGTTAAAAAAAATTATGGATCTCACGTGTAAAGAGGTTTTGAGTTGAGATGAGTTTAGTAATTTGAGAATTGAGTGTTTGGAAATTAGATTGAACTCATCTGGACTCAGCAACCAAACGAAGCCTAAATGTGTGTTTTTATTTTTTTTCTTTTATTTTTTCAACATATTTAAATATTTTTAAAAAATAAAAAATATCTAATACATTAATAATTACTTTCTTAATTATTAAATAAAAAAATTAAATACACAAGAGATCAAAATGAAGAGATAAAGTGAAAAGACAAACTAGTATTTTCTTAATAAATATGTGATTGAAAAAAAAAGTGATAGAATTTAATATTTTTTTTAAAAAAATGTGTAACACTGCAATTTAGCGTTATTTTTTAATAAAATTATTATTCAAAATATTTATGCTTTGTGTGAAAAGGTGGAAATTCGGCTCTATAATCAAAAGAGAGACACAGAAATGGGAAAAGGAGACTGTGATTGGTGTCACAGACTCACAATGACGTTCCGTTTTTCCTACTGACCAACTTATAATTTTGATTTTGACTTTATTCTAAAGAAATCGTATTTGCATTTAAATTATGTTTGAATAGTGGGATGATTTTAGATATTTTATGAATAATAATAATAAAATATTCAATAATAATGAGTAATAGTAAATAATAATAAAATAATAAATAGTAGTGATCCAAACTAGCCCTTAGATATACAAGTTTCGTGTAATATTTTAAAATAAATAAAAAAATTTAAGAATTATATAAAAAAATTATTTTTAATAATATATTTTATTTTTTAAAAGAGAGTGTACGACACTTATACATCTTAAAATTGAATATAACATTACTCCTACCATAAACATTATTTTGCTTTGTATAAATAGAAAATGGCTACAGTTTTAGGAAGTTTAGTGTATTTTTATTTTTTTGAAAAAAATATATAAATTTGAAATTCATATAAAAAAATATATTTTTAATGATAGAATCCACTTTTTTTTTTTAATAAGAGTGTATGAGACTTATAAATTTTAAAATTGTATTTAACATTAATTTATATAAATGATAATAAAAATTCAAATAAATAAATAAATAAACGTCAGAAGTGAATTTTTTTACATTTTTTCATGGTTGGGTCTACTTTTTTTTATAAAAGACTTGTGTGAAGCTTATGCATTTGGGGCTTGTATATATCATTTCTCTTATAATAAATGGTTAAATTTCGTGTTAAACTATGAATGTATATCGGTATAATTAAAACCCTAATCTTAATTAAAGTTCATTTATAACTTTGATCAAATACATCTCTTGACTTTGATAAAAATGTAAAAATGTTTAGAAAAAGGGAAAATACACTTAATATGAAATGAAGCGTAATTTCATCTTTTTAGACATGTGTTCTTCAAAATTAATGTGATACACTCATAGAAGGGCGATTAACACTGAAACTTCAAATTACAGCCCAACTTATTCTGGGTTAGAATTTAGGAAATAAGGGATAATAAGGAGATACCTCGTTTAGGAAAAGCTATAATGAAAAATGTTTTAACTACAAAAATATCTCATAAATATAAATCTATAAATTGAAATGATTTAAATTAATACGTACTTTTATATATTTATTTATAAAGATTTTGTAAAAATAAATATATAAACTGAAGTAGAGGGCCGACCTATGTTTTCCCTTGAAACAGCCATAAAAATCTTGTTTTCAGTGGGTGCATAATTAATAATATAATATGTCATTCATCAAGTCAATTTGAAGTTTGAACATAAAAAGAGAGGGATTATCAATTTCAAGGCACGCGCAAAAGGTCTTCCCATTGTAAACCTCAATAATGCATACTGCCTCTTCTCACATGGTCCCACATTGGTTGAGTTGATTTCAGATAATCTAAAAGAGCATTACTATTCATAAGCCTATACACTACACACCAATTTTTTTTTTATTTTTTTAAAAAAATTTGAAGTTTTTTTTGGTTTTATTATTCTTAAAATAATTGAATTATTCTACTCATAATCCATATACCACACATTTGGTAAGAGTATAAAATTAAAGAAATCATAAAAATGATGGTGTGTGGTGTATGAAGCTTATGAATAGAATTTTTCAATCTAAAAATAAAAATAAATAGTAAACTTAACAAACAAAACCTAAGGCATATCCAACTAGTTAGCCTAGCTAATTGCAGTCCTATGTAACTCATATTTACTATATCATTCACTCTACCTCCTCCCCTCAAGTCCCTATTACATCATTGCATTTCTATTTTCAAGTAAGGTGTATTGAATATGGAGATTTACGATCTTTTCAAAGTCCATTACTATGGTGCAATCAAAAGGCTCAATGATGTCACTACCTAGACACATTGCGATATTCCATCTGTTGCACGTGTTCACGCGCACACATGCTCATAAAAGAACCTAAAAATAATATTACTAAATCTTAAATCACACAATAGCCTTTGTTAACTTGGTTGCCATCTTAAAAGCAAAAATCACCAAGCAGATCAATGTAATTATTAACCCTGTGTTAACATCATGTTTCGCACACCCTTAAGTCAAGCTCCAACAACTCAGGTATTCGAGAACAAGCCATGCACAAGGTATAAAATACTGTAGCTTTGAGAAGGCGACCTTGGAGCCGGAGAACCTCCGATGCCAAAGTTAGTAAATATTCTTAGGGTGCAGTAAATAAGTAAGAGAGTTTGGGGATCAAAGAAAGTATTCTAGTACCTGGGATCAACTATTTATATTATAGGTCTGAAGAGCAGATCATGCCTGCTTTCATGAAGTCTGGGTTCCCCGTATTGTTCATTTTGTCAGAATCTTTAAATGCAGCGTGGCTATGTGACAGTGTCATTAATGTGGCGTGTTGTTCGGGTGGCAGAGCCATTAATGTGGCATGGTTCTATAACCTTCTTCTCTCAGTCTGTCTTTCTCATGGTCTGTTCATGCATTCTCTGTCAGTAGATCAATGGTTCTTCGTATGTCACGCCTATCGTGTGGGCGGGCACTCGATGATTGGACACTACCCGAGGCGGCCTCAGATCGACGAGTCACAATCCCTGCAGCACCATCCCTCCTACAGGTCATGTACAGAGGATTCTCCTAATGGGCCGGGTTCGTGGCTTTCTATCCTGGGCCGGGCTTGATAGGGCATTTTGGGGAAAATCTCCTTACAGTTACCCTGCTAATTTTCACCGAACGAGTACGATGAGAATTTATCATGATTCGATCCCGCCTTCCTACCAAGGTCGGGCACTCTATTTAGGTTTTCTGAGGTCCGGGAAGCTTCTGCGGGTTGGCATTTCTGTCAGCGTTCTTATCTTCTATGATGGGCTCACATTTTCATTACATCTTTTCAAACTCATTAATGAAGGGGTGTCAGGTAGCTTTTCGTATTGGCGTCGCTTCGTAAACCACATTCCATGAAACTGAAACGACGATTATCCTTGTTGCCACAGTGTATGAGAGTCTAACTGTCACCTTCTTTTACAAAACGTAAGAGTGAGACTTGACTTTTGCCCACTATGTTGTGATTATCTCGCCATTTTTGTTTTCTTGATTTTTATTCTCTTCTACCAGTCTTCTCTATTACTTTGTGTTCTGGTAGTGATGGCTTCCGAAAAGTTTGTTCAACCCAATGTTTATGGTGGGGGTTTTGCTGATGCTATACCAGTATTTTTGGGTAGCGGACGGCGCTTGACTACTGACAAGCCAATGCTGGCCTCTTTAGCCTTCACCTATCAAGTACAAGAGTCCATTTCTTTCGAAATTCCTGGCCTCGATGAGGGCACCGTTGATGCAGAGGGCCATTCCAGTAAGGTAGCTCTATACCCTTCCTTGTTTTCATGTGGCTTGAGATTGTTGTTTCCTCGCCCTATTCGTGACCTTCTGGATCGTCTCGGCTTGGTCCTTTCCCAACGGCATCTTAACGCCTGGAGATTATTGATTTGCTGCAGCATTATCTAGCGGCGGGCTTTGTCGGAATCCTTCCCGGACGACGCGGACCTTACTAGCCGTGAGTTTCTTCTTGCCCATAGGATGTTACGCCTAAAGGGGCATGTGTGCAGCTTCAAGGCATCCCATGCCCTAGTCACCTTGGAGTCGCGATGCCACAAGGTGAAAGATTGGTCCCCTAAAGTCTTCTTCATGTCTGGCTGCGAGCGGGAGTTTTCGGTGGGCCAGGTGAACCATCGGGAGTTTCCCATAAGGACAGACTGGGAAAAATTTCTCAAAGATAAGGCTATCTGTTTGACGTCCACTCTTATGAAGCGAAGCGTCTTGCAATCATGCTGGAATGGGTGCAAAACCATCCCCGACAATGTTCATTTCGAGGTCCTCCTTTCTTAGGAGAGTCTGAGGAGTTCTCTGCCTCCCCTGCGACACCTTCCTTCTGATGATAGGCTCGTTGCTATGTTGCCCCAAGTTGCTTTGGAAGAGTTCCTCGACCCTTCCTCTGCCAGATAAAGGGAAGAAAGCCAGCCGAGAGAGTGTTCAGGTTGAGGATAGACCTCTTCCTGGGGTTCAGGACCTTTTAATGCGGGAACCATCTACTTTGGAGGCTAGCCATTCGATTACTGTGGCGATCCCAGTGCCGGTCGCGGCGGGCGAACCGGTGAGTAGTTTTCCCTTGGTGCCTCTTCCGGCGGCGATTGATGAGGTGCCTGGGGGTGAGGTCAAGATGGGCACCCTCCTCCAAAATATTTTTGCGTCTTCCACTCCTGATAAGGGACAACATTCTTCTTCATGGATCTCTCATCCTTTTTCATCCCGTTCAGTCGTTGGGAGTCACTTTCTCAAGGCGGCCAATGAGGGGGTGGAGGCTTCTTCCAGCAACCGTGTGGAGGAAGAAGATTATGCAGGGGTAAATCTCCTCCAGATGTTGCAGTCCAATGAGTCCTGCTGTAGATTCTTTTGTTCAGGCTAATGAGGGTTAGAGGAGTCTAGTCATCGATCCACTCGTCCAAGTAGAGTTTCTCGGAGGTGTTGGTTCTATAGGTGATACAATCGGTGAGGGTCCGCATGATGAATTTCTTACCCGGACTGACTATCCATTGGCGGATGACTTTCCTCTGGATGCCGTGATCCACCCCCTCCCGGGGGGTTTAAGTGAGGACCCGCTTGCTCCTCCCAAGGTTTCTAGGGGACTTCCTGAATTTGCAGGTCTTACGGGGGCCCTTCCTTCTTTGTCCCAACTGGCGATGGAGGGGAGCCGAGAGGAAGCTATTGGCAGGATTGTTGAGTGCTTGTTGGGTTTCTTCCACGGGGTTTGATCGTCCTTTTCTTGCCTTTTACTTTTCTTTTCCTTCCTTCTCATTTTTTCTCATTCTTTCCTTTTCGTCGCCAGGATACTTCTCAGCTTGCGACTTTTATCTTGGAAGATTAGGAGGCAGCCACTCAGGAGAGCTTGGATAGTGCTCACAGCGATAGGGAAGAGAGGGAACAATTGAAGCTTGAACTTGAGAAGATGAGACTCGACCCGTCGGATGAGCGCAAGAGATCGAAGAAGTTGGAGCGTCGCCAATGAAAGCATAAACAAAAGTGGGAAAAGGAGAAGACCTAATTGGAGCGGCTCAAACAAAGTCTTCAGGACGACCTATCCCGAGAGCTGGAGGAGAAGAAGCGGTTGTAGCTGCTGAACCAAAGTCTTTAAGGCGACTCATCGCGAGTGTGGGAAGAGAATGACCGGTTGGAGCAGCTAAACCAAAATCTTCAAGACGCCACCCTCTCCTTACAAAGGCAGCTAAGGTGGTTCCCGACGCTTCGTGACAAGGCATGGGGACTTGGGGTCGCTAAAGGCTGCAAATTAATGCAATCATTTCTTCTGGGGAGTCTGGAGCTATGTTCGAGATCTTTTACCAAGTACCTTTAGCGACTTGTGCTTGGCGACATCCCTACATGCAAGGCATCCTTGGAAACCAACCGCGACCTGGGAAGGATAGAGATGCTAAATGCTTTTCCTAATCCAGCCGCACCTGCGTTGGCATTAGTGGAGCCGGCCAACCTTGATTCTGTTGCCGCTGAGCCAACCACCCTTGCTCTTGTTGCCGTTGAGGCCGATGCTCCTGGATCCGAGACTGAAAGACTTTATTTATTTTTTATTTTTACACATATATCCGCATTTTGTAGCTCAGCGGCTTGTACACACACACACACACACACATATATATATAACGATTTAATGCACATATATTTGCTCGCCATGCCTTCGCCATATCTTTGTTGTTGTGTGACCGGCCTGGGGCACCGAGGTAAAAGGGGTCGACAGAGCTCCTGCCAACCCTGCTGGCCGGTCACATTGCACTTGTTTATCTTTTGTGGATTGTTGTTCTTGAAATGCGGCCGTCATTTTAATCTTTATTTGGACGGCTGTGTCTGGCTGTACCTTCGAAGCTTTCTGGCCTATCCCACTAGGGTCCGGTTTAACCTTTCTGACCCCGCTAGCTACTTTAGCCTTTGACGTTTCTCTGTCTACCCTGTTGGCTTCCTTAGCTTCGTTTTTTTTTCCTTGTTCAAATTTCTGGGTTCTGAAAGCGGCCACAGATTGTTAGACTGACCTGCCTTATTGACTATTTGGCACCCTTGGGCCGGGTAAGGGTTAAAAACCCAGTGGGTTCTAAGTAATAGGAATAAATCCCTTATAATTACCCCATTCTTTCTGGATGAGTCTGGGAAGAATGCTTCTTATCTCCTCCTTCATTTATGCCCTGTCAACTTCCCGGCTTTCCTGGTTGCATACTGAGTAACCGTTTGTATTTTACATACGTTGCAACACAGTGCCAGTTATGCTTCCGCATCAATTGGCGTCCCTTCAATTTCCGCATCATGGCTTGTTCTTTACTGGCATTAACTTTGCACATCGTATCAGTAGATATGCTCTGCAACGGTTGCGACAGCCGAGTGATTCTTGTTCTCTGGGGGGGACACGTGGCGACTCATGGTGATTCCTGGAGTTATGATACCTTGGCAGGCCAAGCGTCCACCCCGCCTATATAAGGACCATTCTCCCAGTTAGAAATTCCATTATACTCATATCTGCCTTTCTCTTATATTCTGTTACTCTTACTTTGCTATTTGAGTTTCTAGTTTTTGGCTTTCCTTTGCTTTTCTTCCGAAGTTTCTTTGCTTTTTCTTCTATCTTTTATGATTCTGATGGATCCTTCACACCCTAGTGGGTGGAAGAAACAAATTCTGTCAAAAAGACTTTAGAACTTTTAAAAATATTTTTATAGTACTTTTTTTTTAAAAAAATTGGATATTATGTTTAATACCCAGATTTTAAAAAAATATATTTTAAACACTTTTTAAAAGGTCTTCTAAATTTTTTTTTTTTAACAATTCAAAATGCTTTTTTTTTTATAGGCCTTTATTATTATTTTTTTATACAAAATAAATAATAATACGTCAACACATACAATGTATGCATACTACATATTACATTGTTGTTTACATCACAATGCAATACATCAATTTATAAAGAACAAAATAAATAATAATACATCACAACAATATCAAGATGTAACACTCAATACTATTTGTCTCCAATATAAATTTATCCAAACTGATTGTTTCTTGACTTAGAACATTCCCATCTGGTGCCCTATAACCTCTTTTTACCTATAATTTGAGAAAAAGTTTAGGGAATGCTCTCAAAACCTCTCTCCATCCAGATTCTTATTTTAGGAAAAAAGTTTAGGAGATGAACAGTGGTTCCCCAACCTCCATCCGGATTAATATGGGGAACCACTGTTCATCCCCTAAATCACTTTTATCAATATTTTATTCATTTCAATTAAATTAATTATTCTTCCAATCATCTACATTTTCTCTCACACTCATATTTGTTATAGTTTTAAATAATAGTTTTAAAAATAATTTAAATAATTATGAAAATATAAGGAAAATAATAATATTAAAAATAATTTAAATTTTTATTTAAAATATTCACTAGAGTAATAGTTCAAAATATAAGAAAAAATATTGAGTAGTTAAATTTGTAAATGGAAGTGAGAGAAAAAAGTAATAAAGAAAGAATAGAGAAATATTATTTTAATAAAATAGGAAAATGATAGAGAATGTGATGTAGAAGGTTTTTTGAAGATGAATAAAATTTAGGATAAAATTATAGAGTATTTTTAGCTAAAATTTAGGGTACCGGATGAGAATGCTCTTAGTAATTACTCTGTCAATGATAAATTAAGAGCATATATATCAGGAACCAAAAATTAAGATTAACTCTGGTGGGGAATGCTACTCGAAGCATTAATTTATCATAAAACTAGTGAAAAATATGCTTGAAATTTTCAATAGTCTTGCATGCGACAATCACTCATGCATGCATGTTAATTAATGTTGGTAACTTTGGTATACATACGACTTTGACGTGTCATAATAAGTATTCGAGAAGTTTGTGAAAATGCGTCTTCTGAAAAAAGTATATTTGCATAACAAATAGGTTAAATCTAAGGCGGCTTCAAAGAAAAAGAAAAAATAGAAAAGTACTACATGCATGCATGATTGATAACTTTTCATCAAATAAATTGATAACTTTTCAGGTTCCTAATTAGTTGTTTTTTATAAAAAGGATTTGAAACTTGAAAACTAATATTTTTTTAAAATTTAATAAATATTTTTATTAATGACTTATTAAAGATGGAATTTACTTTCCCTTAACATTATTGATGATATGGAGATAAACCAAATAATTGGATGTTCCATTTTGGATCAAGTTGGTCAAAAAACGTTACATATATAGTCTATAATGGATGTTGTATTACAAGATATCCCTCCTTTTTGTAGTGAAAATGTGTAGAGCAGTTAAACTAGATAAACTAAATAGGATCAAGCTACCGGTATTGATAGGTTCGACTAATGACTGTAATTTGTCTCGTTTGTTTTCAAAAAAACATCTATTTTCATCTAATCATTACAACTTTCCCAACTTCCAATACAAAATAAAATAAACAATTCAACTTTTTCAAATCTCAAAATAAAAATAATATTAAAAAATATATTCTAACAAAATTTTATTCAACTTTTTAACTTTAATTTCAACTCATCTCATCTTATCTGCGAAAACAAACGACCCAATTTTTTTTTTTTTACATTTTTTATATATATTTTTTAAGCAATATACATATTAACTAATAATTAGTTCTTTTATTATTAAATAAAAAATAAAAACATATATCCATCAATTTGGAAGGCTAATTTATTGGTCCTCCAAGCATTTTCCAACCAAATAAGAGCTTTGCTACACAACCTCCATCACACTCCACATTCCACATTTTTTTAAATTTTTTTAATATTTTTTTGAGTTTATTTTTTTAAAATTATTTCAAATTATTTATTCATTATTCATATAATAAATATTTAATAAAAGAAAAAAAATAATGTGGAGTGTAGAGTGTTAAGAGGTTGTGAAGATTTTTTGAAAAGAGAAATTGGAAGAGAAAAAAATGAGAAATTTAAAGGGGACTGAGTAAATAGAAAAGTGCTACATGCCATGGGTTTTTCTTTAAAGAGAAATACATTTTTTGGATTTTAGAAATTTTAAAGGGCCAAGCTTATATGTTTTCATAATAATTAAAGTATTTTTCAAAAATTGGGGCTAAGTTTTGAGATTTTAGCAGAAACTTAAACGATTTTTTTAAATGGTTAATATAGATTTTTCGAGAGTTATAAATGATTATTTATATTTTATGGATTCCACTAGGTACCGTCATTTTTGTGCACGAATTGCGTACACTATGTACATTAGCACTTGTTTTATTAGAAACAAATTAAAAAACGTGAAAAGAAGATGGACTTGACAGACGTCCCATGTCTCACATTTTCGTACGGAAAAGTATAGTCTAGAAATATTAAAACGAAAATTTTACGTATAGTTATTTTTGTATATTCTTTGTGCACTCTACTAATATGATTGATTGTATTACTTTTTTTTTAATATAAAATAATTATTTTGGCCAATCACATAAGTGGAGTGCATAAAGAGTATGTAAAAGTGACTATAAGTAACATAACTTATACTAAAAAGTCATCTTTAGCAACTTTATTAAACCATTGAGAGAGAAAATTAACGGTAATGATACCCTTACTCCTATTTTATTATAAGTTTATTATCCTTTTTTTTTTTTTGTATACTATTTGAATTTAGATTAAAAATTTCAGAATATGACATTCTTGCATAATCTAAAAGAAAATAAACTCAATCAACTAATGTAATCATATAATTTAATTACAAATAAATTGAATTTTATAAAAAGAAGTGTAAGGACAACTCTTGAGTCTCCTCTAACTATTCTCTCCTCTCTCAGCGGAAAGAACAGTTAGGTTGTGGGATAGTCTTGGTTACTCTTACGACTACATGAAAGATCGAGTTCACTGGTCCATAGTGGGCTGAATGGGGAGGTAGTATGGAGGAATTGGAAGAACGATGGGAAAAGTTAAGGCTTTCAGAAGAGGAAAATCATGAAATAAGTCTGTAGACAAACAATCTGGTAGAAATGATGAAAAAAGGAGAAAAAAGTATTGTAGGGAAGCTGTTTTCCAATCAAGTTAAAGGGGAAGAGGTGATATGCTCAACAATGGGGGAGATATGGAAAGTTAGAAAAACTTTTATATTTCATGAAATTAGTTCAAGTTTTTTCATTATTTCTTTTGAAAGTCAAGCGGATATAAGCAAAGTACTCAAAGGGAAGCCTTAGTTGTTTGACAATTGCCTGCTTTTATTGAAACCATATGATGTGATGACACCTCCAAACAAAATGAAGTTTGATATTGAGAGCTTTTGGATACAGTTGCATGATCTACTACTGGTATGCATGAACAGAGAAATACGGAGGCAAATTGCAAGTTCAGTTGGTACTGTGAAGGGGATACGTGAAAGAAAATGGCATTGGCTAGGGCAATTTTTTACGTGTAAAGGTGGAGATTGATATAAGGAAGCAGGACTTGAGGGGTAGATTTATTGATCTGTTGGGTGACAGACTCTGGATTCCAATTAGGTACGAAAAATTACCTCGAGTATGCTTTACTTTGGATAAATTGGTGCATGGTTCTTCAGGGTGCAACAAAATTAGAGGGGTGTGGCTTCGTGCAACTTCAACACCAAGGGGTAGCCTTCACAAGAGACAACATGATGAAGGCACATATGAGTCTGGTGAGAGTTTTTTTGAAAGTCACAACTCACAAGGGTGGAGGTGATGGTGGGGGATCGGAAAATTCAAAGCTGATAATGATTTCGGCAAGCAACATTGTGAGAATGGAGGATTCAGGCAAAAGTGCAACTAAATGCGAGAATTATGGGGGTTCAAAATTTGAATTAAAGCAAGCTGGATTGCAGGAGGAAGTTATGGAAGAAACTTATCAAAATGGTTGTTTTGATAAGGGCATTAATTCATATTTGAATTTAAATTTGGATAAGATGATAGCTGTTGGAAGTGATGAGCAAAATGATGAGGTATGTGAGAAACAGTTGGGCCATGGAAGAGTCTCTATTGAAGGATACGTGGATATAGGGGCTGGACAGATGCATTATGGACCTAAGGGGGATTTGAAAAGTATTGCAGATGTTAAAAAAAAACCAAAGATAGTCGTGTCTTAAAAACTAGCATGATAAAAGAAGTCGAGTTGAACATTGTAGATATGGGGAAGGCCGCCCAACAAAAATGGAAAAGGAGAGCTCATAGTAAAGGTAACAATTCTGCCATGTTATTGGGGTCAGGTATTAAACGTAGTCTGCTAGAAGATGGTGGGGACAGAATGGAGGATGTAGTGATGAAAAAAGGGAAGTTTGAACTAAGTGTGGAAGACTCAAACACAACTTAGGTATTGGCGGAGGTTGTGAGGCAGCCCCTCCAAACATTATGAAAACACTGAATTGGAACTGCCAGAAGCTTGGGAACCCCTGGACAGTTCATGAACTTTGCCATTTGGTGAAGGAAAAGAAGCTCCAAGTAGTTTTTTCTTATAGAAACAAAACTATTTGCTACGAGGTTTGAAAGAATAAAAAGTAGGTTGAATTGTGTGGGCTATTTTGTAGTGGAACCATTGGGTAGAAAAGAGGGGGGGGGGGGGGGGTTGGCACTATTATGGACAACAGATGTAGATGTTGATATTATTAACTTTTCTTAGTAGCATATTTATTCAAAAGTTAAAAATGATAAAGAAATGATGGTGTGAGGGGAGGCCCACCCCAGAAGGGCCCGAGTCTAGGAAAGCCTAACCATGAAGCCCGAACCGGAATAGGGGAGCTAAAGACCCTGGGCCACAGGATCGAAGACCGAGTGCACAACACCTTGTAGGAGAACCTGAGATTCAAAATTATACATTGGAGGGAGTTGGGAGCCCAGGGCGAGAGGATCGGGAAGTTAGCACAGGCCCAATCAAGATTGGCCTGTCGACTCAAGGCTCGGGAGGATCAGAAGGAATGCTTCGGGGATCGGTGATTTAACAAGTCTAATCACTAGGCCGGATGAACACCACATCGGCATGCACTTGGTCCCAGAGTCACGGACCCAAGGCACGAGCCAACCCAGGTCAGTGTCAGGGAATCCGGCATGCGATGGCATGTCCCATGAGCCAAGGATGGCTCGCCCGCAATTTGACACCTCCTGGCATAGTAGAGAAGTGGCGGCCAGACAGACGTAGGACGACTGGTACGGCGTGATCTCCCGCTAGGCCGCAGATTGACACCCACTAAAGCGACAGAGAATGAGTGGTGGCAGGCCTGGCGTCTGACACGCCACAATCTCTCTTAACGGAAGGGCCCAAATCAGGTATAAATAAGGGAAAACCCTCCTATGGGAGACTCTCGATTCAATTTGCATAACAATTCGACTTTGCTCTATATTTCCTTCTCCTCCACCAGAGAACTATCCACTGACTTAGGCATCGGAGTGACCTCGGAGCCCACGGGAGCCTCTCTTTCTTCTTAGTTGCAGGCACCAAGGAGCTTGGGCTTTGCGGAACTGTTCGGGCTGCGAAACACGACATCAACAGATGGATTGGTACCTAACAGGTTCTTATGGTCATCCTGAATTATGCAAAAGGAGACATGGAAAGGAGGCAAGGAGCTTATTATCGACTATAAAACCACCTACATGCCAACCTTGGTGTGTGTTAGGTGACTTTAATGAAGTGTTATTCCAATCTAAAAAATCAGGAGGGAGATTGAGACCAGAAAAACAAATGGAAGATTCCATAAATGTTCTTGAGAGTAATAATCTTTTTGACTTGGGATGGGAAGGGGACAAATATACATGGAGTAATAAACATGTTGATGGCTCATTTGTTAAGGAAAGACTGGATAGAGGGGTGGCTAATGCTAAATGGTTAGAATTATTTAGTAATGGGGTGGTGCATGTTTTACCAATAGTAAAGTCTGACTAGAGACCTTTATTGATAGTTATGGAGGAGAATAGACAAGTCTGGAATAAAAAGAAGAGGGTGTTCAGGTTTGAGGCAAAGTGAACTCTAGAGGAGGAAGGTAGTAATGTGGTACAAGGGGCATGGAATAAAGGGTCTGCAATCTTGGATCCCCTTTAACAAGTTCAAAAGAAGTTAAATACTTGTAGAAGGGACTTACTCAGGTGGAGTTCTACAATGGCTGAGGATGAGGGAAAATGCATTAGGGTGAAGACTGAATTGTTGAAGCTGGAATAGCATAATGAAGGAGCTCATAATGTAGATGCTATTAAAAAGATGCAAGAATAAATAAGGTTGTTGTTGGCAAAAGAAAATACAAAGTGGAAACAAAGAGCTAAACTGGACTGGTATCAAAAGGGAGACAAAAACTTGAAGTATTTTCATGCAAGTGCTAGTCAAAGAAGAAGGAGAAATTGGATTAATCAGATCAGAGATGCTCAAAGCAGGCAATTGACTGATAGGGAGGAGATAGAAGGGGATTTCCATGAGTATTTGAAGGGGATATTTACTTCTTCTAATCCCACAAAGGAGAATATTGATAACTGTATCAGTGTTAATGAGACAAGGATGTTTGTTGGTATGAAGGAAAAGCTGCTTAGGGAGTTTACTAAAGAAGATGTTTATGTACCATTGCAACACATGGGTCCCCTAAAATCCCCAGGACTGGATGGTTTTGGAGCTCATTTCTACCAATTTATAGTGGCATAGTAGGGGAAGAGGTATGTAATGCTGTTTTAAGTTTTTTATATGGGGGTCTTTTGGATTCTTGTATTAATTTTACATATATATCCTTAATTCCTAAGGTTAAATTCTCATGTTACTGATAGTAAGTTTAGACCTATTTGTCTATGTAATATTCTTTACAAACTTGTATCCAAAGTTCTAGCTAACAGGTTAAAAAAGGTGCTGAATTGCATCATCTCCAACATCCAAAGTGCTTTCATTACAAATAATGTAATGATAGCCTATGAGACTTTGCACACTATGAAGAAAAGACGAAGAGGAGAATTAACAAGCATGGCTCTAAAGTTAGATACGACAAAAGCTTATGATAGAATTGCATGAGATTTTCTTGTAGTGATGAGGTAGCTGGGGTTTGAAGAGAGATGGATCAGATTAATCATGGAATGTGTAACCTCAGTTACATCTTCTGTGATTATGAATGGGCAGCCAGAGGATTATTAAACCTACTCGAGGTTTAAGGTAAGGGGATCCCATCTCCCCTTACCTTTTTATTTATGCATTGAAGGGTTGAGTGCTTTAATAAACTCAGCTGAAAGAGGTGGAAAAACAAGAGGGGTTGTTGTTTCAAGAGGTTGTAAAGGTGAATCACCTGTTATTTGTTGATGATTGCATCATTTTTGGAAGGGCAAATCTATTAGAATGGGCTAATATTCAAGAACTACTTCACAGATTTGAGAAAGCTTCAGTAAGGCCCAAAGCCCGTCACGTGACATAGGACCGCCATGGTGACCAGCGAGACCCACCAAGGTATATCTCGGTTCCTCTCTTGTTTTTCGTCCTGGCCTTTCTCTTCTCTCTCACTCACCCTCCCTCGAATGCTCTCTCTCTCTCTCTCCATCGTGAGTGTCACCAGTGTAAGTATTCCCCGAGCACGCTGTCATTCCCTCCACCACCCCAAGACTCTCTGCTTCTCTTTCTTCTCTGTGCACAAAATCGCAAACCGCAGTGACTCCATCGCCCCATTGCGTTGCAACACCATCGTCGGTAAGCCTGTCTGTAGCACACCTCAAGGATTAGAATATGATAACACTGATTTGTTCTCTTCGAGGGGAGCATCTCCAATAAAATAAAAGGAAAAATAAAAGAAAATGAGAGAAAGATAAAAGAGATTTCTCTATCATTCCAGATTGAAAAATACAAAATTCAGCCTTTAGTATATATTTGCTATCAGGCGACCATCAAGGGAAGCGAACTATAGAGGCCATGGCCATGACCATGGGTCAGACCAAACACTAAATAAAAACATAAGTTCTATTGTAGAGACAACACCAGGCCCACCAAAATTGACTCATTAAATTTAATAAAAGAAGATAGCTAACATTGAAGGTTGTGAAGCCCATCAAGTCGACCCAAGTTAATTGGGCATGTTACACTGTCCATCTACCCAGTCTACTCTCTCCCCTTCCCATGTTTGTCTATTACTCTCTCAACTTGGGTGTTAGATAGGGGTGAGAATCGAGCAGTCCGAACCGGAAGAACCGATCGGACCGGATTGAACCGGGAATCATCCCGATCGGTCTAGGTCCGAACTTCATAGGATCGAATTCATTCAATCAGGTCCACGGTCTAGGGGTTTTTCGGACCGGACCAGACATAATGAAAATTAAAAAATATATATTTTATAATTTATATATATTAATTATATAATCTTCATTTAACCAATTAACCTAATCCTATCACTAACTCACTATTAAGTAATTATTAACTAATACTAATATCTATAATTTTATACTAATACTAATATTTATAATTTTATACTAATACTAATATTTATACTAATACAAGTATTATATTAATAGTCTAGACTCTAGACTCTAATATGGTATAAAAAAAAATACTAATAGTCTAATATAGACTATAATTATACTTATACTAATATAGTTATAACTTATACTAAATCACTGTAACTAATATTAGTATATTACTAATATATAGCTATACTATATTACTAATAATCTAATACTAATACTATTATATATTTATACTAATCATGATTCATATTAACTAATCACTATAAGTCTATAGTATTAATGTATTATTATATAATGATATAGTGAAACTATATAATATATAGTATCAGTTTCACTATATCATTATAATATATATACACACACACTACAAGTCAACATGTAGTAGTAACAGTAACACTACAATAGTATAATATATAGTATTAGTATATATTAATATATTATGAGAGTTATAGCATAATAGAGTATATAGTATTAACACTACAATAGTATTAGTATAATATATAGTATCAGTATCACTATATCATTATAATATATATACACACACACTATAAGTCTATATATAGTAGTAACAGTAACACTACAATAGTATAATATGTAGTATTAATATATATTAATATATTATGAGAGTTATAGCATAATAGAGTATATAGTATTAGTAATAATTTAGTATCAATGCATTATTATATAATATATATTCCACGATTAGTATGTATTAATATATAGATTAGTTTTCTAGTTTTTTTATATAGATTAGTTTTCTTGTATCATTGTATTTTTCAAGATCAAGTTTTTTTTTAGTATTTTTAGCTAAAAAATGTAAAAAAAATTGAAGTGGACCGAAAATAATTAAAATTGGGCAAAAAAAAAAAAAAAAAACCCAATTTAGATAGGTTGAATGACCCATTTTGGGCATGGTCTAGACCAAATGGACCACCTGGGACTGGACCGGACCGAAATGGACCGGATTGGTCCCATCCTATACATTACTCGGTCTGGTCCAGGGTGGAAATCCCTGGACCGAATAAGTCCGGTCCGGTCCACAAAACCGCTTAAGACAGGACCAGATCAGACCGAGATCACCCCTACTGTTAGATTGTAGAATAATGAAATAGAGATTGTACTAAAGTGTTTTTCCACTGCTTTGAACTTATACATAGATGAGTTTATATACATCACTGGTAAAAACAGAACAACTAACTCACTGTTGTCGTTAGGCTATTTATCAAGTATTCAAAATTCAAATACTTGATTTACAGGATCACCATATCCTACTCCTATGTAATAGGGACCGTTTCTGCAAGTCTTGAGTCTCTTGAGTCAGCAGACTTGGAGTCTGGTAATAGTTGGTCTTCAATACGCCCCTTCAATTGCAGGGGAAGATCTCAGACACTGAGATTGAAGCTTAACAGTTTGAAACGAGAAGCTGCTAGTGGTTTGGTGAGGAGGTCAGCGAGCTGGTCTCGGCTGTTGATGAACTGAACTAAAAGCTTGTTGTTGGCGACAAGATCACGAACGAAGTGAAAATCTATTTCGATGTGCTTTGTTCGTGTATGGAACAAATGATTGGCACTTAAATAGGTTTCCCCGATGTTGTCGCACCACAACACAGGTGGATTCTCGATATGAATACCAAGTTCAAGTGTGAGGGATTGTAGCCATAGTAGTTCAGTAGCAGAATTTGCAAGTGATTTGTACTCTGCCTCAGTACTGCTTTAGGCCACCGTACTCTGTTGCTTGCATCTCCAAGACACTAAATTCTGGCTAAGAAATATGCAGTAGGCTCCTACGGATCGTCAATCATCACGGTCACATGGCCAGTCGGCATCCGAAAACGCCTGAAATCGAAGTGAGGTGTGACGTGAAATAAAAAGGCCTTGTGAAACCGTGTGTTTAAAAAACTCAGAATTCTCGTCACCGTATGCCAATGAGACATTTTTGGATTATGCATAAACTTGCTTACCCGATGAACTGAGTAAGCGATATCAGGTCGCGTGAAACTTAAATATTGTAATCCTCCAACTATACTCCTATATAAAAACGGGTCTTCAAAATCACATTCATCATTAACTGAGATATGCGACGTAGTAGACAGAGGAGTGACACATGGTTTGCATTTATCCATTTTGGACCGTTTCAAGAGCTCGACTATATACTTACGTTGGGTTAAGTACAGGCCATCAGTAGAATGTAAAACCTCGATGCCCAGAAAAAAAGATAGATGCCCCAGATCTTTGACTGCGAATTCTTTTTGTAAAGTAGTGATCAAGTTGTTGATTAGGTGAGTATCAGATCCAGTGATTATGATATCATCTACGTAGATGAGGAAAAATATTATCTGAGATTGAGAGCGATAAATAAATAATGAGGAGTCAGTCTTACTGTCAACAAACCCAAGCTGTAGCAGAGCATCGGTTAGACTGAAAACCATTGTCTTGGTGCTTGACGCAGTCCATACAAGGATCGTTTAAGTCAATAGAGGTGATGAGGACACTGTGGATGTTGAAATCCTGGAGGTTGAACCATGAAAACCTTTTCTTTAAGTGAACCGTGTAGAAAGGCATTTTGGATATTGATTTGGCGAAGACACCAACCTCTAGATACTGCAATGGAGAGAACAAGTCGGACAGTTGCAGGTTTAATCACAGGGTTGTAAGTTTCATGAAAATCAACATCGTGTTGTTGATGATAGCCCTTGGCCACCAGTCGTGCTTTATAATGCTCAATAGCTCCATCAGCATGTCGTTTGATCTTAAAGATCCACCTGCAGCCCAAGTTTGATTTTTAAGTAAAGCATCAAATTCCAGGTTCATTGCAGCATGCCAATGACTGTGTTTTGCGGCTTCAGAGTAGCAAGAAGGCTCGCTGTTATCTTCTGTAATGGCAGCAAGTAGAGCTCTGGGAAGGGGGGTGCACGACACTGCCTTCTTGTACGTGCTTTAGGCTTCCGAATATTATTTTTGAATCTAGTAGTCATGGCATGCATATTAGTGGAGCTTGGTTGGACTGCACTTGTAGTCTCGTGGGATACTTGCTGATAGGCATTTTGTGGGAGAGGAAGAGCCTCATCATGTGGAGGATCGGATATTGATGGTGCTGTACAAATTGTTGTAGGCTGTGATGAAGTTTGCAAGGTACCTGCAGATGGCAAAATAGAGGAGGACGTAGAAGAGGGAGGTGTGATGGAAGTGGACGGAGTAACTAGACGTGGGAGTGGACTCGATTTTGGGTGGCTGTGTATACGGGAAGGGTTTTTCATAAAAAATTACGTGACGAGAGACATATATTTTCCCACTTGTGAGATCAAGACACTTAATAACCATGGTGGCTGAGACTGTAACCTATGAAAATACATGTTTTTTAGCAGAAATTGATTTTGTGTTTATTAAAGGGACAAAGGTAAGGCCAACATGCACATCCAAAAACTTTAAGAAAATGATAGTTGGGTTTAGTGTGATAAACAATTTGGTAAAGTGATTTATTTGTTAAGATAGGCGTAGGGAGCCGATTTATCAAATAAACGGTTGTAAGAAAGGCATCTTCCCAAAATTGTTGGGACATATGCGAATGGGAAAGAAGTGATAAACCAACCTTAAGAATTTGTTTATGTCGCCGTTCAATGGCACCCATTTGTTGATGAGTATGGGGACAGGTGACTCGATGTTGAATACCAGTGTTTTGGAAATGAGTTGTTAACTTGCAAAACTCACCGCCCCAGTTGGATTGAAATATTTTAATTTTACGCTCAAAAAGGCATTCAACATAGGATTGAAACTAAAGAAAAATAGACTCAACATCAGATTTTAATTTGAGTAGAAAGAGCCACAAAAATTTCGTGCAATCATTTAAAAATGAAACATAATAGCGGCAACCAGAGTTTGAAAGTACAGATGCTGGCCCCCATACATTACTATAAACTAAATCAAGTGGAAACTTGGAAGAAGAATGACGTGATCGAAATGATAGGGAGCAGCTCTTCGCACGTTGGCAATCTGAGCACACTAGTGGGTCTTTATTGGAAGGAGGAAGAGTATAATCAGCCACAACTTGTTTGACGACAGGAGTAGAAGCATGACCAAGACGTTGATGCCATAACTTGTACGGAGCACGGATGGCAGAAAAACAACGAGGATGAAGAGAGGCCGCAAAGGTAGAGAATGAATAGAGTCCATCTCTAAATAGCCCTCGATGAAGGAGTCTCCCCAAGTAATCCTTAACAAAAAAAAAAAATCATGGTGAAATTCAAAATAAACATTATTGTCTTTGCAGAACTGTTGGATGGAAACTAGATTTTTTTGAATTTCAAGAACAAGTAAAACTTGATTTAAAATGAGTGGTTTAGCAGAAGTAGAAATGGAAGAAGAGCCGATTTTGGAGATTTGCAAACCTGCACCATTGCCAACATGAATTTGATCAGGACCATCATAATCTTCACTTCGTAGATTGAGGTTAGCTATGTCGTTGGTGAGATGATGGGTGGAACTAGTGTCAAGGTGCCAATCAGGTTCAGATTGTGAAGAGCTTGAGGCTACGAAGGCTAGTGGATTGCACTGATCAGAGTTGGTAGCATATGTTATATCAAACTTGTGAAAACATTTTTTCGCGGTGTGGCCAGACTTACCGTATACTTGACAGATAATAGCATCATGGGTGGATTGGTAGCGTCCATAAGGAATAAATTTCTGAGAGCTGCCACGGAAACCGCGCCCCCTGCCGCGATAGCCACCACGACCACGTGAATAATTTTGGGAAGTCTGTCGGGTAGCAACATTGACACAAGCCTGTGGTAGTGGCTGAGTATTATGAGATAGGCAGGACTCTGTAGTGAGGAGAAGAGAGTAAACTTCCTCCAGAGTAACAGGATCTTTGCGAGCAGAAATTGTAGTAACAAAAGGGTCATAGTCATGACCGAGACCGACAATAAGGTATGTAACGTCGAGTTCATCAACGGATCGTTTAATCTGCAAAAAATAGTCAGTAGCAGAAAGAGCACCCTTGCGAGCATTAGCAAGATCAGTGTGTAACTAAATTACACGGGCTCGTGACTGAGAGGAGAAGGATGTTTCAAGTGCTTGCCAGACACTAGCAGAGATAGTGTGAGAGACAACCTGAACCAAGATTGTTTCAGTAATGGTAGAGAAGAGAACAACAAGGATAATAGCATCTTGTTGAAGCCAATTTTCATAGAGAGGGTTCGGGATAAGAGAAATGACATGAGATTCAGGGTTTGTGAAATCAACGTATTGGTGGGGGTGATAAGAGGGGGAACAACAGAGGAGGAGTGGTCTGACATAGTTGAGGAAGGAGAGGACATGGAAGGACGTATGTCAGTTGGCTAAATCTGATACCATGTAGAATAATGAAATAGAGATCGTACTAAAGTATTTTTCCACTGTTTTGAACATATACATAGAGATGAGTTTATATACATCACTACTAAAAACAGAATAACTAACTCACTGTTGTCGTTAGGCTTTTTATTAAGTAATTCAAAATTCAAATACTTGATTTATACAAGATGACTATAACATTTAAATTCCAATACTTGATTTACAGGATCTAATAGGGACCGTTCCAGCGAGTCTTGAGCCTCTTGAGTCAGCAGGAGTCTGGTAATTGTTGGTCTTAAATATAGATCGCATGTTTCAGAACGTTGCCCGACAGCCACCGGTAAGCACACTCCGTGCCATCGCAACCGTCGTCCTCCGTACACCAATGGTAGTCAGACCACGAAACGAAACCTAACAATATTCTCCAGATGGGTCTAGGTTTTGGAACTCCACCTTCTGCTGCTGCTGCCGCTGCTGCTTCTTCTTCTGCTGTTTTGGCATCATCGTCTTCTACGGGAGCAGCCCCGAAAGGTAAACTTTCTTCTTTGTTCAGATACGCACACGAACCCACTACTTCAAATACTGACTCTTCACAAAAAGAGCCATGTCCGCATAAACCCATTTCAAGCCCCAAAATTGTACAAAGAAACCAACTTTCCGATGCTCATGTCCAAATCCCAGTTGAAAAATTCTTGAAAACCATCTCTAAGTCCAGCAACATCACTCTTAATGAAGCGTTGCACCTCTTCGATCACATGCTTCGGTTGCAACCAGCTCCACCGATTCCTTCGTTCAATCATTTGCTTGGTGCAGTTTCTAGGAATAAGCATTATTCTACTGTGATTTCACTTTTCAAAAGAATGCGGTCATCTGGGCTGCCTTCTAATTTTTTTACTCTGAACATTTTGCTTAATTGCTTTTGTAATGTAAATCGGGTTTGCGACGGTTTTGTTGTTATGGGGAGTATTCTGAGGAGGGGTTATAGTCCCGCCACTGTGACTTATACATCTTTGATTAAGGGATTGTGTAAAGAGGGTAGGATTGGTGAGGCAGTCGGGTTATTTCAGAAAATGGTCAAATTGGGTTGTGGGCCTAGTGTGATTACATGTGGGACTTTGATTAATGGGTTGTGTCGAACAGGCAATACAAGTGTTGCACTTGGGTTACATGAAGAAATGGTCAGTGGTCAATTTGGTGCTGAGTGTAAGCCTAATGTGGTTTCCTATGGTATGATTATTGATGGGCTTTGTAAGGATGGGACAATAGACAAGGCAAAAGAACTTTTCTGGGAAATGAAGGGAAAGAGAATTTTTCCGGATGTGTTTGTTTATAGCTCTCTAATACATGGTTTATGTTGCAAGGGTAAATGGGAAGAGGCTAAAAGTTTGTTTAACGACATGGTGGATCAAGGCATCCAACCTAATGTTGTGACGTTTAATGTGTTGATTGATGCGCTTTGCAATGAGGGGAAGATGAAAGAAGCAAATGGGTTGTTTGAATTGATGACTCAAAGAGGTGAGGATCCTGACATATTTACTTACAACACATTGATGGATGGGTTCTGCTTGGTGGGCAGGCTTGGTGATGCAAGGAAGCTATTTGATTCAATGACTAGGAAAGGACATAAACCTGATGCTGTAAGCTACAATGTACTGATCAATGGATATTGCAAGAATTGGAAGATGGAGGCAGCTATGAATTGCTATAGGGAAATGATTCACAATAAAGTTACGCCAACACTTGTAACGTTTCGCATATTAATTACTGGTCTATTTATGGCTGGTAAGGTTGAGGATGCACAGAAGCTATTAGTTGAGATACAAGTTCATGATCCGGTACCAGATTCATTTGCTTATAAAATAATCTTGGAATGGCTTTGCAAGAATGATCCTTTTCCAAAGGCAATGGAATTATTTAATAGTTTAGAAGATTGCAAAGTTGAACCAAGCATTACAACTTACAACGGACTCATTAATTGGTTGTGTAAAGCAGGGAAGATTGAAGTTTCCTGGCAGATATTTCGTAGATTATCTGATAGAGGCTTGGTGCCAACTGTTGTTACATATTCTATCATGATTCATGGGTTCTGTAGGGTAAAGGATTTGGAAAAGGCAAATGATTTGTTTTTAGAAATGGAAGAAAAGGGTTGTGCTCCAAATTTAGTCATATATAATGCACTTATGCGCGGTTTCTGCGAGAATAATGAGTTGCAAAAGGTGCTTGAACTTCTTCACAAAATGGTGGAGAGAGAATTGTCACCCGATGACTCCACAGTCTCCATAGTACTAGACTTACTTTCTAAGGATGAAAAGTATCGAGAATGTTTGGATCTGCTGCCAACATTTCCTACCCAAGAGCCAGGAGGTTGTAATGATGGATTTTCACTATGATTTTTACTTACCAATTCTCTCTTCAAGGTAACTAGGGGGGAGAACTCTTGCACTAACAAAAAGTTACAAAATGTGAAGGCTTGTCACTGCACTGTCCAAAATCCCAATTCTGACTCTTCTCAAGCAAAGGGGCTTTAAGGGTTTGGTCTAGTGAAGTTTGTGTTGGGGCTTGTGAAATTGATGATCTTGAGTAGTGAAGTTGCATTTGGTAATTGATTGGGATGTTTGTAGGACTACCCGGAAATAAGAAGCTTGCACTAAAAATGATTGTATTGAGCATCTTCACGCTCCCCTGGTGGTAAATTGCAGCTGATAGAAAATATTATTTTTTGTGATTTCTCAAGCTGCAAGGAGATTCACAATGTTATTTGGAGGAGCTTCTTCAAGTGCTTCAGAACTTATTCGGTGGGCCTGTGAAGAAACCAAAGTGTTTGTTGTTTGTTTTAATATGTATGTTAAGTCCATCTCAGAAATAAGCGGTGGATTGCCCAAGGTTGTAGAATCTGTGCAATTTGCAATGTTATTTTGATCTTTGTTAGAAACTCAGTCATTAGTGTTGCGGCCTTTCTTATTCAAACATATATATTTGTCCTGGTATGGAAGTGGTTCTACAGATTCATATAGACCACTATAAGAAAGTTGTTTCTATCTTTACAGCAACTGAATCTTGGGTTTTGGATAGATATCTTGTATCGGGTGTAGTAAATGAAACTTGCTCTTCTATCATTGTTGGGAAACAACCGGAATATTGCCTGCTCACCAGCAGCAGCTGGAAGTTTTTGACACTGTTACAGGTTTGTTTTATTTCCTTTTAAATTGATTTTAAAAGTGGATCATGTCAGATTGATTTAAAAGTAAACCAGGTAAATAGAGGGTAAGAATTACTAGTATAGGATCAAAACCATTAGGTTAAGCGTTTGATTGAAATGCAATTTCACCCTTTGTCAAAGCCACAATGATAATTCTTACCAAGCAATATCTTGTAGCATATCTACTTATAAAATATATATATATATATATATATATCTTGTAGCATATCTACGTATCGAAAAAAATATATATAAATATATATATATATATATATATATATATCTTGTAGCATATCTACTTATAAAAAAAAAAAAAAAAAAAAATCTTGTAGCATATCTAGAAACTACCATAAGTTTTGAACCAGACAACCATCATAAGTATTGTTCTAGGAAAATGTGAACATGTTGAGTGCATTCTTTAAGTGCTAGCTTCAAAGCTGTATTTACTGTTTGTGACTTGCTTCTTTCTATGGGTGGGCAAAAACTCCGGTCACTCCGACGGAGTCGAAAAATTGGGAGTTCAGAGTCAGAGTCGGAGTTGGAGGGTGAAAAATAGTCGGAGTCGGAATTGGAGTTTAGACTTGGATAAGACTCTGTAGTACCGACTCCGATTAATATAGTTCATATATTTTATTTTGTAATATATGTGATGGATGGCTGAATAGCCTAATGGTTGGGATATAAAATTTTAAACCCCATATTCACATTCGAGCCCCCATGCCCACATTACCTATTTCTCCCTTTTTTTTTTTTTCCTTTTACTTTCTTGAACAATGCCCTTTTTCTCTTAATATATATTCATCATTTTCTTTTCACTAACCCTAACCCCCATTTCGTTCTACTTCTACTTAGTCTCTTTCTCAGCTCAGTCTCCTCTCTTCCTCTTCTTTCTTCTTTTACCAATCGTTTGACCTCAAGGAAAAGTAAGAGAAATGAAGACACAAGATCAAGGAAAAGCCTTGATCAAGAGAAATGTTTTTTTTTTCCATTTCTACAGCAACTTCGTAACGAAGCCTTCGTTTCTTTCTTTTGCAAGCTTCCTCTTGGATCTCGTCTCCACCCAATCGGGCCACTCTGGATCTCATCTCTGTTGCGAAGCTTCCTTTAGATTCGTCCCTTGACGTCGTTTGGATGCTGGGAAAGCCTTTTTGATCCAACCCTTGAATCTTGATCTCGTCTTTGATGTTGTTTTTTGATTTGTTTATTTTTTTCGTATACTGTGTGTTGTTTGGAATCTTTGGGTGTTGTTTGGATGCTGGGAAAGTGGTAAGAAAATTGGAAAAAAAAAGCTAGCTCCAAGTTGGGCTCTGACTCCGACTCCGACTCCGACTCCGATCGGACTCCGGCAACTCCGATCGGAGCCGGAATCTGCTTCTATTCGGAGTCGGAGTCAGAGTTCAACTTTGTCTCCGGCTTTGGTCGGAGTCAGAGGTTGGAGTTGGGCATTCCAGCTCTGTCGGAGTTGGTGCCCACCCCTACTTCTTTCCATATAAATGTTAAGAAGCATGCTATATTTCTTTTTGGATTCCATCAGAAATGACAAATATTTATAATTCAGAAGGAAAGTGAATACATTCAACCAAACAATAATATGTTAGCTCTTTTCGACTTGGATGACTAAATAGGTTATGGTTAACGAGAAATTCTATTTGCAGTCCCAATTTGGGGACTGTATGTACAAGCCCTTCATTAAATGAAAAAAATTATCATTTTGATAAGGATATTATTGTAATTTTGAAAATTTTTGAAGACAAAACTAACTAGGCTTGCAATGCAGTCCCCATTTGAGGACTGTACGTAGCATTGCTCTTAGTTAACCCATGGATACCCGCCCTCAAATTTAGTTTGATGATGCATCGTGAAGGTTTTTAACATGTAAAGGAATTCCTGGTCATCTTTTGTCATAACGCTGAGTCCTCCGCTAAAATCATTTCACTGATGTTCCTTTTCCTAAACAGTTTGCTTTGGATATGCAATTTCTTGTGAAAATCGCAAGATATGGAGGATACTTCTCCAAGAACAACTTGGTTCTTGTAACTTATATGAAATCCGCCTTTCTTTCAGCTGTATTCGATCCTGAAAGATTGGAGTATTATTTTGCATCATCACAGTATTTTATTGCATGTAAAAAAAGGAGTTCAGAGTTGGAGATCACATGTTTTAGGCCATGATTTTTTAGGGAATTATTTTGTACAGTCATTGTTTACTTAGTTCTTTCATGATTTATTGCTGAAAAAACTCAAAATGAATGTTTAATTTTTTTTAGACAGAAGTTCATGAGTAGTTTTTTTTTAAATGCAATTAAACCCTAATGAAACACTCGTTTACAAATATACATGCTTAGACATACATACATGCACACGCGCGCACATATATATACAAACATCATGTTTATATCATAATGAGCTGTTGCATA
The DNA here is from genome assembly GCA_022457165.1 of Juglans mandshurica. Taxonomy (NCBI): domain Eukaryota; kingdom Viridiplantae; phylum Streptophyta; class Magnoliopsida; order Fagales; family Juglandaceae; genus Juglans; species Juglans mandshurica. Next base: position 2,928,843 of record CM039620.1, on the reverse strand, counting down.
AGAGAGAATGAGACACCTTAAACAGTGGAGAATATGCACACAGCTGCATTATATTTGGTAAAAAAACCATCATACATATTACATTCTACCATACTACCAGGAAGCCTTTGGGCTTTTATAGAAAAACCAGAATTGTTACTTCAATAAATCAAATCAGTCTCTAATAGAAGACGGGTGCTTGTTTTTTCTTTTCAGAGATGACTTGGATGATGGATGGGCTATAAATGCTACTAATGAAGCAATAACAAAACTACTGATGATCGAAAAAAGCAATACGCTTGTAAATGATGATTCTGTTGGTGTTGTTGAGGAGGAATTGCATGAAAACCAATTTGAGCATGTGAGTGACTAAGGATATGCTAGAGTTATTCAGATTATTCCATGAAGTCATGTCATGATGTAGAAGGTAATATTGCATTGGAAGCCGATCTTAATGAAGAGACAATGATGGCATGAATACAGAGTTAAACCCTCCTGAAGAGTTCTCAAATCATCTTATAGAACTGCTATGAACACAAATGATAGTTTTGTGGAAATAGAAGATGTTTACTCCAAAGTAGGGGTGTATAACCGGATCTGGATCCGGATATTCGACGATAGCCAGATCCGGATCCGGGTTTTAAAAACCAGGCAGTTATCTGTCTGGATAAGTTCGAAAAAAATCTAGACGATAACCGGATGTAAACCCAAATATCTAGATTGTAATTGGATATCCGGGTTTATTACATTTTTTTTTGTTTTTTTTAAAAAGACTTTAAAAATTTTAAAAATGTTTTTATAGTACTTTTTTTTAAAAAATTTGGATATTATGTTTAATACCCAGATTTTTTTAAAAAATATTTTAAACACTTTTTAAAAGGTTTTAAATATATATATATTTTTAACAAGTCAAAAGGCTTTTTTCATAGGCTTTTATGTTTTTTATTTTTTTTTTATACAAAATAAATAATAATTCATCACAACAATATCAAGATGTAACACTCAATTCTATCTGTCTCTAATATAAACTTATCCAAACTAATTGTTTCTTGACTTAGTAATTATTTAGTCGGTGATAAATTAAGAACATATATATTAGGAACCAGAAATTAAGATTAACTCTGGGGAGAACGTTACTCCAAGTATTAATTTATCACAAAACTAGTGAAAAATATGCCAAAAATTTTCAATAGTCTTGCATGGGACAATCGCTCATGCATGCATGTTAATTAATGTTGGTATATATACGACTTCGACGTGTCAGAATAAGTACTCGAGAAGTTTGTGAAAATGTGCCTTCTAAAGACAATATATTTGCGTAACAAATAGGATAAATCTAAGGCGGCTTCAAAGAAAGAAAAAACAGAAAAAGTACTACATGCATGCATGATTAATGTTAAAATTTTAGCAAACCTTTCTGTTAAGTTGTGGTTTTAATTTGGATGTTGAGATCAGATTATCTGGTTTGGATGGTATAATGAGATGAGATAATTTGTTAAAAGTAATGAAATAATTTGTAAATAGTAATAAATAAATTGAGTTAATTTGTTTTATGGAGTTTTAGAGAGTAGAGATAAAAAACTGAATAAAAATATTATAAAGTTAAAATATTATTAGAATATAATTTTTGTATATTATTTTTGTTTTGATATTTGAAAAAACTGAATTATCTTTTATGTATTTTTTAGATAAGACCTTGTTACATGACCGGGGTTGTACTGGATCCAGTTTCATCTTATCTGCCCAGGTCCAATCCGGGTGGATAATCGCCCAGATTCACCAGAATTTCTGAGTTTCGGACTGGACCGAAAGAAATCTGACCCGTCTGAGTTTGCTCCTCATTTTGATCAATCATGTATTTAATTTTTTTAAAAATTTTTTTTACTTAATGATTAAGAAAATAATTTATAGTGTATTGGTATATTTTTTTATTTTTTAAAAATATTAAAAAATATTAAAAAAATGTAAAAAATAAAAGAAGATAAAAATAAAAAAAAAACTTTGTGCTAGCAGGCACGCTCAAGGGTCAAAACTAGGCATGCTAGCACTACTCTTTATTAGAAACAAATTGAAAAACGCAAAAAAAAAGAAGATGGACTTGATAGACTCTTTATCCCATCTCTCCCATTTTTGCACGAAAAAGTATAGCCTATAAATATTAAAAATTCATCTTTAGCGACTTTATTAAACCGTTGAGAGAGAAAATCAAGGGTAATTATACCCTTACTCCTTTTTTATATTAGTTTATTATTCAGTTTTTTTTTTTTGGTTTGCTATTTGAATCTAGATTAAAAATTTCAGAACATGATTTTTTTGCATAGTCTAAAAGAAAATAAACTCAATCAACTAACGTAATCATATAATTTAATTAAAAATAAATTCAATTTTATAAAAAGAAGTATAAGGACTACTCTTGAGTCTCCTCTAACTACTCTTGAGTGTCCTCTAACTATTTTCTCCTTTCTCAGTGGAAAGAACAGTTAGGTGGTGGGATAGTCTTTACTCTTATGAGTACGTGAATGATTGAGTTCACAAGTCCATAGTGGGCTGAGTGGTGAGGTAGTATGGAGGAATTGGAAGAATGATGGGAAAAGTTAAGCTTTCAAAAAAGGAAAATCATTAAATAAGTTTGGAGACAAACCATTTGGAAGAAATGATGAAAAAGGAGAAAAAAGTATTGATGGGAAGATGTTTTCTGATCGAGTTTTAGGGAAAGAGGTGATATGCTCGACGATTGGGGAGATATGGAAAGTTGGAAAAACTTTTGCATTTCATGAAATTAGTTCAAATTTTTTCATTATTTCTTTTGAAAGTCAAGGGATAGAAGCAAAGTACTCAAGGGGAAGCCTTGATTGTTTGACAATTGCCTTTTTTACTGAAACCATATGATGGGATGACACCTCCAAACAAAATGAAGTTTGATATTGAGAGCTTTTGGATATAGTTGCATGATCTGCCACTAGTATGCATGAAAGGAGAAACAGGGAGGCAAATTACAAGATCAGTTGGTATTGTGAAGGAGATAGACGTGGAAGAATATGGCATTGGCTGGGGCAATTATTTATGAGTAAAGGTGGAGATTGATATAAGGAAGCAGCTATCGAGGGGTAGATTTATTAATCTGTTGGGTGACAGATTTTATTCCAATTAGGTATGAAAAATTACCTCGAGTATGCTTTACTTGTGGTAAATTGGTGCATGGTTCTTCAGGGTGCAACAAAATCAGAGGGGAATCCTCACAAAATATGAAAGAGGAAAGGCAGTTTGGGGTCTGGCTTCGTGCAACTTTAACACCAAGGGGTAGCCTTCACAAGAGACAACATGATGCAGGCACATATGAGTCTGGTGAGAGTTTTTCTAAAAGTCATAAGGGTGGAGGTGATGGTGGGGGATCGATTTCAAATTTCAAGGTTGATAATGATTCTGGCAGGCAACACTGTGAGAATGAGGATTCAGGCAAAAGTGCAATTGAATGTGAGAATTATGGGGGTTCAAAATTTGAATTCAAACAAGCTGGATTGTAGGAGGAAGTTAGGGAAGAAACTTATCAAAATGGCTGTTTTGATAAGGGCATTAATTCAGATTTGAATTTAAATTTGGATAAGATGATAATTGTTGGAAGTGATGAGTAGAAGGATGAGGTATGTGAGAAACAATTGGGCCATGGAAGAGTCTCTTTTGAAGGGTACGTGGATATAGGAGTTGGACAGATGCATTATGAGCCTAAGGGGGATTTGAAAAGCATTGCAGATGTTAAAAAAAGCAAAGATAGCCGTGTCCTAAAAACTAGCATGATAAAAGAAGCAGAGTTTAACATTGTAGATGTGGGGAAGGCTGCCCAAGGAAAATGGAAAAGGAGAGCTTGTAGTAAAGGTAACAATTCTACTATGTTACTGGGGTTTGGTATTAAACGTAGTCTGCTAGAAGATGGTGGGGATAGAGTGGAGGATGTATTGATGAAAAATGGAAGTTTGAAGTAAGTGTGGAAGACTAAAACACAACTCTGGTATTGGCGGAGGCTGTGAGGCAGCCCCTCCAAATATTATGAAAACACTAAGTTGGAACTGCTAGGGGCTTGGAAACCCCTGGACAGTTCATGAACTTTGTCATTTGATGAAGGAAAAGAAGCCCATAGTAGTTTTTCTCACTAGAACAAAACTACTTGCTAGGAGGTTTGAAAGAATAAAAAGTAGGTTGAATTATGTGGGTTGTTTGTAGTGGTACCAATGGGTAGAAGAGGGCGTTGGCACTATTATGGACAAAATATGTGGGTGTTGATATTATTAACTTTTCTCAGTAGCATATTAATCCAAAAGTTAAATATGATAAAGAAATGATGGATTGGTACCTAATAGGTTTTTATGGTCATCCTGAATTATGCAAAAGAAAGGAGACATGGAGCTTATTATCGACTATAAAACCACCTACATGCCAACCATGGTGTGTGTTAGGTGACTTAACAAAGTGTTATTCCAATCTAAAAAATCAGGAGGGAGATTGAGACCAGAAAAGCAAATGGAGGATTTCAGAAATGTTCTCGAGAGAAATAATGTTTTTGACTTGGGATGGGAAGGGGACAATTATACATGGAGTAATAAACATGTTGATGGCTCCTTTATAAAGGAAAGACTGGATAGAGGGGCGGCTATTGCTAAATGGTCAGAATTATTTAGTAATGGAGTGGTGCATGTGTTACCAGTAGTAAAGTCTGACCATAGACCTTTATTGCTAGTTATGGAGGAGAAAATGCAGGTCTGGCAGAAAAAGAAGAGGGTGTTCAGGTTTGAGACAAAGTGAATTCTAGAAGAGGAAGGTAGTAATGTGGCACAAGGGGCATGGAATAAAGAGTCTGCAATTTTGGATCCCCTTCAACAAGTTCAAAAGAAGTTAAATACTTGTAGAAGAGACTTACTCATGTGGAGTTCTACAATGGCTGAGTATGAAGGAAAATGCATTAGGGTGAAGATTGAGTTGTTGAAACTAGAACAGCAGAATGAAGGAGCTTATAATGTAGATGCTATTAAAAAGCTGCAAGAAGAAATAAGGTTGTTGTTGGCAAAAGAAAATACAAAGCGAAAACACACATCTAAACTGGACTGGTACTAAAAGAGGGACAAAAATTCAAAATATTTTCATGCATGTGCCAGTCAAAGTAGAAGGAAAAATTGGATTAATTAGATTAGAGATGCTCAGAACAGGCAATTGATTGATAGGGAGGAGATAGATGGGGCTTTTTATGAGTATTTTGTGGGGATATTTACTTCTTCTAATCCCACAAAGGAGGATATTGATAGCTGTATCAGTGTCATTGAGCTAAGGATGCTTGTTGGTATAAATGAAAAGCTGCTTAGGGAGTTTACTAAAGAAGATGTTTATGTAGCATTGCAGCATATGGGTCCCCTAAAATCCTCGGTTTTGGAGTTCATTTCTACCAATCTTATTGGGGCATAGTAGAGGAAGAAGTATGTAATGCTGTTTTAAGTTTTTTAAATGGGGGGTCTTTGGATTCTTGTATTAATTTTGCATATATCGCCTTAATTCCCAAGGTTAATTCTCTTGCTACTACTAGTGAGTTTAAACATATTAGTCTATGTAATGTTTTCTACAAACTTGTATCCAAGGTTCTAGCTAACAGGTTAAAAAAGGTGTTGAATTACATCATCTCCAACAACCAAAGTGCTTTCATCCTTAGGCGCCTCATTACAGATAATATAATGATAGCCTATGAGACTTTGCATACTATGAAGACAAGACAACAGGGAGAATCAGCAAGCATGGCTCTAAAGTTAGATATGACAAAAGTTTATGATAGAATTACATGAGATTTTCTTGAAGCAGTGATGAGGAAGCTGGGGTTTGAAGAGAGATGGATCAGATTAATTATGGAATGTGTAACCTCAATTACATATTCTGTGATTGTGAATCGGCAGTCAGGAGATTATTAAACCTACTCGATGAACCCGCGGGAATGAATTCCCTTGAACCCACAATCAATTTGAAAACTCCCCAAGAAAGCCAAAAATCAAGTCAAGGATGGAGAATCTAGACCCGATGAGAACTTGTTTCAAGAACCTAGATTATATTAAAATCTAGACCCGTTGAAGAACCCGTCTCAAGAACCCAGATCACAAAGGAGGAATGCCACAAAGGTTGTGATTTACCTTTGATAAGTTCAAAAGTTCAATTAAGAACAAGAAGAGTAAAACTCAACTCACAATGAATAAATTTATCAAATTTCATAAACTTCTGAAAATGAGGCTACAAAGAGTATTTAAACCAAAACCTAATTAAAACCCTAGATAAAATAAAACCCCATCTTCCAAAAATACCCCTGAGTGAACAGTGCCGCGGCTACAGTATGGCGCTACAGTAACTCGGCTACACTAACCCTAACCCTAGTTCAATAAAATAATAACATTCCCAACATGCTCTTACATAGGTATAAACCCAATTATTCTAAGCAAATAAATTAGATCCTTGAAATTAATTAAATAAGTTGAAAGCCTTCAAGTGTCCAAAGCCTATAAGTCATGTTTTTGCCCTTTCCATAGCTTATGAAATGAATCAAAGCATAATCTTCATCGTTTAAGCCATTGAACTTGTATTTGGCCCATCTGGAACTTGCAACATATCTTTAAGACTAGGCTCACCTTGGTTCCCATCATTCCCCCTCTCCTCAAAAGGATTCGACCTCGAATCTCCACCTGGATCAAAGGGAAAAATGTTAGTAACATTATCTTTGATTTCATATGCATTGTCATTAATTTGTTCAAGAATTTGAGAACATCCATCCAAGCTACTCCTGTTGTCAACAGATAAAATCATTAAATCTAAAGGAGTAAATAGAATAAGTCTATAAACAATTTCAAAATGAGAATATAAAGTGGTAGTATGCATGGTCATGTTATATGCAAACTCTATAAATCCATCTATAACCACAAAAATATAATTTCTACTCCTTTCTTTCCTAGGCAGCCCTAAAACAAAGTCTATAGATATGTCTACACATGACTCACTAGGAATAGGTAAGGGCGTATGCAATCCATATGGCAAAAGTATAAATTTGGCCTTTCTGCATGTGATGCACCTACCACAAATACAATTGACATCTCTCTTCATCTTAGACCAACATAAATGTTTATGCAAAATGTCTAATATTTTCTTGACACCAGAATGACTACTTCAAATATATGCAAACTCAATGAAGGGCAAATGATAGTCCCACAAACGTTCATGCAACAGGTCAATGTATGGCAAATGATACTCCCACAAACGTTCATGCAACATGTTAATGAATGACAAATGATACTTCCACAAACATTCATGCAGCACATCAATGAATGACAATTGATACTTCCACAAACGTTCATGCAACACGTCATTGAAAGACAAATGATACTCCCACAAACATTCATGCAACACATCAATGAATGGCAATTGATACTTCCACAAACGTTCATGCAACACGTCATTGAAAGACAAATGATACTCCCACAAACATTCATGCAACACATCAATGAATGACAATTGATACTTCCACAAACGTTCATGCAACATGTCATTGAAAGGCAAATGATATTCCCACAGACGTTCATGCAACACAACAAAAGTCTTCCTTACACCATGGTTACCCAACAAACCACCATGTCCATCACACACAAGCAACTTACACATAAAACTAGTAGGTACACAAAATCTATTCTTTCTATACAAGTACCAATCTAGTTTATAGAACTTACCAAACGATGCTTTCTCACATGTTCCATACACACTAGCAAAGTCATAATCATTAGCATGCAATTCCTTATCATATTCAAATTTCAACAATTTTGCATCTAAAATGAAGATAAGTACATACCTTCTTGCTAAAGCATCAACCACAAAAGTTTCCATACCTTGTGTGTATTTGAATACATGAGGAAAAGTCTCAATACAATCATCCCGCTTAGCACGCATTATAGTCAACAACTTACATTTTCCCTTTAAGTGTGTCAATGACTCATGTTCTTTCAAGAAAGGTCGGTTATGAATTGTTGCACCTGGCACAAAATCAATGTAGTGCTCTATCTCCATAATGGGTGACAATCCACTAAATACACCACATGGAAACACGACCTCATATCTCTGCAACAAAGAGACAACAATAGTAGGCAAACATACGTCAAGTTCGTTAGGATTAAGACTTGCCTTACCATAAAAACCCACTTTTATCTTTGTTTTTCTCTCACTTTCTTCACACTCTCTTTTCTTTCCACTCTCTTTTTCTTTTTCACTCTCTTTTTTCCTTTCATACTCTTTTTTCTTTTCACTCTCTTTTTTTTCTGTCACTCTCTTTTTCTTCATCTTTTTTTGTACTCTCGACCTCAGAATTATTTTTCAACTCATTCTCTCTTGTGCTTGAGGTCTTATTCTCACCCTCTTCTTTTTTCTCTCTCATTTTTCTCTCTTTCTCCATTTCGGTCTCACTATTTCTTTTCTTCTCAATCTCATCTTCACTCTTGCTTTTCAGCTCAATCTCACTTTCACTCTCACCTTCACTCTTGCTTTTCAACTCATTCTCACTTTCACTCTTGCTTGTTTGCTCAATCTCCTTTTCACTTTTTCTTTTTGATCACTCTCATTTTCACTCTTTATTTTTTGAACAACCTCACTTTTCAATTTCAATTGGTCCCCATGGACATGTGTTGGAGTTAAAGGAGCAAGTTTGATTGTTTTTCCATCATTTTCAAAACTGTACATGTTCCTTAACCCATCACGAATTACCTTCCTATCAAACTGCCACGGCTTCCCCAACTAAATATGGCCAGCATCCATAGGCACTACATCACAAAGGACCATATCATGGTAATTTCCAATTGAAAAAGAAACTAGCACTTGCTTATTTACCCTAACCTCCCCACAATCACTCAACCACTGCAACATGTATGGCCTAGGGTGTTTCAGGATAGGTAAATTCAATTTCTCAACTAAAGTAGTGCTAGCCAAATTAATACAACTCCTTAAATCAACGATCATACTACATACCTTGTTGTTGATGTGGCATCTAGTATGAAAAATGTTCTTACTCTGCTGCTCTATATCATCCATCTTAACTTTTGTATTGAGTGCATGGCTGGTAACAAGAGAATCACCATAGTCTTCATTCTCATACCCATTTTCAATACTAAACTCAGGATGCCTCCTATCTCTCCTGCCATGAAGATTTCTAATTACTGAATCTTGATTATCCATCCTATCCCTCACTTCACCCAACACCAAGTTCAACTTCTCAAACTGTTCTTGCATGGCTTGCAAGAGAATGGATGAGTTATGTACCATCCCCTTTGGTGATGAGTTACTCCTATGAGACATCATAATGTGCTGCACAAAAAGAATGTTAGTGGAAAACCTCACACACTCCCTTACGTGTTTACACTCGAATAATGACACTCCACTCGTGTTTCACTCTTAATTGGCTTTTTCCATATAATAGTCTCACACTCTCTTGCCTTTTACCTCAATAGTTTTCTCGCTCAAGTTTTTTAAGAACTAGTTGAACTAAATCAAGACAATACAACCTTGTATTATTCCAACCAGTAATATAGATTCAAGAAATAATCAAGGAATAAAATGACATGAAACTCAATGAATTTATACTAGGGAAAGAGTAATTATAAAACAAGATACCAACTAGAAAGATGTAATATGCTCCTATGATGATAAAAGCTCAATCAACAAATACTTTCTTTCTCTTTGTTGAAACTATGTAGCAACTTTGAATTACCTTCTCTTTTCTTCTTCTTCTTCCTCTTCTTCTTGGAACGGCACTCCAAGCAACAGATAAACTTAGAGATGCAGGAAACCCTAGAATTTTGAAACCCTAGGTGATGCAAATTTCAGCCAAACCCAAAATCCTAAGAATTTTGGAAGCCTACTTTTTGTTTTTTTTTTTTTTTTTGGCAACCCTAGAACAATGAAGCCCTAGAATTAAATTAAAGGATGCTATAATTAAAAGATAGAATCAGACCTGATTAGAAACCTTGTTCTTAATACCAAATGATATGAACCCGCGGGAATGAATTCCCTTGAACCCACAATCAATTTGAAAACTCCCCAAGAAAGCCAAAAATCAAGTCAATGATGGAGAATCTAGACCCGATGAGAACTTGTTTCAAGAACCTAGATTATATTAAAATCTAGACCCATTGAAGAACCCGTCTCAAGAACCCAGATTACAAAGGAGGAACGCCACAAAGGTTGTGATTTACCTTTGATAAGTTCAAAAGTTCAATTAAGAACAAGAGGAGTAAAACTCAACTCACAATGAATAAATTCATCAAATTTCATAAACTTCTGAAAATGAGGCTACAAAGAGTATTTAAACCAAAACCTAATTAAAACCCTAGATAAAATAAAACCCCATCTTCCAAAAATACCCCTGAGTGAACAGTGCCGCGTCTACAGTATGGCGCTACAGTAAACTCAGCTAAAAGAGGTGGAAAAACAAGAAGAGTTGTTGTTTCAAGAGGAGGATAAGGGTGAATCACCTGTTATTTGCTGATGATTGCATCATCTTTGGAAGGAAAAATCTGTTGGAATGGGCTAATATTCAAAAACTACTTCACAGATATGAGAAAGCTTCAGGGCAGTAAGGCTGAAAGCCCATCACGTGACATAGGACCTCCCCAGTGACTAGCGAGACCCATTAAGGTATATCTCGATTCCTCTCTCGTTTTTCGTCCCGGCCTTTCTCTTCTCTCACACTCTCCCTCCCTCATATGTTCTCTCTCTCTCTCTCTCCCCACCGTGAGTGTCACCAGTAAGTACTCCCCAAGCACGCTGTCATTCCCTCCACCACACTAAGACTCTTTGCTTGTCTTTCTTCTCTGTGCATGAAATCGCAAACCGCAATGACTCCATCGCACCACTACGTTGCAACCACCGTCGGTAAGCCTGTTTGTAACACACCTCAAGGATTAGAATATGATAACACTGATTTGCTCTCTTCGAGGGGAGCTCCTCCAAGAAAATAAGAAGAGAAATGAAATAAAATGGAGAAAGACAAAGGTTTCTATATCATTCCAGATTGAAAAAGACAATATTCAGGCATCAGTATATATTTGCTATCAGGTGACCATTAAGGGAAGTGAACTATAGAGGCCATGAGTCAGACCAAACACTATGAAATTAGCAAGAGTCTAATTAGATAAAAACATAAATTCTATTGTAAACAAATTAGGCCCTAAGGGACAATGCCTGGCCCACCAAAATTGACTCGCTAAATCTAATAAAAGAAGATAGCTGACATTGAAGGTCATGAAGCCCATCAAGCTGACCCAAGTTAATTGGGTATGCTACACTGTCCTTCTACCTGGTCTACTCTCTCCCCCTTCCCATGTCAGCCTATGTTAGAAACAAAAAAGATGGAAGCTTTTACACTAACAGAAGATAATACAAAGGATGTACATTTTCTGCATAACTTCAGTGATCAACAAACAACCTATATAAAGGCCAATATGTAACTGATAATAACATGAAAATAGGCACTACCCAACGTTCAAAAACAGACTCCTATTGACTAGGTAAACATAAACAAACTTACACCAACTTCATTTCAACTCCTGCCTACTCGTTAGATAGAGAAGCTCTGCCTTCTCTCTAGAAAGAAAACCAATCCTTCCAAGCCCCATCGTCGAAGCTCGGCTCCTCCTTCCTCTCCATTTTCTTTTCCTTTTCTTCTTCATTTCCACTACTTATTTGTGAATATGCTTTTATGGTAGTATTTTTCCACCGACGCAGATTTTTTTAAATTTGCTGCATTCCGACCATGAATAGTTGACACGTGCCCCACCACGACGTTCTCCTCCCGCCAATCTACTGGGACGATGCAGAATCGCGCCCAAAATGTCAGCTCGTGGCTCTCACGCGCGGTTTGTTTCCGGGCTTTGTCTTCATGCACCACCGCACTCTGAGAGGTTCGCCGGCTACATGCCCCGCACCAGCAGACTCCCCACCCTCCGATCCTTTAGATCGGCCATACCCCTCCTCCATTCCACCGATGCGTGGTCCTCACGTGCCACTCCAGAGGCGTGGGTTGACTGTTCCTCCACTGCAGATCTGCCCTTTCCCTGCCAGTCTATCCAGATTATTACGGTGATTTGAGAGACTAAGGACCTCACAAACAAATACCTCAAGACTTTCAACTACAGTGCATCCGCTTGCATCGCTTCCAGTGGTGGCTTACCTTCAAAACGTCTTTTAAGACGGTTCTCTCTTAGTAGGGCTTGGGTAGAGACCAAGAAAGTGATCATAGAACCATTTTTTTTTTAAATTTTTTCATCTCATTTGCACTATAGTTATTGTTTTGGGGTATTTTGTTGGAAAATCTCACCCCCTCTAATATGTATCATCTTTTATTTTAATGAAGTTTGTTTGCTTAGAAGAAAAAAAAAAAGAGAAAAAAAATCACAAACAAACTTACCGACATTCCTAGAGACTAGGACTACCCAAACGTGCAAATTACTAGTTTCCTCAACAGTATATTACTCCCAACTTCGGTGTTATATCACATGTTTCAGAACGTTGCCCAATCGCCGCCGGTAAGCACACTCCGTGCCACTGCAACCGTTGTCCTCCGTACACCAATGGTAGTCAGATCACGAAACGAAACCTGACAATATTCTCCACATGGGTCTAGGTTTTGGAACTCCACCTTCTGCTGCAGCCGCTGCTGCTTCTTCTTCTGCTGTTTTGGCATCATCGTCTTCTACGAGAGCAGCTCCGAAAGGTAAACTTTCTTCTTTGTTCAGATACGCACACGAACCCACTACTTCAAATACTGACTCTTCACAAAAAGAGCCATGCCTACATAAACCCATTTCAAGCCCCAAAATTGTACAAAGGAACCCACTTTCCGATGCTCATGTCCAAATCACAGTTGAAAAACTCTTGAAAACCAACTCTAAGTCCAGCAACATCACTCTTAATGAAGCGTTGCACCTCTTCGATCACATGCTTCGGTTGCAACCAGCTCCACCGATTCCATCGTTCAATCATTTGCTTGGTGCAGTTGCTAGGAATAAGCATTATTCTAGTGTGATTTCACTTTTCAAAAGAATGCAGTCATCTGGGCTGCCTTCTAATTTTTTTACTCTGAACATTTTGCTTAATTGCTTTTGTAATGTAAATCGGGTTTGCGACGGTTTTGTTGTTATGGGGAGTATTCTGAGGAGGGGTTATTGTCCCCATACTGTGACTTATACATCTTTGATTAAGGGATTGTGTAAAGAGGGTAGGATTGGTGAGGCAGTCGGGTTATTTCAGAAAATGGTCAAGTTGGGTTCTGGGCCTAGTGTGATTACTTGTGGGACTTTAATTAATGGGTTGTGTCGAACAGGCAATACAAGTGTTGCACTTGGGTTACATGAAGAAATGGTCAGTGGTCAATTTGGTGCAGACTGTAAGCCTAATGTGGTTTCCTATGGTATGATTATTGATGGGCTTTGTAAGGATGGGACAGTAGACAAGGCAAAAGAACTTTACAGGGAAATGAAGGGAAAGAGAATTTTTCCGGATGTGTTTGTTTATAACTCTCTAATACATGGTTTATGTTGCGAGGGTAAATGGGAAGAGGCTAAAAGTTTGTTTAACGACATGGTGGATCAAGGCATCCAACCAAATGTTGTGACGTTTAATATGTTGATTGATGCGCTTTGCAATGCGGGGAAGATGAAAGAAGCAAATGGGTTGTTTGAATTGATGATTCAAAGAGGGGAGGATCCTGACATAGTTACTTACAACACATTGATGGATGGGTTCTGCATGGTGGGCAGGCTTGGTGATGCAAGGAAGCTATTTGATTCAATGGCTAGAAAAGGACATAAACCTAATGTTGTAAGCTACAATGTACTGATCAATGGATATTGCAAGAATTGGAAGATGGAGGCAGCTGTGAATTGCTATAGGGAAATGATTCACAACTTGGTGCCAACTCTTGTTACATATTCTATCATGATTCATGGGTTCTGTAGGGTAAAGGATTTGGAAAAGGCACATGATTTGTTTTTAGAAATGGAAGAAAAGGGTTGTGCTCCAAATGTAGTCGTATATAATGCACTTATGCGCGGTTTCTGGGAGAATAATGAGTTGCAAAAGGTGCTTGAACTTCTTCACAAAATGGTGGAGAGAGAATTGTCACCCGATGACTCCACAGTCTCCATAGTACTAGACTTACTTTCTAAGGATGAAAAGTATCGTGAATGTTTGGATCTGCTACCAACATTTCCTACCCAAGAGCCTGGAGGTTGTAATGATGGATTTTCACTATGATTTTTACTTACCAATTCTATCTTCAAGGTACCGAGGGGGGGACAACTCTTACACTAACCAAAAGTTACAAAATGTGAAGGCTTGTCACTGCACTGTCCAAAATCCCAATTCTGACTCTTCTCAAGTAAAGGGGCTTTAAGGGTTTGGTCTAGTGAAGTTGCATTTGGTAATTGATTGGGATGTTTGTAGGACCACGGAAATAAGAAGCTTGCCTTAAAAATGATTGTATTGAGCAGGTTGTTTGGGCTGGTGAATTTAGTATCTTCATGCACTTCTGGTTGTAAATTGCAGCTGACAGATCCACCTCTAAACATCTCGCTTCACAAAATTCATTTTAGCATTACTCTTGGTTGATTGATGGATGGACAGGATCTGTAGTGACACCACCAACCATTGGATCTCCTGTAGCTTTATGCCCCAGGGGATATCTGCTTTTCACACAGGGTACCCAATTTATTAGAAATTTCAGATTATAATCTCCACAAAAACATTGTTTTTGGGTATAATTAATTAAAACCTACTCTTCAAAATACTATATGGTTGCCATATATAAACGTTTGACCTTTTAGTAATATTAGGTTCAACCCAAATGCATGGCTACTATTACACACCATTAACATAGATAATAAACAAGCTGCTAAAATATTGAACAGCTCTCTCTTATCATGATGTATATCAACACCAGCCGGCCACTAAATTTCTGCTATATATAAAAGAACTATATGCGTGTCAAAATTAGTATTTTTGACACACATATATGATGAAAATTAAGTTTTGAAAGGTATTTTTATAAAGTAGACTATATAAAAATTAGTATTTCTCTCCCATCCCCCAAAAAATTATTTTTTTAACTTGGCCCCCCAAACCAGATTTTATGGTTCTGCCCCTGGTGTCATGCGTAGATGTCAAATATGCATGCATTTGGTAAATCTGTGCCTTAGATTGATGGTTCTATCAATTCAGGAGTGATAATATATCTAAGAAATAAATCTAGCTTATAGTTCTCTTAAATGGCAAAAAACTAAGTGCACGCAACCATATGTACCAGATTTATATCCACTATTTCTTACGCTCAAACTATTTCATCTTTTTTTTTTTTTTTTTTTTCAGTCTTGCAGTAATACATGTGTTAACTAAACAATTCGGACTTAGTCAAAGCTATGGCCCACTTACTCTAACCCAACAGAAATTAACAAACAAGACATAGACTAAAACACCTAAGCTTAACACTCAAATTACAAATAAATCTCTTCCTTTCTTAAAGACATTTTCCCTATCATTCAGGAACCCTAGCCGCCCACGTAACAAGCTCCCCTCCTTAAGCAACCTTGTCCTCAAGATTAGAAAATCGCCTGAATGAGATCCATGCTAATGTCTTTCCAATTTTTTGAAAGAATCGGCAGAGGTTGAAGCAACCCCACTGGATGGATGGCTTCAATCTTGTTCCTCTGACATATGTCGCATTCATGAACAAAGGATCTGACATCATTTGTTATTCCAGGCCATAAAAGCTCCTTTTTTATTCTTGCTTGTGTTTTTTGCACCCTCGTGTGACCACCTAATGGGCTGCTATCAAACTGATGCAGGACTTGTTACTGAAACGCCACCAAAGATTCGAGATGAAGCCTTCATTTATAAAAGAGGAGTCCATTTCGAGCTTGGTACTGAGATTGGTCTAAGGCTCCCTGATGGTAGTGGGTTAATAGTTGCTACAACAGGGGGTCTTGCTGGTAAGCTTTTCTTAACTCATCTACCCATTGTGTCTGTACTATGCTGACTGCTTGGAGCTATATGGATGATTTATGGGTTGCTATGTTTAGGATTTGTTTAGTGTTGGTTGGATTTGTGGTGAATGGTTTTGTGGTGGATGGGACTTGGATTTGGGATGTGTTTGTGGTTTGATGTACGCTAGATGGATTGGTAGGGTTTGGTTATATGGTAGGTAGGGCTATGGGAACTAGATTTTGGTTTTGGTTTGTAGTAAAGGTTAAATCTGTTTGGTCTCTTGCCACTGGACTCGAGAAAGAGCATCAACCACCGCATTAGTTTTGCCACTCCTGTATTCTACTGTAAAGTCATACCCGAGTAGCTTAGAGATCCATTTTTGTTGTGCCGGCGGTGTTCCCACTTTCTGTTCCAGCAGGTATTTTAATGCCTGCTGGTCAGTACGAACCTTGAATGATTGCCCTAATAGATAATGTATCCACTTCCTTACTGCTGCCATCACCAAAGCCAGAAGTTTCTTTTCATAAGTGGATAAACTCAAATTTCTCCCTTTGAGAGCTTGGCTGAAAAATGCAATTGGTTGCCCTTCTTGCATTTGAACAGCTCCCAAAGTTTCTCCTGATGCATCACATTCTACAATAAAAGTTTTAGTAAAATTAGGTAGCCTTAAAATTGGAGGGCTCACCATAGCTTCCTTAAGTTTGTCAAAGACTTCTTGTACTTCCTCATTCCACCCAAAACAATTTTTCTTCAAAAGAGCCGTAAGTGGGGCTGCTATAGCTCCATACCTCTGAACAAACTTGCGATAATACCCAGTGAGGCCTAAGAAACCTCTCGAGGCCTTGACAGTTTTTGGAATAGGCCAATTTTGCACCGCTGCCAGTTTCTAAGGATTTGCTCTTTCTCCCTCTTTAGAAATCAAGTGCCCTAAATACTCCACCTCCTTACTACCAAAATACACTTGGATTTCTTAGCAAAAAATCTTTCAGACTGTAAAATTTCCAACACCATAGTAAGATGTTCTACATGTTCCTACAAAGAGTTACTGTAGACTAGAATATCATTGAAGAAAACCAGCACAAATTGCCTTAAATACAGTTTGAAAACTTCATTCATAACCCTTGAAATGTCGAGGGAGCATTTGTAAGCCCAAAGGGCATCACCAAAAATTCATAATGACCCTCGTGGGTCCTAAAGGAAGTCTTGGGGACATCATCATAACTCATTCTAATTTTGTGGTACCCCGAACGTAAATCAAGTTTAGAAAAAATCACAGAATCTCCCAACTCATCTAATAATTTATCAATATTAAGAATTTGGTACTTATCTTTTATGGTATCCTTGTTGAGAGCATGATAGTCCACGCACATTCTCCAGCTTCCATCTACTTTCCTAACTAATAGGACCGGGGAAGAGTAAGAATTTTGGCTGCTTCTTATACTTCCATTTCTCAACAACTCAGCCACCAACTTCTCTATTTCTTCTTTCTAATAATAAAGATACCTGTAGGGTCTTACACAAGTCGGTTTAACCCCATCTTGTAGCTGTATTTTGTGATCACAGCTCCTGGGAGGAGGTCAATTAGAAGGTTCATCAAAGACTCTATTAAATTTATTCAATATTTGTTTTAACTCAGGTAGCTCCTCACTCGGTTCACTTACCTTATTACCATCCAGTACCTGCAGCCACAACCCTTTAGTAGCCTCCTTCAGTGTCTTCATATGGTCCTCTTCTACAATACTCCTGGTGTGTATTTGAATTCCCTGTAACTTGACACAATTGTCACCCAAATGAAATTGCATGGTTAAATCAAAAAAATTCCGCAAAACTGAACCCAAACTTCTTAGCCAATCAACACTCAATACCACATCACACCCACAAAGTGTTAATAAATAAAGATTGGCAAAAAAAATTAGATTCTTGCAACAAAAGGGGACTGCCTTACAGTGACCATTGAAAGGAAGAGTGGCTCCATTTGCTACATTCACTGTCAAATGGCTATCTATCATTGACAGTTTAGCTTTTCTTGCTACATATGGATCAATAAAACTATGAGTACTCCTTGTATCTATCAAAACCTGCACCTTTTGTTGGTTAATTTCCCCTTGCAATCTCATAGTCTTTGGGGCTAAAGATCCAGCTATAGCATGGAGTGAAATTCCTAACAGTTCTCCCACTTCATCTCCCCCTATTTTTTCTGATTGCAACACAGCTAAGGACCCTTCCTCTTTTTCCATTTTTTCTTCTTTTTCCTCTTCTTCAGCCCCCATCCCTTCTAAGAGAAAAATTCTAGGTTTACTGCATCTATGCCCAAGGTGAAATTTCTCATCGCAATAGTAACATAATCATTTCTCCCTTCGTTCTTGCATTTGAATGGGTGAAATTCTTCTGATTGGCTGGTTGGTTTTTCTGGGAAAATTGGGTTGTGTGAGTCTCGGGCTTGGTCTATATGTTGGGGCTGGAAATCTAGGGGTTGGATTAGGTGCAGGTAATTTAAGTGGCATGTTAGGGTGAAAAGTGTTTTGGTTATGGGATCTGGGTAGCATACCATGTGCCCTCCACAACACCTCTTCCTCCTATAACCTTGCTAAACTAAAGGCGGTAGACAATGTGGAGGGCTTAAACATAGTAACCATGATTCTCATATTATCTCTTAATCCACTCAAGAAGGTACTAATCCGAAATTCTTATGTTATTCCCCTTATCTTATTAGATAATGCTTCAAATTAACTCTGGTACTCATTTACTGTATTAGTTTGCCTTAACTTAGTAAATTCCCCAATTGAATCCTCATAAGCTGAGGGCCCAAATCTTACCTAAGGCTAATATGAACTCATTCCAAGTATGGACTTGGCTTGAGTCCATGAGCCAACAGTACCAATAAATGACCTTACCCTCCATGTGAAAGAAGGCAATTTGTAGCCTTTGGTCATCAGGTGTATTATAATATGCAAAGAACTGTTGAGCCTTAAGAATCCATTCCATTGGCTCTCCCCTATCAAACTTAAGAAAATCCAACCTAAGTGATCTAGCTTGTATTCCCCCATTACCCTCAAATAAAAGATTATTAGTCACCTTAGCATTCAGATTTGAGGAACCTTCACCTGAATTTTGGTTTGCAGTTATTATTGCCAAATGATCATAGCTAGAAGCCAGATTGTTAATTTGTTGTAGCATTGCCTCTAATATGCCTCTTTGCTTTTCTTGTTCTTCTCGCAAATGCATATTTTCTCCTTTTAATGACGCCACTGCTTCAGCTAATTGGGATTGCCGAGTGCCTTCCGCCATGTCGCAGGAACGCGGCTTTGAGACCACTGTTATTTATTGTGATATATAGATGAATTAAAGTTGTTAATTTTCTTTGGCTATTCGAGGTGCCAGGGGCTTCCTTACTAGTAATCTGAGACTTGAATAATAATCTTCATAAACTTCAAACTGCAGACTTACAAGGAATTAAATAGAATTCAAACAAACAACCCATGTCTATACGTTGGGCATGACCCACGTCTAAACAATTGAACCTTTAGAAACCTACGTATAGTATAACTATGGGTTAATTACATTTTGTCCCATTGAACTTTCACTCAATTTATAATGTGCATCCAAAACTACTAATTGTATCAAAGTAGACCCTCGAACTTTCAAAACTTCACAGTCCCCCCTTCCGTCTACCAGCAGCGTTAAATCTAACGGAAATTCACTGCACATGCTGCTCATGTGTATAACATTCACTGTAAAGATATAATTTTCATCTAATTTATTATCATTGATCAATAATATATATTATCAATTAATAATAAATCATTAATCATTAACCATATATAAAATTATTTTATACCTAAGTTGCAAGCAACTATGAAATCTATGTACAAAATAAAATTATTTGATATTCATTAACCATATATAAATTAATAAAAAAATTATTTAATGATAAATGATTTATTATTAATTGATAACATATATATGGTCAATTAATATGGTTAATGAATATGGTCAATGATAATAAATTAGATGAAAATTAAATCTTTCCAATGAATTTTCATTAGATTTAACGCTGCTGGTAGACGGAAGGGGGGATTGGGAAGTTTTGAAAGTTCGAGGGTCCACTTTAATGCAATTAGTAGTTTCAAAGGTACATTGTGAATTGAGTAATAATTCGAATGACCAAAGTGTAATTAACCCCATAACTAAACAATTTGGACTTAGTCAAAGCTATGGCTCAGAGCATTAGCATTGGATTAATCATTTTCATCTTTAAAATTTTTTAAAAAGTACATATTTTTCATAAATTCAAAACCTCCATGTCCATAACCCCACATTGGATTGATCAAAATAATAATATAATATTATATTTTAATAATAATATTTTTAATTTATTTTTTTTTTCATATTTTACAATTACATTAACTATATGTTAATTAATAATTTAATTTGATACTTAAATTATTGTTTCCCAACTTAAATATATTGTATCTCAAAACTGGAAAACAATAATTTAAGTAAATAAAATAATGATTATAGAGTGTGAATAGTAAGTCTTCAAATTTAAAGATGAATTGAAATGCATTATAATTTAAAATTTCAGATTTAGTATTTGGTGAATCTAATGTATTGATTTTAAACATAAATTCATTAAATTTTAAAGACTCATTTGAAAAATCTAATACCAGTCCTGCTGTAACTCTAACCCAACAGAAATTAGCCAACAAGACATAGACTAAAACACCCAAGCTTAATACTGAAATTTCAAATAAATCCCCTCCTTTCTTAAAGACATTTTCCCTATCATTCGGAACTCTAGCCGCCCACGTAACAAGCTCCCCTCCTTAAGCAACCTTGTCCTCAAGATTAGAAAATCGCCTTTGTAGGTCCTCCAAGTCTTCCCACGTTGCATCATTTTCACTCGTCCCTTTCCATTGCACAAGTACTTCCACTCCAGCCTTTGCCCTTTTTAAAGCAGTCTCCTTTGTAGCAATTTTTCTAGTTTTAGGGCTAACGATCCGTCAGGGGTCACGACGGGAAGGCTCTGCAGGGGTTGAATTGTCGCTCTCAGCTTTCTTTTTAAGCACGAAGCATGAAATACGGGATAGATGAGGGATTTCGTCTGCAGCTCCAGCTCTTATGCAACCTTTCTGATTCTCCTTGTGATTTTGAAAGGCCCATAGTATTTGGGTGAAATCTTGAGATTCATTCTCATGGAGACTAATATTTGACGCTATGGGAGTAACCTTAGGTAAACCCATTCACCAACTTGATATTCCCTGTTTGTTCTTTTAAGATCTGCGAAATGTTTCATCTTGGCCTATGCTTCTTGCAGGTTTTCCTTCACCAATGTTGCTATAAAATCTCTGGTCCGCAACTTTTCATCAACAACTTGGATTTTTGTGGCCTTCACTTCATATGGTAGCAAGCGTGGAGGAGACTGCCCATACACCACTTCATATGGTGAGATTTTTTTGTTGAATAGTGATTTGAGGTATTATATGAAAACTCAACCAAAGTTAACCATCGTAACCAATCCTTGGGTCTATCATTCGAAAAGCATCTTAAATAACACTCTAGTGTTTTGTTCATGGCTTCTGTTTGTCCATCTGTCTCTGGGTGATAAGTTGAACTCAGTAAGAGTTCAGTGGCACTGAGCCTAAATACCTCATTTCAAAACTGACTTGTAAATACTGAATCTCTATCACTAACGATTGTAAGGGGCAACCCATGCAATTTTTACATATTATCCAAGAAAACCCTTGCTATAGTTAATGTAGTATAAGGATGATTAATAGCCATTAAATGGGCATACTTACTAAGCCTGTCATCACTACCATTATCATTGTTTTTCTACCTGAGGAAGGTAATCCCTTAATGAAATCCATGCTAATGTCTTCCCAATTTTTTGAAAGAATCGGCAGAGGTTAAAGCAACCCCACTGGATGGATGGCTTAAATCTTGTTCCTCTGACATATGTCACATTCATGAACAAAGGATCTGACATCATTTATTATTCCAGGCCATAAAAACTCATTTTTTATTCTTGCTTGTGTTTTATGCACCCTCGTGTGACTACCTAATGGGTTACTGTGAAATGGGTTACTGTGAAACTGATGTAAGACTTGCTACTGAAATGGCACCAAAGATTCGAGATGAAGCATTTCTTTATAAAAGAGGAGTCCATTTCGGGCTTGGTACTGAGATTGGTCTTAGGCTCCCTGATGGTAGTGGCTTAATAACTACTGCAACATGGGGTCTTGCTGGTAAGCTTTTCTTAACTCCTCTACCCATTGTGCCTGCACTATACTGACTGCTTGGAGCTATATGGATGATTTATGGGTTGCTATGTTTAGGATTTGTTTAGTGTTGGTTGGATTTATGGTGAATAGTTTTGTGGTGGATGGGACTTGGATTTGGGATGTGTTTGTGGTTTGATATAACGCTGGATGGATTGGTAGGGTTTGGTTCTATGATAGGTAGGGCTATGGGAACTAGATTTTGGTTTTAGTTTGTGGTAAAGGTTAAATTTGTTTGGTCTTGCCACTGGACTTAAGAAAGAGCATCAACCACCACATTAGTTTTGCCACTCTTGTATTCTATTGTAAAGTCATATCCGAGTAGCTTAGAGATCCATTTTTGTCGTGCTGGTGTTTTCACTCTTTGTTCCAACAGGTATTTAATGCCTGCTGGTCAGTACAAACCTTGAATGATTGCCCTAATAGATAATGTATCCACTTCCTTACTGTTGCCATCACCAAAGCTAGTAGTTCCTTTTCATAAGTGGATAAACTCATATTTCTCCCTTTGAGAGCTTGGCAGAAAAATGCAATTGGCTGCCCTTTTTGCATTAGAACAGCTCCCAAAGTTTCCCCTGATGCATCATATTCTACAATAAAAGTTTTAGTAAAATTAGGTAGCCTTAAAACAGGAGAGCTCACCATAGCTTCCTTAAGTTTGTCAAAGGCTTCTTGTGCTTCCTCATTCCACCCAAAATAGTTTTTCTTCAAAAGAGCCGTAAGTGGGGCTGCTATAGCTCCATACCTTTGAACAAACTTGCGATAATACCCTGTGATGCCTAAGAAACCTCTTAAGGCCATGTTAGTTTTTGGAATAGGTAAATTTTGCACCGCTACCAGTTTCTGAGGATTTGCTCTTACTCCCTCTTTAGAAATAAAGTGCCCCAAATACTCCACCTCCTTACTATAAAAAATAAACTTGGATTTCTTAGCAAAAATATTTTGTAAAATTTCCAACACCATAGTAAGATGTTGCACATGTTCCTGCAAAGATTTACTATAGACTAGGATATCATCAAAGAAAACCAGCACAAATTTCCTTAAATACGGTTTGAAAAACTTCATTCATAACCCCTTGAAATGTCGAGGGAGCATTTGTAAGCCCAAAGAGCATCACCAAAAATTCATAATGACCCTCATGGGTCCTAAAGGCAGTCTTGGGGACATCATTAGAACTCATTCTGATTTTGTGGTACCCCGAACGTAAATAGAAAAAATCACAGCACCTCCCAACTCATCTAATAATTCATCAATATTAGGAATTGGATACTTATCTTTTATGGTATCCTTGTTGAGAGCATGATAGTCCATGCACATTCTCTAGCTTCCATCTGCTTTCCTTACTAATAGGACCAGGGAAGAGTAAGGACTTTGGTTGCTTCTTATGCTTTCATTTCTCAACAACTCAACCACCAACTTCTCTATTTCTTCTTTCTGATAATAAAGATACATATAGGGTCTTACACAAGTCAGTTTAACCCCATATTGTAGCTGTATTTTGTGATCACAGCTCCTGGGAGGAGGTCAACTAGAAGGTTCATCAAAGACTATTAAATTTCTTTAATATTTGCTTTAACTCAGGCAACTCCTCACTCTGTTCACTTTCCTTATTACCTTCCAGTACCTGCAGCCACAACCCTTTAGTAGCCCCCTTCAGTGTCTTCATATGGTCCTCTTCTACAATACTCCTAGTAGGTATTGGAATTCCCTGTAACTTGACACAATTGTCACCCAAATGGAATTGCATGGTTAAATCAGAAAAATTCCACAAAATTGAACCCAAACTTCTTAGCCAATCAACACTCAATACCACATCACACCCACCAAGTGTTAATAAATAAAGATTGGCAAAAAAATTAGATTCTTGCAACAAAATGGGGATTGCCTTATAGTGACCATTGCAAGGAAGAGTGGCTCCATTTGCTACCTTCACTATCAAATGGCTATCTACCATTGACAGTTTAGCATTCCTTGCTACATATGGATCAATAAAACTATGAATACTCCATGTATCTATCAAAACCAGCACCTTTTGTTGGTTAATTTCCCCTTTCAATCTCATAGTCTTTGGGCTAAAGATCCAGTTATATTATGGAGTGAAATTCCTAACAGTTCTCCCACTTCATCTCCTCCTATTTCTTTTGATTGCAACACAGCTGAGGACCCTTCCTCTTTTTCTAATTTTTCTTCTTTTTCCTTTTCTTTAGCCCCCATCCCTTCTAAGAGAAAAAATATAGGTTTACTGCATCTATGCCCAATGTGAAATTTCTCATCGCAATAGTAACATTATCCTTTCTCCCTTTGTTCTTGCATTTGAGTGGGTGAAATTCTTTTAATTGGCTAATTGGTTTTTCTGGGGAAATTGGGCTGTGTGAGTCTCGGCCTTGGTCTATATGTTGGGGCTAGAAATCTAGGGGTTGGATTAGGTGCAAGTAATTTAAGTGGCATGTTAGGGTGAAAAGTGTTTTGATTATGGGATCTGGGTAGTATACCATGTGCCTTCCGCATCATCTCTTCCTCTTGTAACCTTGCTAAACTAAAGGTAGTAGACAATGTTGAGGGTTTAAATATAGTAACCATGATTCTCATATCATCTCTTAATCCACTCAAGAAGGTACTAATCCGAAATTCTTATGTTATTCCCCTTATCTTATTAGATAAAGCTTCAAATTGACTCTGGTACTCCTTTATTGTATTAGTTTGCCTTAACTTAGTAAAATTTTCAATTGGATCCTAATAAGCTGAAGGCCCAAATCTTACTTTCAAGGCTAATATAAACTCATCCTAAGTATGGATTGGGCTGAGTCCATGAGCCAACAGTACCAAGAAATAGCCTTACCCTTCATGTGAAAGAAGGCAATTTGTAGCCTTTGGTCATTAGGTGTATTATAATATGCAAAGAACTGTTGAGCCTTAAGAATCCATTCCATTGGCTCTCCCCCATCAAACTTAGGAAAATCCAACCTAAGTGATCTAACTTGTATTTCTCCCATTACCCTCAAATAAAGGATTATTACTCACCTTAGCATTCAGATTTGAGGAACCTTCACCTGAATTTTGGTTTGTAGTTGTTATTGCCAAATGACCATAGCTAGAAGCCAAATTGTTAATTTGTTGTAGCACTGCCATTAACATGTCTCTTTGCTTTTCTTGTTCTTCTCGCTAATGCAGATTTTCTCCTTTTAATGACGCCACTGCTTCAGTTAACTAGGACTGTCGAGTGCCTTTCGCCATGTCGTAGGAACACGGCTCTGAGACCACTATTATGTATTGTGATATATAGATGAATTAAAGTTATTAATTTTCTTTGGCTATTCGAGGTGCCAAGGGCCTCCTTACCAGTAATCTGAGACTTGAATAATAATATTTATAAACTTCAAACTGCATACTTACAAGGAATTAAATAGAACTCAAACAAGCAACCCATGTCTATACGTTGGGCATGACCCACATCTAAACAACTGAACCTTTAGAAACCTACGTAAAGTATAACTATGGGTTAATTACACTTTGTCCTGTTGAATTTTCACTCAATTTATAATGTTCTTCTGAAACTACTAATTGCATCAAAGTAGACTCAAACTTTCAAAACTTCACATTCCCCCCTTCCGTCTACAGTAGCGTTAAATCTAACGAAAATTCACTGCATGTGCTACTCATGTGTATAACATTCACTGCAAAGATATAATTTTCATTTAGTTTATTATCATTGACCAATAATATATATTATCAATTAATAATAAATCATTAACTTGGAAGCAACTATGAATAATTTATGTACAAAATGAAATTATTTGATATTCATTAACCATATATAAATTAATAAAAAAAATTATTTAATGATTTATGATTTAATATTAATTGATAGCATATATATGGTCAATTAATATGGTTAATGAATATGGTCAATGATAATAAATCAGATTAAAATTAAATATTTGCAATGAATTTTTGCTAGATTTAACGCTACTGGTAAACGGAAGGAGGCATTGGGAAGTTTTGAAAGTTCGATGGTCCATTTTAATGTAATGAGAGGGTCTTCGGGCCAGACGGGTGTTTAAGTGGAATTTACACCCTTCAATGAGACGCAACCACGTTGCTTCTTTAATTTTATTACCATAGACACAACTGCAGTGGATAAAACAAAGTGTGGAACAATGCAATCACCCAACTGAAGCTTGTCTCCACCATGGAGATTTCTCTCAACCTCTCTTACTCTCCTCAAGCCTATCGGCCTTTCAATGGGACTGCAAATTTATTCAGACAAACCCAAATCACCTGGATAGTTGAAGAAAACCAAATGACCAAGATGATAAAGGATGTCATTTCTCCCATTCTATCCATATAATACTACTGGTTCACTCTTCACAAACCAAAACACAAATACCCAGACACCCAATAATCGCCCACAACGAATCCAACTCCATCTGATGAATGTCATTTCTTCCGGCTTAACTTCTCACAAAGAGAGAAGAGAGAGAGAGAGATTGCTTAGAATGAGGAGAAAGCTTGAGAGAGAGGGAGTTTGCTGAGGAGAGAGAGAGCTTGCACAGAGAGGAGAGAGAGTTTGCTGAGTGAGGAGACAGAGTTTGCTAAGAGCATGAGAGGGAGAGAGCGAGAGAAAATTTATAAAATTACATATGTGTCTATCTCTAATTCAAGGGTGTAAATCTTACATTTTCACCTCATCCGATTTGAAGTTTCTCTAATGTAATTAGTAATTTCAAAAATACATTATAAATTGCCTAATAATTCGAGAGGTCAAAGTATAATTAATCCGTAACAATAATAATTTAGATTTAGTCAAAGCTATGGCCAACTTACTCTTACCCAACAGAAATTAACAAACAATACATAGACTAAAATATCGAAGCTTAACACTAAAATTACAGATAAATTCCTTCCTTTCTTAAAGGCATTTTTCCTATGGAGAAAAATTCTTCTTCACGTTCTACTGTAACGAAGTCTCAACACACTTAACGTGTTGGATTGAAAAAAAATAAAAAAATAAAAATTCTTCACGGTGTGACGAAGTCCCAGCACACTTACGTGCTGAGTTGAAAAAAAATTAAAAAAATAAAAATTTTCACGGTGCGGTGCGGATTCCGGCTGTTCCCAAACATTTCCCTTCTGGAACTCCACATTCTGCTGCTGCCGCTGCTGCTTCTTCTTCTTCTTCTTCTGCTGTTTTGGCATCATCTTCTTCTACGAGAGCAGCTCCGAAAGGTAAACTTTCTTCTTTGTTCAGATACGCACACGAACCCACTACTTCAAATACTGACTCTTCACAAAAAGAGCCATGCCCACATAAACCCATTTCAAGCCCCAAAATTTGTACAAAGAAACCCACTTTCCGATGCTCATGTCCAAATCCCAGTTGAGAAATTCTTGAAAACCAACTCTAAGTCCGGCAACATCACTCTTAATGAAGCGTTGCACCGCTTCGATCACATGCTTCGGTTGCAACCAGCTCCACGGATTTCATCGTTCAATCATTTGCTTGTTGCAGTTGCTAGGAATAAGCATTATTCTAGTGTAATTTCACTTTTCAAAAGAATGCAGTCATCTGGGCTGCCTTCTGATTTTTTTACTCTCAGCATTTTGCTTAATTGCTTTCGTAATGTAAATCGGGTTTGCGACGGTTTTGTTGTTATGGGGAGTATTCTGAGGAGGGGTTATTGTCCCCATACTTTGACTTATACATCTTTGATTAAGGGATTGTGTAAAGAGGGTAGGATTGGTGAGGCAGTCGGGTTATTTCAGAAAATGGTCAAGTTGGGTTGTGGGCCTAATGTGATTACTTGTGGGACTTTGATTAATGGGTTGTGTCGAACAGGCAATACAAGTGTTGCACTTGGGTTACATGAAGAAATGGTCAGCGGTCAATTTGGTGCTGAGTGTAAGCCTAATGTGGTTTCCTATGGTATGATTATTGATGGGCTTTGTAAGGATGGGACAGTAGACAAGGCAAAAAAACTTTTCTGGGAAATGAAGGGAAAGAGAATTTTTCCGAATGTGTTTGTTTATACCTCTCTAATACATGGTTTATGTTGCAAGGGTAAATGGGAAGAGGCTAAAAGTTTGTTTAACGACATGGTGGATCAAGGCATCCAACCTAATGTTGTGACGTTTAATGTGTTGATTGATGCGCTTTGCAATGAGGGGAGGATGAAAGAAGCAAATGGGTTGCTTGAATTGATGATTCAATGAGGTGAGGATCCTAACATAATTTCTTACAACACATTGATGGATGGGTTCTGCTCGGTGGGCAGGCTTGGTGATGCAAGGAAGGTATTTGATTCAATGGCCAGAAAAGGACATAAACCTAATGTTGTAAGCTACAATGTACTGATCAATGGATATTGCAAGAATTGGGAGATGGAGGCAGCTATGAATTGCTATAGTGAAATGATTCACCAGAAAGTTATGCCAACACTTGTAACGTTTCGCATATTAATTACTGGTCTATTTATGGCAGGTAAGGTTAAGGATGCACGGAAGCTATTAGGTGCGATGCAAGTTCATGATCTGGGACCAGATTCATTTGCTTATAAAATTATCTTGGATTGGCTTTGCAAGAATGATCCCTTTCCAGAGGCAATGGAATTTTTTAATAGTTTAGATGATTGCAAAGTTGAACCAAGCATTACAACTTACAGCGGCCTCATTAATTGGTTGTTTAAAGCAGGGAAGATTGAAGTTGCCTGGCAGATATTTCGTAGATTACCTGATAGAGGCTTGGTGCCAACTCTTGTTACATATTCTATCATGATTCATGGGTTCTGTAGGGTAAAGGATTTTGAAAAGGCAAATGATTTGTTTTTAGAAATGAAAGAAAAGGGTTGTGCTCCAGATGCAGGCGTATATAATGCATTTATGTGCGGTTTCTGCGCGAATAATGAGTTGCAAAAGGTGCTTGAACTTCTTCACAAAATGGTAGAGAGAATTGTCACCCAATGACTCCACAGTCTCCATAGTACTAGACTTACTTTCTAGGGATGAAAAGTATCGTGAATGTTTGGATCTGCTACCAACATTTCCTACCCAAGAGCCTGGAGGTTGTAATGATGGATTTTCACAATATTTTTTACTTACCAATTCTATCTTCAAGGTACCTAGGGGGGGACAACTCTTGCACTAACCAAAAGTTACAAAATGTGAAGGCTTGTCACTGCGCGGTCCAAAATCCCAATTCTGACTCTTCTCAATTAAAGGGGCTTTAAGGGTTTGGTCTAGTGAAGTTGCACTTGGTAATTGATTGGGATGTGTGTAGGACCACGGAAATAAGAAGCTTGAACTAAAATGATTGTATTGAGCAGTTTGTTTGGGCTTGTGAATTTAGTATCTTCATGCACTTCTGGTGGTAAATTGCAGCTGATAGACACAAAACTCATTTTAGCATTACTCTTGGTTGATTGATGGATGGCCAGGATCTGTAGTGACACCCCCAACCATTGGATCTCTTGTAGCTTTATGCCCCAGGGGATATCTGTGGTGTGAATTATCTGATAATTGTATAATTGTATTCGAGCTATGAAGTTCTTTATATTGTCTCCATTGGAAATTCCAAGCTTCTTGTGACATCTACATCTAGAGCCACATACAAGAATTGTATATTTAATGCACGGGAGTCTTTGCTAGAGTACCTGTCTTATCCTTTTATGTTGATGTTAGTTGTTATATGTATGTCTTTTGGTGATGAGTATTATTTGTCTCCTGGCAACGTTGATGGGTTTTTCGTCTGTCGTTGTGATGCAACATTCACACTTTTAGACAATTTTCCCTATACAGAAAAGGGGAATGTTGAATAGTCGGAGCAGTTAGCCCAACTTTTATAGTCCATAATGGCAAAATCTCTAAAAGAAAAAGTATTGTCCATGTTATGCTCATACTCCATGGTTGCTACAATATTTAAAATAATTGCATATTATATGTGCTCAAATTTTCGCTCGCACTG
Organism: Juglans mandshurica; assembly: GCA_022457165.1. Lineage (NCBI taxonomy): Eukaryota > Viridiplantae > Streptophyta > Magnoliopsida > Fagales > Juglandaceae > Juglans > Juglans mandshurica. The sequence continues at coordinate 2,898,594 of CM039620.1, read as the reverse complement.
AGTAATTGCATTTCGAGGAAGTGTCTGAAGTATGGTCGTCTTCCTTGAGCAAGACGAACGCATGTTAATGTAATCAAGTGCACAAGCGTTGATGAACAAGTGGTGAAACTTTTAGACACCGAGGGTTGAGTTGCAACTATATAGTGATGTGGTAACAATATTTTGATGTCCTGAATTGTGAAGGTATGGCGTTAAGTCCTGAATTGAGGGAATGATAGTGAAAGCGGTATATGAACAATAAGTCCCACATAGGTTATATACTAGGTGAAAATGAAATGAGTTTTATAAGCGATTTAAAGTAACTCTAATCGTAACTTTGACTGATTGTGTAGGATAAAATATAAATATGAACAAGAAAGGTACTAGGAGTTTGTGATGCCCTGGATTGTGAAGGTGTTGTGTTAAGTCCATATATTGGGTGGGGCTGAATTGTAGAAGCATTATATGAATGCCAAGTCCCTAATAGGTTGTATACTCGGAAAAATTGGGTTTTACATGTGATTTCAAGGAATTCAAGTTGTAATTTTGACTAGTACTTTGGTAGTATAGTTGAATGGCCTGTGCATTTGTACTAATATGCATGTAGTTAAGACATTGAATGGACTGCACTCGTACTACTATTCCTGTAGAAAGTGCGAGGTGGCTAGACTCTTTTAACTTTTTCATGCACGAAGTTAAAGGAATATGCTACCATCGTTCTGGATGGATGCAGATGTAAAATATTACAATCAGGTGATTTGAGTCACTGCTGTTGGTGTGGTTCCCGAAGTGATTGCCTCAGTTAAAAACATGCTCTGGAGCTGCAGTAAGGCAGAATCAACTATGTCTCTAGTCTTAGTTAAGATGCTAATATTTTTCATGGTAGCTAGTAGGCGTGTCAATATGTAAGCTTGTAAATAGATTTTTTTTTTCCTAAAATTATTTCATTATGAAAATAGTTATAAATATCATACACTTTTTATCCTAGTGCATAACTTGTCCGCAACAAAAGGTGTAACGTGGATGCTTGGACATTGCAGAAACAAACATTCACATAGATACAAGTAATCTGGAAGACAACATTCTCGCAAATCTGGAAGGACTTTGGCAACGGAAAGAGAGACTAGACAAAACCTATAAAGGCAATTTAAGCCTATCCTATCATACCCAACTACCTACAGCTACAGGACTTTTATCTTCTCTGCATCTTTTGCGACACCCCTTTCCACTGAAATGTGGATTGAAAGCATTGCATAGACTTTTTCCTGACTTTTAGGATTTAAAATTGTTCCAATATGACAAATCAAGGAAAAAAAAAAAAAAAAGTTGTTCCAATATGGCTACATATATAACGTGTGTTGATCAGGGAAAGAGACAATCCATCTTGGACCCACATCTGGCAAATCACTTGGGACTGTCCACCCTCCAATGCCAATGCCTAACCTAAGCTTGCGTTTCTGTGATGATTCTATTTGGTACCAAAGCATATAGGGGTTTGGCTGGAAGTTGACTGTTTGAACACTGATTACAAGACTTAAATGCAATATAATCCATGTTATTAACTTGTTCATATAAAAGTCAATTTAAAAGTCTCAAATGGGGTGTATGATTTAATTTGATTTATCATTTTGACTCGACAGTTCTGTCCTCGATTACTATTTGCCGACCTATTTATCTTAAGAAAAAAAGAAAAGAAAAACGAAGTAATAGAAAAGGAAGCAAAGAAAAATCACCATTTACCACAATCTTAAAATGTGTCCAATCCCTCCACTAAGATGACAATATGATCCTCTCTTTTTCTCTGCTGTGGCACATGGTATCATGCATAAAGGACCTAGGTGGTACTAATCAAACCTAAATGATTGGATTAATAACAGTTCCCTAACCAATCAATCAGATTATTTAGGTTTTTTTTTTTTTTTTTTTTTTTTTTTTTTTTTTTTTTTTTCTGGGGGTGGGGGGTGGCTAGGACTTGTGATTGTGATTGTGATTGTGATTGGCAACATGAAAATCTGTCTTTGAATGGACTTTCATGTTTTCTGATGAATGCTTTTCTGAGTATCATTGGTGGGTAAGTCAAAAAAGTAACAAATTATTATGGTAATCCATTTATCACTTTACCATGCAACTGAACGCGACTTTCTGATGAAAGTCGATTTTATTTTTGGAATCTCCTTTTAATGCAGACTCATGATTTTGAGAGAGAGAGAGAGAGTTCTGTAGCAGCTAAACAAAATTTGGTGTTGATTTTGGGGTCCATTAATTGAGAAGGAAACGTGAAAACTTGAATGAGTGAGGTGCTTATAAGGCATGTTACCAAGACTGCATAAACATGATCCTTTCAGAAATGAGTGAGATTGTAACTGATTGTACTCTTTCATTGATCCCTAATTATTTATGATTAGTTTTTGTCAATGTTTTCTTCCTCAATTTCCCAACAGACCTCAAGTTATTTGAGACATCATCACAAAAACAAAAAGTGTCGGAAGGACACATGAACTTATACATCTCTTGGGTAATTATAAAAGTAATCATGACTTCATAAAAGTAGCAAATCATAACTTACCCTATTTGATGACCTATAATTGCACAAAATATCTATCACCATAAAATGGATTCAGATCTTGTGACAAACCAGAGATGATCTGAGTGTAACTACATCCACAGAAATTAACCCACTATTATTGATTATACAATAACTTAAATTTAAGGACGCTTGCATATTATTTCGTGGATTGGATTCCAAAAGCTAATATGTTGATGCATGGACAAGTAACTCCATAACATGGGTAATGCACAAGTACTAGACAAGACCCTGTTGGTTGGAACCCTACCTGTGTTTTTCTTTCTAATCTTTCACCAGCAATATCTCCCTCCCTCCTTCCCAGTCTTATCAAACTCCATAAAGAAGTACTTTGATTTCAAATTTTGCAACCTTATTTTCAACATGAGTCAGAGTCATAATCCCATAATTTCATCAACAGATATGGAAATCCTATGTCTGCACAATGCCAATTGCACACGCTCCCTCCAGCTCATGGATATTACTCTGCTTCTTTCTCTACTTAATTACACTATTATTTTTATGTATGTGTTGGAGTTACAGTTCCCCCTAACATATATATGACAACGGCCTCCAGAAACCCTGACCCACCCGAAATTATGAGCTTCACATGTAGATCTGATCATGAATATATATATATATATATATGGTCGTTTTAGTTTCTCAAGTAGAAGTTGACCCACAGGAGTTAATTTCTGACCCACCTTGCGGGAACAATTTGGCATGGATATATGTTCATGTTATGATGATTTGGAAGGAATCAAAACGACTCTCTCTCTCACACACACGCACGCACGCACGCACGCAATTTTGAAAGCCAGTACACCTATTCCAAACGTAGAATAAATATAGATAGAAGTTATTGTTGGGAGTAATTATTTTGCACACATGATGTGGCATTATATAGACCACACATCTCTCAAGTCTAAAAAAATAAATAAAGAACTAGAAACAACCATGTAGTGAGTACAATGTGTACACTACTACAATGACTTCTCTCTAGCATTACTCTCCAACTTATATTCTTTTACTCTCTTAGAAAGCGAAGGCCAAAACAAAATCAACTGCCCAATTCCCAATATATGGTATAAACAAACCAGAAGATCAGAGGAAGGCTAAAATCTTACAGTCAGATGTTCACACCAATACTTCCTTTTTCTTTTGTCAACACACTAGGCAAAACGCGTACCGGAAAGAAATAGATCAATATATATATATATATATTATATATCTGTGTGTGTATCAATTAAATGTTACTCACCTGGTGCTCGATCTCTTCTGATGATACATGGCCCCGCCGATTTCAAGTTTCCGGATGGCTAGTAGTACTTGACGTTCCTTAATTTGCTTACTGTGAGTTCGTTCGTTGTCACTTGTTTTTGCCACAGACTAAGAATTGGAAAGGGTTCTGTACTCGGAGGTGGATATATGGTTGATGAAGATTGTAGCAAAGAACATTAAATCCTCAGAGCATATATATGCTAAACGGTGATAGAAGTTATTCGTGTTGAGGGGAATGAAGCCTGGTCCGAAATCATTCAGATGATAGCTTGAGCTTTGCATGAATGGTCTCGAACCAGACAACATTCCCCTCAACTTTTCATAAATCACTGTGTGAGAGAGAGAGAGAGAGAGAGAGAAAGAGAGAGAGAGAGAGAGATGGCAGAGAGTTCTCGACATGGCCATGCATTATTTTTTTTCATGGGGTCCTTATATACGTGAGGACGAGAGAGAAATCTTTATTGGGTCACACATGACATATTGTCCAGTTTCCACACTATTAACCTGCTTTTCATACAGGGTACCCAATTTATTAGAAATTTCAGATTATAATCTCCACAAAAACATTGTTTTTGGGTATAATTAATTAAAACCTACTCTTCTAAATACTATATGATTGCCATATATAAACGTTTGATATCCTTTTAGTAATATTAGGTTCAACCCAAATGCATGGCTACTACTATTACACACCATTAACATAGATAATAAACAAGCTGCTAAAATATTGAACAGCTCTCTCTTATCATGATGTATATCAACACCAGCCGGCCACTAAATTTCTGCTATATATACAAAAACTATATGCGTGTCATGTGTAGATGTCAAATATGCATACATTTTTTCAGTCTTGCAGTAATACATATGTTATCTCTCGAACTGCACCCATGGGATCATCCTTCATTAGTGAAGCTGATTAGTTTTTAGGGTCTGACTTCTTTACAGGGATCTTGACTTGTGTTTGTAATTCTCGGTTCTCATGTAAAGGATATGTCTTTTGCTTGCCACTAGTGTAAAGGGGTGGTGGGAGGGAAGGAGAACCTTCTGTCAATGATGGCATATGGTGCTGTGATGCCAAGCTTAAATTCGAAGCTTAATTAACACATGAATGTTGGCCTGTTAAAGCTACAACAGGACCATCACATTTTGAAAAAGCAAAGTGAAATGTAAAGCTACTATAAATTTGTGATTGCTGATCATAACACTCTGATTATCTGAGCAGTAAGCTTTAGATGTCCCAATAGCATTATTCAAAATAGTTTGGTGCAGGTCAAAGATGCATTCGAATCGTGTTTTAGAATGGTCAATCAAAATAATTAACCATTATATTTTGAGAGAAATGTTTTGAGACAATTATTCACAATAATCAAAATAATTTTCTTTTATTTATCTGCCAGATATTTGATGGCATATTGTTAAAAAATGATAAAAGGATAATGATTAACATTTTTTTGCAATGTACTAGTAAAGATATGACCGACAAGATTGTGACTTCGGCCCCAATTAGAACTTGGACTGAACTGAGATCATCTCAGTTAAGTCTAATTTTAAGCGGAGTCTAACATCCAAACACTCAATTCTCAAATCATTAAACTCATCTCAATTCAAAATCTTTTTATACGTGGAACCCACAACCTTTTTCAACTCAACACCTCTTTACTGGCAGGACTCACAACTTTTTTCAACTTTTCATAAATATATATAAACTCATCATAACGTCCAAATACATCTAAACTCATCTTATGTGAGCCTCACAAAACTCACTCTACCATCTCAACTCATTACTATTCATAAAGAATCAAATTCATGTCAACTCAACTCAACATCTAAATGAGACCTTCATCTATTTTAACACTGTGGAAGAGTGCGAAGTCATGTATTTATTTTCCTCATTTTACAAACCAATGAAGCCATAGAAATTTCACAGACATAGTACTCATGATGCGCCAAAATGGTTTTTAATCTACCTGCAGAAGGCTGGTGTGGATTAGATAAGACTTGACAATCATGAATTGAGATCCAGCTAAGGAAAATCTGTACCAACACATTTCAGTGGACACAATTCATCGTGGGTTTCCACCATTAAAAGGAATATCAACAACAGAAGAAATATCAGGAACACAGTTCGAAATACTGCAAAACCATTCTTGGCCCAGAAATCTAAATAATCCAATGGAAATCGTTCCCAATAATACATTTACTAGCTACCATGATTATGATAAGTTAGATCATTAAAGTTTTAATATTAATTGTTGGATAAGGAACTTGAGATCGATGGAAACCCACCTAGATCAAAAGCATGATCAGATCAAATCTCACCAACACATGCAGAAAGAATAGAAGTTTTGAGTGGTAAAGATAGTACTGCTTTCTGTAGTCTAAACCATGGATCCAATGCACTTCGAATAAACCAAACAGAAAATGCCAAGAAAAAAAGAACAGAAAAAAAAGCTTTGATTGGGGAAAATTTCTAGTCAAAATGAGAGCATTTTGGGCCCTATTCAGTTCTGAAATGCAGGCAGAATAAAGTTCTTATGTATTACTTCCAACAACAATAGATAAATCCATCGCCAATCAAACTATACACAAAAAGCAAATGAATCATGACTTGTGTGCAAAATTAAAGATATTGGTGCTATACAATTAGCCTAAAAGTCAAAGCACCTTTTCGAATCGCATTCTGTTTCCACATTTCAAGCATGTTCTCCTCAAAAGTGTTGCCTTTTCTTTTTTCTTTTTTTATTATTTTTTTAATTTTTGGTTGGTTTGGTACAGTTGTATAATTGAAACCACTTTTTATGAAGGAATGGTACCTGTCAATTTCCTATGGTTAGGGGTACCATTGTAACAAACCAATAAATCCTTTCATACAAATAAAGTGCATCTTGATGGTGAGGTCCCTGTGCCTATAGAGGTTTAGTCATCAGCCATATGATTTCAATATGAAAGTAATGTTAAACATCAACTCTCTATAGACAACAACCGATTGGTTCAAATACACTATAATTGAGAGTGGATAGTTTCAGAGAAGAAATAAACCTTGGAACAAGAGCATGACAGAGGATCTGAGATGGGATGCTTCAAAATTGATCTAGCTCTACATCTAATTAATACCAAAGTATTTTACATACTTTTTAGAGTGTATTTTGAGAAAGACAATAACAACCCATATGCTTATTTATTATTATTCTAAACAACAACTTGATCAGGAAAATGACACAATATATATGCCAGAGAGTGTACATGTGATACATTAATACCATCGTTGTCATAGACATCAATATTATTGCTATTGACATATTTGCTGTCACGCATCGTTTTGGTCACATCTTGGGTTTACAAGGTGAAACTAAGGTTCCAACTTCCAAACTCTGATATCATTCTGCCATTTTTATTGCAGAATTGGTATTATTTTCTCTGCAGCAAGAAACTTTGCCTAATTACTGTGCTCCTTCTTGGCCCTTTGGGAAGTTTGAGATATTAATTTTCCATCCACTTTGTTTTATGCATCAGATGTGAAAAAGTTAAAAAGGCTCAGTTCCATGTTTTTTTCTTGATATTAGAGCCCGAGGGATCTGAAACAAGATTTTGGTCTGGTCTTTGATCACATTCCACAAGAAATGAGTACCCTTTTAGAGTTATCGACCAAGTTAGTACAAAGCAGCAGGCTAAGCAGCTACTTCAGTATCACAAGTCATCTCTATAGTTAGATTATTTTCTGAGGCTTTGTTCGTTAGCCTGCAATTTAATAAGTAAGATTCTAATAATTCTAGGTACTGTATTCATGATATTCATTACCAGTGTCTTGACTCTTACCCATCTGCTTCATTGCTTATCTCAGACTTTTGAAAAAAAAAAAAGTTGTTAAGAATGACAACAGATTGTTTTGAAGGGATTTACGGTTGCTAAACAAAGCTAAAATCAAAGAAAGGCGCCCCCCAAAAGCGAAGATCACTTTGCTGCAGTGTCTGCTGACTTTTACCAACAGACATATTGCTGAGATATTTGACTTGTTGCATTATATATATCAACCTGTTCTCCGAGCTGTTTTTTGACTTTTTTACGTTTCAGTTTCCCATGAAATTCTACCTCGTGCAGAGAGTCGTATAACTTTGTGCATTCCCACCTCTTCCAGACCCAACGAAAAGAAGCTGAAGAAGAATTTCAGTTTCCAGTGCTAGCTGTAATCGAGAGCCTGTAACCTCGACAAAGTTGACATACCTTTTAGCATGGTCTTCGACCCATGTTTGTTTAAGGTTGCGACATGTTCTTCACACACATCATAAATTCATAATGGGGATTCAAAAATAAAAAATAAAGATCGAAACTACTGTGTATATTTGCTTGGGAATTGTTTGATACATAAGATGTTTTATGGGATGATCTGCAATTCCATGTGAGTACCATTACTCGGGATGGTAAATATGTCTTGCTACTTGTTTGGTAGGAAAGAAAAAGAATAATAATTTTCCACGCAAACCAGTTGGGCATGAACGGAAAAGCCGATTGAAGAATCTGTAATATTATTCAAAGAGGAATGCTGGGGAGCAGCCTGCATACCCAGCACACCTTCAGAATTTTTTTTTTTTTTTTCTTGATCTCCTTATTAACCCAGAACATACATTAGGGTCACTTTAGTCTTTATTCTAGAAATAGATTTTATTCTCTTTATTTTATTCTTGTAACAGAAAAGATTCTCTTACGTTGTGTATAAAAGGAATGCTTGTTCAGACTATAATGAGATGAGAATTCAGGAATTGTGCCTCTGTTAACATGGTATCAGAGCTGCTCGACTAGCAGTCTCATTGATCCATGGCCAAGCAATCAGCTCCTTCATCTTCCATTCTCTCATCCTTCTCTCATGTCGTCTCTATCAAGCTTTCTTCAGAAAATTTTCTACTCTGGAAGGTTCAAATCACAGCATACCTTAGAGGGCAAGATCTCTACTGCTATGTTGATGGTTCCTTTCCAAGTCCTCCAAAATTTCTTGAACCAACCAAGCCGAATCCAGAATTTCATACCTGGACTAGAGTTGATCAACTGGTTCTTAGTGTTCTTTTTTCTTCGTTGTCAGATTCTATCCTTGGCCATGTGTTAGCTTCATCCACTTCTCAAGCACTATGGCTCACACTAAACTCCATGTTCACTTCTCATTCTCAAGCCAAGGAATTCCAAGTCCGTTTCCAACTTACTAATCTCTCTCGTGGAGATCAGTCCATATCCGATTATTTTGGCAAAGTAAGATCTCTAGCAGATACTTTGGCAGCTATTGGAAGTTCTCTTCCTGATAAAGAAGTAGTTACATACCTACTTTCAGGACTTGGCCCAACCTATGAGTCATTTGTTACCTCAGTGACCACTCGGTCCGATCCCCTTACCACACATGAACTTTATCAGCTTTTACTTATTCATGAGAATCGCATGAGTCATAACTCAAAAAATATCTTTGATCCCTCTATCAACTACACTACTAGTGCAGGTCGAGATCAACGTGGTGGGAGATCTTATTTTCGTGGTGGTAGACAAGGCAGGGGTCGAGGTCGCTCTTCTGGTCAATATGGCAGAAATTCATTTGGCTCCTCAGGAGCATTTCAACAAACATCTGGTGGCACACGCCCAACATGTCAAGTATGCAACAAAAGTGGTCATCGAGCTTTACAGTGCAGGTACCGATTTGATCATTCATACCAAACAGAGCCACCTCAGTCCTTTACCAACAACTACAATCCATCAAATTCCACTTTCTCAGCCAACTATACATCTAACTCACCCAATCCCTTTACCGACCCCTCTTGGTATCCTGACTCCGGCGCCACTCATCACATTACAAATGACTTGAGTAACTTGAATCTCTCATCAGAACAGTACCAGGGTAATGAGGCAATTCGTGTTGGAGACGGCTCATGCTTACCGATTCATCATCTCGGTGATTCCACTCTTCTCTCAAATTCCTCTTTCTTTCACTTACGTAATTTGCTTCATGTTCCTCATATTACAAAAAATCTCGTATCCGTTCTTCAGTTTTGTACTGACAACAATTGCTTTTTTGAATTCCACTCTACTCATTTCACTGTAAAGGACAATCGGACCAAGAGCACTCTTCTCACAGGGCAAACGCGTGATGGCTTGTACGTGTTTCCCACCTCTGGCTCTTCCACTTCGCATCCTTCTGCTCATACTGGTGAACGTGTCTCCTTCTCTCAGTGGCACCGCCGACTGGGTCATCCATCTCTAGCCATAGTGTCTCAGATCTTGAATAAAAATCATTTGAGTTCTTTTCCGAGTGATATTTCCTTTACATGTTCTGAATGTAAGATGGCCAAAAGCCATCAATTACCTTTCTCTGCAAGTCGGGCCGTGTATATTAGGCCCTTAGAATTAGTCAGTACTGATGTTTGGGGTCCAGCCCCTGTTTTGTCCAGACAAGGGTATAAATACTATATCTCTTTTGTTGATCATTTCACTCGGTATTCTTGGTTCTTTCCTTTAAAACTCAAATCCGATGTTTTCTCTGTTTTTTCTCAATTTCTCTCATATGTGGAACGTTTGTTTAATACCAAATTAATAACACTGCAAACCGATGGAGGTGGAGAGTTTGTATCTCTCACTCCTCTATGTCAAAAACTTGGTATTACTCATCGATTCTCTTGTCCACATACACATCAACAAAATGGTGTTGTTGAACGCAAGCACAGACATATTGTAGAAACTGGCCTTGCTTTTCTTGCTCACTCTTCTCTTCCAACAAAATTTTGGCCTGAGGCATTTGAGACCGCAGTCTATCTTATTAATCTTCTTCCCTCAAAATCTCTCCAAAACAAATCACCACATTTTTTGGTCCATCATAAAGAGCCTGATTTTAACTTTCTTAAAGTATTTGGATGTGAATGTTGGCCTAATCTTAGGCCATACAACAAAAATAAATTCCTGCCTAGATCCACTTCTTGTCTTTTTCTGGGCTACAGTCCAATTCACAAGGGATACAAATGTTTGGACCTAAAATCCAATAGATTGTATATCTCTAGAGATGTCCTATTTAATGAGGCCATCTTTCCTCTTCAGTCCAATAGCTCATCTGGGCCCGTTTCCTCTCCTCCCACGTCCACGGTTCAACTTCCTATTTTTCCTCTCTCCATTCTCGGGCCTGGCCCAGGCCCATCATCCCAAACCCGCATATCCAGTCCACATCCATCTAACCCTAACCCTAATTCCCCATCTGCTTCGATGGACATCACTTCTTCTTTCCCTTCTGTGTCGCCGCCCCCTATCTCCTCTCAGAGTCCTATACCGCTGCAACCACCTACTTCTTCTTCACCTCCTGTTCAGACACAGTCTCATTCGCTACCTTCATCCTCAACTATACTTCGGCCTCCTCGCTCCCCTGTCATCACTCGAAGCCACACTCAATCTTCTAGACCTCGAATCCCGACGGATGGTACTGTCCCTTACCCGCAACGACATTGTCTCCTTACAACAGGTACTGTTCCTGATGAGCCTTCAAGTTATTCGGTCGCCTCCAAATTTCCAGAGTGGCGCACGGCTATGTCACTCGAACATCAAGCTCTTCTTCAGAACAATACCTGGACACTGGTACCCTCTAATCCTTCTTTGAATATACTTGGTTGTCGTTGGGTGTTTCGTACAAAACATAATTCGGATGGAACCTTTGAAAGACGAAAAGCACGGTTGGTAGCCAAGGGCTACCACCAACAGTCTGGATTGGACTATAATGAGACTTTTAGTCCTGTTGTCAAACCCTCTACCATCCGTTTGATCATCTCTATTGCAGTTAACTCTAGCTGGCCTCTGCGACAGTTAGATATTCAAAATGCATTTTTGCATGGTGAATTAACTGATATTGTTTACATGCAACAACCACAAGGTTTTATTAATTCGAAATTTCCTCATCATGTGTGCAAATTGCACAAGGCCATATATGGCCTCAAACAGGCACCGAGGGCTTGGTTTGCTCAATTGACTTCTTGGTTAACTACTTATGGTTTTACAGCTTCTCAATCTGATCCTTCCTTGTTTATCTTCAATAGTGATGATCTTAAAATTTTTGTCTTGATCTATGTTGATGACATGGTAATAACGTCATCCAAACCGAGTGCTATTGATGAATTCATTTATGCCTTGGGAAAGGATTTTCCAGTCAAAGATCTTGGCCTCTTATCATATTTTTTGGGACTTGAAATTGATTACTGTAACTCTGGTCTTATATTGTCTCAAAGGAAATACATTAAGGACTTGCTTGTTCGAAGCAACATGCTTCAAGCCAAGCCAGTGACATCTCCTATGGCTGCTTCAATCAAACTCTCTCAGTTTGATTCTCCCACTTTTGATGATCCTACACTGTTTAGGAGTATTGTTGGGGGATTACAATATCTGTCTTTTACACGACCTGATATATCTTTTGCTGTGAACAAAGTGTGTCAGTTCATGCACTGTCCAAAACTCTCACACTGGTCTGCAGTTAAAAGAATATTAAGGTATCTGAAGTTCTCTATCAACTTTGGATTGTTATTCAAGTATTCATCATCTTTTACTCTTCAAGCCTACTCGGATTCAGACTGGGCAGGTTGTATAGATGATAGACGATCTACTAGTGGTTTTTGTTTATATCTTGGTCGTCACCTCATCTCTTGGAGTTCTAAGAAGCAGAAAACAGTAGCAAGATCCAGCACTGAAGCTGAATACAAAGCACTTTCTCACACAGCTGCTGAACTTATCTGGCTTCAAACTATGCTTCGGGAGTTGGGTATTTTTCTGTCCAAGCCTCCAGTCTTATGGTGTGACAATATTGGAGCTACTTACCTCTCAGCCAACCCAGTCTTCCACACAAGAACAAAGCATATGGACATTGACTACCACTTTGTCCGAGACAGAGTTGCTGCCAAAACCTTGCAAGTATCATTCTGTAGCTCAAAAGATCAGATTGCTGACATCTTCACCAAACCTTTGGTTTCAGAAAAATTCTCTAATCTTCGTTCGAGTCTCAATGTTGGTGATACCCCCATGGACTCGAGGGGACGTATTAACCCAGAACATACATTAGGGTCACTTTAGTCTTTATTCTAGAAATAGATTTTATTCTCTTTATTTTATTCTTGTAACAGAAAAGATTCTCTTACGTTGTGTATAAAAGGAATGCTTGTTCAGACTATAATGAGATGAGAATTCAGGAATTGTGCCTCTGTTAACACTCCTCAACATTGGTGTGTTGAGGATGTGGCATGGGCTGCAACACATCTTTTTCGTTATTCAAATGTCCATTTTTGTTTTTCTCAACTTTCTAATGACCAAACATCATCTCGATCGATCGTTACAGCTTCCATTGGACATTTGAATAATACAGCTGCATTGTACATTAGAAACTTGGTCATGTCTCCGGGTAATCAGCAAGATGTTACTATAGATAGTAGTCTTGTAGTATTTATTATTATTTTGTGTCTCTTTAGCCAAACAATATTAAATGTATGAGATGGGAACCCCTTCTGATTTTTCAGTTGAATTTTAAACCTAGAATGAATGAGAGACACACCAAATAACTCGTACAATATTTATTGATGCTCGTTTGAGTCTATAAAAACAATAAGTAATTAATTACTCAACAAATATTCTATGGATCATCATTTCATGTTTTTAACTTTGTATGTCTTTCATTGATCTAGGCCTTCGATTTCAAACGAACATATTGAGATTATTATCTTACTTTACGTGTATGTTTTTCTCACTTTAAAAACTTAAAATCTTGGAAAAAAATACACATTTACAAAAAAATTATTTATTTGTGACTAATTATTTCTAACAAAAATTATTATTTTCTGTCAAAATGAGAGGGTGCAAAGTATTACCTTTTTATTGTTTGAGGATGTGTGACTCACAATATGTGTCTACATGTCACTCACTCCAAGACTTAGATTTCAAACACATATATTGAGATTACTATATTTTATCTATCTTTCTCGCATAAAAAAAATAAATTATTGGAAAAATATACTTTTACACTCCTAAAATATTAAGGGTGTTGCACATAATTTTATTATCCAACTATTAAAAATGGAACCATGCTCTCTCATTTCATTTTAACAGTTAAAATAGATAAAAGAAAATTAATTCTTTGGAAAAGTGTAGAATGCCATTTTTAAATAGAAGGATTAAAATAAAATTATCCAACTTTATAATTTAACGTAACAACACATATTTATCTTCATAATATCCCTTTGAAGAAGAAATATTTTTGTTTGAAGATTGCATTGTATTAAGTGTAAAATCATATTTATCAATGGCAATTTGCATGAGATCTTATTCTCGGATATCCCCTTGATCAATCACGCGTGATCAGTCTTGGATGCTCCTGTTGATGTCGTGTTTCACGAGCCTGGGCAACTTCACACCCTTGGTATACGAGCGATCACCTGCACAGTCACTACCGGGGGGGACCTCGGGGTCCGATGCTTAAGTCAGTATGGTGAAAAAGATAATAAACAATAATCGAAAATCATAATGTAAGGAGATGGTGATAGATTGACCGATTACCTTGTCTGCTGTGAGTTGGGCCTTATTTAGAGTTGTCGACCATGCCCCCACCATAGTGGGGTGTTACATAGCAGGGGATAATACGCTTGTGTTGTTGATTCACTGAGCAGCCCCTATGTCGTCACCTTGCCGAGCTGCGAAGGTCTCAGGCTTGCTGTACATTGCTTGGGTCTTGGGTCGCATTGAATGCGGCACACCTTCTACTCTGGACCGCATTGAATGCGGCATGGTTTCTGCTTTGGGCCGCATTAAATGTGGCATGCTTTCTGTCCCGGGTCCCTTCCATCTGGTGATATACGCCGTGTCCCTTCCTTCCCAAGCTTTGCCTATATCTTTTGTCCCGTCAGTATGGCCTGACTCGGGTTTCCTACCCGAGCCTTAATCTAAGTATTACCTGTTTGGCCCAGATCAGGTGATGTTTCTGGGCCCTGCCTCTAGCCCAATCCAGCCCAAACCATATACCTCTGTTGCAACCCGAGCCCATTATTTGGCCCAGCATAAGGGATTTTCTCCCTTCACAGTACCCCACGAATTTTTAGCACATTTGTGGGCTGGAAATTCAAAGACTTGGCGTGCCAACATTACCCAGGATTGGTTCGTTCTATGTATGCGTGCAGTAGGTAAACGTCACGCCATCTTCCCACTGTTGAGGCGTCTCTTCGAATCATGTGCCATCGTTTCGAATATGTGACCGTTTATCACGCCGCTCCTATTTATTTCTTCTTCCTCGTTTCTTCTTCTCCTTCTTTCCTTTTGCCTTCGTCTTGCTCTTCTCCTTTCATTTTTCTAAATACCTAATAGTTCTTCCAATTTCTTCTGTCTGCTCTCACCATGACTAAGCAAAGTGCTAACGAAGCCCGTTTCAACTATTATGCTGGGCCATGGTGGACGTCAACCATGACTAAAAATGAACTCCATTCGTCCTAGAGATTCCCTCACCTCGCATCACAGTGGTGGACAAGCAGGGCCTGTCGACAATGGTGGCCCTTATCCCCATATGTTTTCTATTGGGCTGCGTTTGCCATTCTACCGTCCAGTGCGCGACATCCTGGACTTCCTGAAACTCACTCCGGCGCAACTCAACCGTAATGCCTGGCGCTTTATTCTGGCCAGTTGCGTGGCCTTTCGAATCGTTCTGAGTGGCTCAGAGGATTACTTCGACCTAACTGCCTGGGAGTTTCTGAGCATGTACCGAATCAATCGGCTTGATGGGAACTATTGTAGCTTCCAGTCTTATTCTGCGAAAAGATGCTTCATTATTTTGGAGAGGCGTTATTCTTCAATAAATGAATGGCACCGACGATTCTTTTTCGTAAGGGGCATTGACTGGGAATGCCCTGAGGGGGGAGATCGAATACGGGAAGTTTCCAGTTCGATCTGTTTGGGGTAAGGTTCCAACCACTAAATTCCTTGCTATTACGTTATTGGAGAGGGAGGAATTTAGAGTTACCTTTGTAGTATCCTGGGTAATGGCTCACCCCGTCCTAGCCGAAACCGACGCGTTATTGAATGATGATTACATTCGTCGCTATCTCATTTTCCCACACTGCAATAACGTGTTGGGTCAAGACTTCTTATCGAGTCCACTCTCTCCAACGAGAGATAAACGTTGCGCAGCTTCCCCTCCCGAAGGTAACCGCACCAAGCGGTCCTGCATAGAGGAAGGTCTTGCTCCCACTTAGTCAATTCCTACCAAAGAGATTCCGACCACATTGCCCCGTCCCGCCAAGCTAGACGCTCCTAGTAAGAAGAAAATGGACTCTCAACAAGTCGCCCCCGAGGGCGGTTCTGGCCGAGTCGCTCCCAAGGATAGCTCTCATCGAGCTCCATCGGAAAGCGATACTAGCCGAGCTGCAGAGAGTTCCCGCTGAACCGTTCCAGACATCAACCCTCCTGGAGGTAACTCTTCGTGACTTCTAAACTCCTTCCCTTTGTTAAATTCGTTTGAGTAGAGGATGATGGCGTTGAGCCTTCTTTTGTAGGCCCCGCGAGGGGAGAGGAGCAGAAGCTGCCGTTGCCTTTCTTTTTGCTTCGGCCTTTGAAGATCCGAGTCTCGGGGTCCAGGGCAGGCGACGGGTGTTTTTCCTTCCTTCGAGGAGGCTCTCCTCGAGGAGGAAGCCCCCCTGCGCAGGAGACCACCTCGCTTCAAAGAGATGCTTGCTGAGTTTGAGGCATCATTTGAGGAGTGTTTCACCAACTCCCCTGTTCCACCCTCGGAGCCCTCTGGCCCAGCTCACCCTGGTGGCCCTTCGATCCTTATTCCTACCGTTCTGCCTTCGGAGATAGAGGTTCCTTCTACCGAGGGTGAAGGGTTAAACATTTTCGAGACTACGGAGCCGCGTTCCGAGGGGGTTGCCGATCGGTTGGAGACTATGGAGCCACATTCCGAGGGGGTTACGAAACCCATTCCTCCTAAAGTTCCTGTGTTCTCACCAGTGTTGGAGCAGTCCGTCGAGCCAGGTCCCTCAACGACCCTAGATCCCCCCCTTCGATGGGGGTTGTTCAGGTATCTGTTCTTCTTTCTCTGTTTCTTTTCCTTTATTCATCATTCGTTGGTTTACCTTATGCTGAGCCGATTATTGTCTCAGGAAAGCCATGCTCCTCAGGTGAGTCTTCTCCTTTGCAAGAAGACGTTGTGATGGTGGAGACGGAGGATGATTCTTCCCCTACCTGCACCCCCCCTCGCGCTCAGGGCGAGAGCTCGGCCCAAGCTGAAGGACTGCCAAGTTCCCAATTCATCCTCCCGCAGGATCTTCCCATTGAAGTTTCTTCTCTAAATGAGGAGGAACCTAGTCCACCTTCCATACATGCAGAGGTTATTCTACCGTTAGTGCGGGCCGAGCCATCTCCTTCTTCCAGGCCAAGGATTTCACAGGGTCCCAGGCCTGGCTATATGAAGGTCCGGGCATAATCTTTCGAAACACATGCCCAGAGGTTCAGGCCCCTTTTCGCCAATGTAAGTACTCTTCCCACATCGTCTTTTCAGTTTTTAATACTTTGCTAATGAATTTTGTTGCCGTTGATTTCACAGGCCACCGACTAGCTAGCCGATATGGTTTCTCAAGAGCAAGAGGATCTGGAAGAAGATTTCAAAACTGAGAGGGCGTTAAACAAGTTGCTGAACCTTCACGGGGAGAAGTTGTTGAGCGAAAAACGTGCTCTAGAAGTGGAAAATGAGTCCCTGAGAGAGAACAACGCGTTCTGCCATAAGAAGATCTGCGACCAGCGGAAGGAAGCCAAGAAGATGGAAAATTTGCTTAAGGTTATGGCCATGGAGCTCGAGCTTAAGGATAAGGAGCTTCAACTGAAGAATTTGGAGATAGACACACTCCGAGCTGAGATGGCCTCAACAACCGAAGATTTGGAGTCTACACATAAAGATCTTGAGGATCTTCGGGTCCAGTCTGGTCCCCTTTTGGTCGAGAGAGAAAGTGTCCGTTTCGAGATTCAGAGGCTGGAATGCGAACTGAAATCTGCTCGGGAAGCTATGAGGCAGAGTGAAGGGGTCGCTAAAGCATTGGTGAATGAGGAGAAACGCACGATCGAGCTGGAGCGCGAGCTGGAGTTCACTCAGGAAGTGTTGAGGCAAAGTGAGGAAACCATCGAGATGCGGGTGAGTGAGAAGAAGCGCACTACGCATATTCTAGTTCGTATGTTCCATAGATACATGGGAATAACCGAAATTGGAGATGTAACTAATAGTAGAATCAGAGATGGGTTAAGATGGTTTGTGAATAGTAGCATGTGTGCTACCTTCATTGTTTTTAGGTCTGCATGGGATTCTTGTCATAATTTTGATAACTTAATGCAAAGCAATGTACCTCTGGTTTTGCTTGGGTCTAAATGACTTGGGGCTTTCAATTTTTCCTCTCTCCTTTGCCTGTTGTGTTCTATAGTTCTTTACTTGCTAAGCCTGTGTTAAGGCGTTTACTGCACAACAATCTTCGTCGTGTACCGAGCAAGTACTCTTGCAAGGTTGCTCGCTGAGTGGCAATTCTACACATTGGTCTAAGTTCCTGTCAAGTTTTCATGCACGTGCAGACGCATGATGACAATTGGTGTTCTACTTTCTTCGTTCCTGGACTTGTTGTATTCTTTAGTTCTTTTACTGTTGAAACCCTGCTCGGGAGTTTTACCGTGTAAAAGACCTATTCATCCCAAGTGTTTTCCTTGCCGCACGACACAATATTTACGCACGTGAGCGTCTTAATCTACTGTTGATTTCATGTTTATCTTGAAGCTGCTTTTACTGACGCTTCTTCATTCCTTGTTCGATTTGAATATTGTTCCACTTCTGTCGGCACAGCCGTGCCAGCTGTTAATTTTCCCACGACTTAAGCTTTGCATCTAACCTTCTCATTAACTGCTCCACAAACTCCGTGTAACACGCCTGTTGGAATTTCCCATAATTAATCTTGCCATTAACTGCTCCACGAACTCCGTGTAACACGCTTGTTGGGATTTCTCGTAATTAATCTCCTCATTAACTGCTCCACGAACTCCGTGTAACAAGCCTGTTGGGATTTCCCGTAATTAATCCCTTGATTAACTACTCCACGAACTCCGTGTAACACGCCTGTTGGGATTTCTCGTAATTAATCCCCTCATTAACTGCTCCACGAACACCGTGTAACACGCCTGTTGGGATTTCCCGTAATTAATCTCCTCATTAACTGCTTCACGAACTCCGTGTAACACGCCTGTTGGGATTTCCCGTAATTAATCCCCTCATTAACTGCTCCCTGGACTCCGTATTATGCGCCAGTTGGGGTTTCCCGTATTCCCGAATCTTAAGGGACTACGTTACTATGAGGGACACGTGGACAACTCAGGAGGCCTTAGGGACACGCGGGTGCCTAAGGAGGTCTTAGGAGTTATGGAGCCCCAGGGACGCCAAAGGTCGTTCTCGCCTATAAAAGGAGCTCTTCCCTTTTCCAAGGGAACTCATCTCAACCCACATTTTCTCTTCTTCCCAAACTTTGATGATCTCTAATGGCTTTTTTCTTCCCTCTCGTGCTTTATGAGGGACGATGCCTTCTGCTCTGGTGCTCAGGCTGCCACTGGTTATGGTGGTTCGAATGTTGCAGATGAAACAAGCTTCACAAATCTCTTGTCCTTGCCCTTTTGCTTATGGCACCTCGCTTGTTCTTACCCCTTGCTTACAGAGGTTAACCTCCGTAGTCATTGTATCAGAACTCGCATCCTATGAGTTCTGTATGGTGCTCGATCAAGTCAGTGGTGCGGCAGCCACGACTGAGGAGGGCAAGAACAGACGATTTCAAGGGAGCAATCAAATCTTAGGAGTTGCTTCCCTACCGACCCTCTATTACCTAAGATGCTGCCTCTCGGCTCAACCTTGAATCCCAGTTCGCCCTTTGGAGAAACTTAGTAGGGTGCCACCGGATTCCGCTCTCCTTGAGAAAGAGAGATAAGCATCCCTAAACTGACAGGGCGTCCATCTTCTCTGGGGGGGGGGCTTACTTAGCTATTCTCCCTATTCCGTCTGGCCAGGGCGGGACTCCACTGGACGCCTTTCTGCCTGATGGAGATATTGCATTGTTGCGCTCCCTGTTCTGTCTGGCCAGGATGGGATTCTGCTGGACCCCTTTCTGCCTGATGGAGATATTGCGCTGCTGTCCATCTTATTTTTGCAGTTTTTGTTGATATAATATCCTTCTTGTACCTCTGTTTGTAACCCTATTTGGGAAATAAAAGGACTTTATTTTTGTATACTTTTTGAACTGCTCTTCGCCTTTATTTCGCTCTAGTTGATGTAATATTTTCCTTGTTGCCTTGCTTGTAACCCTATTCGGGAAATAAAAGGACTTTATTTTTGTATACTTTTTGAACTGCTCTTTGCCTTTATTCCGCTCTGGTTGATGTAATATTCTCCTTGTTGCCTTGCTTGTAACCCTGTTCGGGAAATAAAATGACTTTATTTTGTATACTTTTTGAACTGCTCTTCGCCTTTATTTCGCTTTGGTTGATGTAATATTCTCCTTGTTACCCTGCTTGTAACCCTGTTAGGGAAATAAAAGGACTTTGTTTTTATATACTTTTTGAATTGCTCTTCGCCTTTATTCCGCTTTGGTTGATGTAATATTCTCCTTGATGCCCTACTTGTAACCTTGTTCGAGAAATACAAGGACCTTGTTTTTGTATATTTTTTGAACGAATAATTGTCTTTATTCCGATCTTTTTTTTTTCCCGAGTGGCCATTTTCCATTAATTCTTGCTCTGTTCGATTGGGTGACCGAGCTTGTATCCTGCGAAGGCCTAGTTTTATACATAAAATGAATTTATGTACCTTGTCGTTTGCTTTTGCATCCTTGCACGAAGCTCAGCAAGTCATTCAGATTGCGTTGAGAATAGCTATTAGCAGGTCAGAGCTCATGGCTCGGTTCCTGTGCTTTATACTTCGTGGATTGGCCCTTATAGGTTGGCAGAGCCCGTGGGCCCTGCTCCCTCACCAACGCTGTTTCGTATTGCACGAAACTCAGCAAGTCATTTAGACTACGTTGAGAATAGTTGTTAGCAGGTCAGAGCTCAAGACTCGGTTCCTGTACTTTATATTTTGTGGATTGGCCCTTATAGGTTGGCAGAGCCCAAAGGCCCTGCTCCCTCACCAATGCGTTTTCGTATTGCACGAAGCTTAGCAAGTCATTTAGACTGCGTTGAGAATAGCTATTAGTAGGTCAGAGCTCATGGCTCGACTCCTGTGCTTTATACTTCGTGGATTGCCCTTACAGGTTGGCAGAGCCTGAAGGCCCTGCTACCTCACCAGCGCGTTTTCGTATTGCACGAAACTCGGCAAGTCATTTAGACTGCGTTGAGAATAGTTGTTAGCAGGTCAGAGCTCATGGCTCGGTTCCTGTGCTTTATACTTCGTGGATTGGCCCTTATAGGTTGGCAGAACCCGAAGGCCCTACTCCCTCACCAACGCATTTTCGTATTGCACGAAGCTCGGCAAGTCATTTAGACTGCGTTGAGAATAGCCGTTAGTAGGTCAGAGCTCATGGCTCGGTTCCTGTGCTTTATACTTTGTGGATTGGCCCTTATAGGTTGGCAGAGCCCGAAGGCCCTGTTCCCTCACCAGCGCTTTTTCGTATTACACGAAACTCGACAAGTCATTTAGATTGCATTGAGAATAGCTGTTAGCAAGTCAGAGCTCATGGCTCGGTTCCTGTGCTTTATACTTCGTGGATTGGCCTTTATAGGTTGGCAGAGCTCGAGGGCCTTGCTCCCTCACCAACGTGTTTTCGTATTGCAGAAAATTCTGCAAGTCATTTAGACTGCGTTGAGAATAGCTGTTAGCAGGTCAGAGCTCATGGCTCGGTTCTTGTGCTTTATACTTCGTAGATTGGCCCTTATAGGTTGGCAGAGCCCGAGGGTCCTGCTCCTTCACCAACGCATTTTAGCATTTGCACGAAGCTCTGCAAGTCATTTAGACTGTGTTGAGAATAGCTGTTAGCAGGTCAGAGCTCTGGAAAGTTCGAGAATTCGGCTACAAAATCTGCTAGCACCTGACCCTTTATTGTGGTGCGTGGAAGATACTCGATCTCAAACTCGCTTAGCTCGATCGCCCAGTTAGTCATCCGACCAGAAGTATCTGGTTTCTGCAATATCTTTCTCAAGGGAACATCAGTTTGGACTTTTATTGGGTGGGCTTGAAAGTAGGGCCTCAATCGTCTGGCAGTGATTACTAATGCGAATACTAGCATTTCCGTTCAGGGATATCTGGCATCTACCCCCCGAAAAGCTCTGCTTACGTAATAAACCGGGCATTGAACTCCTTCTTCCACCCAGGTCAACACGAAGGATACCGCATTGGGCGATACCGCCAGGTAGACAGTCAAATCCTCTCTCGGCGTGGTTTGACTGAGCAATGGTGGATGAGCCAAGTATTCCTTCGGCTCGCCGAAAGCTCTACCGCAATCTTCATCCCATTCTCGTACTTTCCATAGGACACTGAAGAAAGGGCGGCATCGGTCGATTGACTTTGTGATGAAGCATCCTAGGGCGGCTATCCTTCCTGTCAGTTTCTGGACTTTGCTGATATTCCGGGGTGGAGGCATATCCATAATCGCCTTTATTTTTCTAGGATTAGCTTCAATTCCTCGCTCAGAGACCATGAAACCCAAGAATTTTCCTAATTCAACTCCAAAAGCACATTTTTGCGAGTTGAGTTTCATTTTGTATTTTCTCAGTACTGCAAAAGCTTCCCAGAGGTCATCAAGATGTTGTTCGGACTTCTTGCTTTTAATCAAAAGATCGTCTACATAGACTTCCATGTTTCTCCTGATTTGGCTTTTGAACATTCGGTTGACCAGACGCTGGTACATTGCTCCTGCGTTCTTGAGGCTGAATGACATTGCTTTATAGCAATAAAGTCCTCGATCGATGATAAATGTTGTTTTCTCCTTGTCATCGGGGCTCATTCTGATCTGATTGTATCCAGAGTATGCGTCCATGAAGCTGAGTAAGGTGTGCCCGGCCGTTGAGTCCACTATCAAGTCTATCCTTGGAAGAGGAAAACTATCTTTAGGACAGGCTTTGTTCAAGTCGATGAAGTCGACACTTATTCTCCACTTCCCACTTGTTTTCTTGACCAGTACAACATTGGAGAGCCATTCGGGATAGTGAACTTCCCGAATGAACCCCGCAGTTAGGAGGCGTTCCACTTCCTCAGCAATGGCAGCGTATTTCTCCGCACTGAAACTACGACATTTTTGCATGACTCTTTTGGCCTCAGGATTTACACCGAGGTGGTGTTCTATTACAGATCCATACCTGGCATTTCTTCATGGCACCAGGTAAAGACATCACGATGTTTCACAAGTAGTTGCTTCATAGATCGACTTAGCTCGGCTGACATTTTTTATCCCATTCGCACAGTTCACTCTAGGTTTTCAGGATCCATCGGTAACAATAGTAGTTGCTTGTTGGGTTCCGCCTGCCTTAACGCCTCTTCATCCCTTACTTCGCGATCTAGCTCAGTTACCGCGGGAGGCGGAGGCATGACCGCCTCGTTGAGCTCTGTCTGCCTTACTGTCTCTTCGTCCCTTACTTCATGGTCTGGTTTAGTTACCGCAGGAGGTGGAGGCATGACCGCCTCGTTGAGTTCCGTCTGCCTTACTGTCTCTTCGTCCCTTTCTTCATGGTCTGGTTTGATTCGAGCTGGTGGGGGAGGCATGACTGCCTCGTCATGGTCCTGCTCGAGTGTTTGTACGACTATCGCCTTTAACTTCACCTCCCGAGTGTAGCAATCTCTCGCGGTTTGTTGTTCGCCACAAATTTCCCCTACTCTAGATGAGGTCGGGAATTTTACCTTCAGGTGATACGTGGAAGTTATAGCCTTCATTTGATTCAAGGATGGGTGTCCAAGTATCACATTGTACGAGGAAGGGTCCTTTACCACCAAGAAATCTATCATAAGTGATGTTGTTTTGGGAGCCTTTCCTACCAACACAGACAGAGCGATTGCTCCGATTGGTTGGACGATGTCCCCTATGAAACCTTTCAGGGGCGTAGGTGCTGGTCGCAACCTATCGGGAGTGATCCCCATTTTACTGAATGCCTCCTAAAAGAGGATGTTGGCGGACCGATAGTTAGCTATTTGTGCCGTTACTACCAGAGTATCGTCATGAGGTCATGATAAACCCACTCCATCTTCTTCGCTGAATGTCACCAGGTATTGTCCGGATGGATCTCTGTTGTTGCGGTTTAGTCGTTGGGCAGAGAACACTTCTTCGTACCTGGCCCTTCTTGCATGGGCTTTTCGGGTCGAGGAAGTCGTTCCCCCATCATATCCTCCAGCTATGGTGCTTATTTCTCCTATAGGGGGCTCTTCTCTTCTCGAGTTTCCTTGATGCGAGTTCTCTTCATGGGGGTTTGCAGTTCTTCTTCTTTCGGGACTTCTATTATTTCTCCGAGCGTGGCCTTGGCCTTTGCGAGCAGGGCTATGACTTCTGCGAATTGGGCCCCGACTCCTCCGAATGGGGCTTCGGTCCTGGTTTCTTCAAAAGGGCCATCGGTCTTGGTTTCTCCAAGAGTAGGGATGGTATTCACGTCGTGGCTCATCCTTCTTGTCTTTATATTGGTTGGCGCAGATCTCTAGGCCGTCAAATTTTCTCCACTTCGTATAACAATCTTGGGTGTTATGTCCACTGCTCCTATGGAAGGAGCAATATTTGGGGCGTGACAAGCTTTGTCTTTGCTCTTCATGTTGACTTAGGTCTTCCTCAGCTTCTACCGTTAGATTAGAGTGTATGCGAGGGCCAGGTTTTCCTTTGCCCTTGGTTTCGTAAGTCTTTTTCCTGTAGGCCCCTTGGCTCGAACTTCGATGTCGGTCTGCAGTTTTCTTGTCCGCCATTTCCAAGTCGCTTTTCCTGGGGGTTGTTAGCGCTTGGAGTGTATCCTCTCTGTTTATGTAGCTGTCTGCTCGGTCCATAAACTCCCTTAGGGTTGACGGTGTCTTTCAGGCAATCTGTCATAAAGGGGTTACGAGGCCAGATTCCTCCATATAGTGCTGCCAAAGTGGTCTTCTCGTCTTGGTCGTCCGTTGTCATCCATTCTTTGTTAAACCGGGAGAGGTATGACTTAAGGCTCTCGTCATCCCTATACTTGACAGTCAACAGATAGGCCGCCGGCCTTCTTCTCGTTCTGCTGGCCATGAACTGCGTTAAAAACCGACATGCCAGTTCATTGAGACTATCCACAATTCCAGATCGTAGGGAACCGAACCATACTCATGCTACCCCTTTCAGGGTGAGGGGGAATGCCTTACATGCTATCTCGCTGGGGAAGCCGTGGAGAGTCATGTGGGCCTTAAAGGTCTCTAGGTGTTCCAGTGGGTCCTTTGATCCATCGTATGCTTCCATCTGAGGAACTTTAAACTTTGGAGGTATAGGTGCCGCCAGAATCCCTATGCTATATGGTAGTTCAACGTTGGTGAGTAACTGATCCACCGTAGAGGGTTTACCAATTTGCTTTGCTACTTCTATCTGAATTTGTAAATTTACTCTACGTCGTTCTTCTTCTACGATGGTTGCATTAGGCTAAGGATGGTCCCCAGAGTGATGACTCTGTTGGTCTGCCTCCGTTTCTTCACCATTTCTTCGTAAGGCAATGTTCTCCTGTCGAAGAGTCTCCATGTCCGCCATAAGTTTATGTATTGCTTCATTCTGCTAATTGAACCTTACTTCCATTGCTTCGGTCTGCATCATTTCATGCTGCGAATGCTGAGAGCGGGTTGTTGCCGGCATACGAAGGACACACTAGTTATGGGACAACATAGATCCCACAGACGGCGCCACTGTTGATGTCGTGTTTCGCAGGCTTGGGCAACTTCACACCCCTGGTATACGAGCGATCACCTGCATAGTCACTACCGGGAGGGGGGGACCTCGGGATCCGTTGATCCTCCGATGCTTAAGTCAATATGATGAAGAAGATAATAAACAGTAATCGAAAATTATAATGTAAGTAGATGGTGATAGATTGACCGATTACCTTGTTTGTTGAGAGTTGGGCCGTATTTATAGTTGCCGACAAGGCCCCACCGTAGTGGGGTGTTGCATAGCAGGGGATAATACGCTTGTGCTGTTGATTCATCGAGTAGCCCCTATGTCGTCACCTTGTCGAGCTGCGAAGGTCTCAGGCTTGCTGTACATTGCTTGGGTCTTGGGTCGCATTGAATGCGGCACACCTTCTACTCTGGGCCGCATTGAATTCGGCATGATTTATGCTCTTGGCCGCATTAAATGCAGTATGCTTTCTGTCCTAGGTCCCTTCTATCTGGCGATATACGTTGTGTCCCTTCCTTCCCAAGCTTTGCCTCTATCTTTTGTCCCGTCAATATGGCCCGACTCTGGTTTCCTACCTGAGCCTTGATCTAAGTATTACATGTTTGGCCCAAACCAGGTGATGTGGCTGGGCCCTACCTCCGGCCCAATCCAACCCAAACCATATACCTCTGATGCGACCCGGGCCCATTATTTGGCCCAGCATAAGAGATTTTCTCCCTTCATAGATCCCATTCAAAATTATTAAAAGTGCCAAATTCCTGATGATAAAATGTTGGATGAGTTAGATTTCGTTTGGTTATATAAATTATTTACTTAAAAAAAATTATATATATTATAAGAAAAAATCTGCTTCACACACTACTGTGTGAAGCAGCCCCAGCACACTTAACGTGCTGGGGTGAAAAAAAAAAATTGCACTGGGATGGTGCGGCTGCAGGCTGCCCCAGAATGACTCATATTATAATAAGAAAAAATGTGGGCATCTGCCCCACACGGGGCACACTCCGTGTAAAAAAAAAAAAAGTGATGTGCAGTGTGTGCTGGTGTGGGGCAGATACCCAGAATTACTCTTATAATAAAATTTATTTTACTGTTTAACTTTTATTTCTTCTCCTCTTATTCGAGTAACCAAACACGACTTTCAAATAAAAATAAAAATAAAAAAACCTTACTACCCTCTCTCTATCTCCCTCTCTGTCTCTCTCTCCTAACCTAGACGCTTCGCCTTATCGGTGTCTTCCCAGCTCTCTCTGTGCGGAAGATTTCAAAGACTGATCTCTCTGTAAGTAGATTCAATCTCTAATATACTACAGATAGCCTTCCTTTATTGTACGCTGTTTATTCTGTTCCTTTTTCCTCAATGAGTTTTCCCCCCTAGGGTTTCATATAAATACGTTAATAGGAGTGCGTATGCATATTTGTGTATCCAAATGGCTCGTCTGGAACTCGCTGTGTAGCTTTGAGGTTTTGTGTGATGATTGAATTTGGTTAACTTTTGATTTACATGTTAAATATGGGAAAGGACAGCGAAATGCCATATTAAGACAGAGAAATTGCATATTTTTGGCTTTAAGATGTAATCGGAATTGTAAAATCTTTAATACTTGGAAGTTGTTAAGTAGATATGGAAAATTGGTCACAGTTGGGAAAGCTTGGATTTGCTGCATCAGTTTTTCATTGACAACTAGATTTTTTTTTTTTTTTTTGCAGTCATTTACGTAAAAGAGTACTTAACTTCATATACTCATAGTTTGATGAAAATGTAGATAAGGTGTAAGCAGCCGGTCCTTTTCTTATTTCTTTTGGGGGGGGGGGGGGGGGGGTTGTTCTTTAATATGTTCAATTATAGATGTACATATTAATTAGTTTCCATAGGTTGGTTTTTCCCAGGAAGCACTGAAATGGCTAATGAAGATGTAAATGAACACGAGTCAACTGATGCGCCCGAGAATATAGATCCTCCACAGAAAGAAGGATCTGAAATTGATTTGAAGGGAAGTGGAGAAAAAAAGTGGCCTGGATGGCCTGGAGAGAATGTATTCAGGATGTTGGTTCCTGTGCAGAAGGTTGGTGGCATTATTGGTCGAAAGGGAGAATTCATTAAGAAAATCATTGAGGAGACGAAGGCTCGGGTTAAAATCCTGGATGGTCCTCCTGGGACCTTTGAAAGAGCAGTGAGTTGCTTTTTCTATAGATTTATATTTATTGGGGGGTTTATCCTTATGTTTTGGGCATTTTTGTATTTGTTTCATTTTCTGTGTTTAAATTATCAATCATCTGATGTTCCCATATATTTTTACCGTATAATGGTTTGACTGATTATCTAACCTGCTTTTGATTTGTGAAATGAGTTAAGAGTTGTTGCCAATAGCATTCTTGTTCTCACGTTTCTTGTGATATAAATGTGTGGAGTACTGAACTCATTTAGCATCACCTTAACTTCAGTTTAGTTGGGGAAACCT
Source organism: Juglans mandshurica (assembly GCA_022457165.1). NCBI lineage: Eukaryota > Viridiplantae > Streptophyta > Magnoliopsida > Fagales > Juglandaceae > Juglans > Juglans mandshurica. Next base: position 2,870,461 of record CM039620.1, on the reverse strand, counting down.
ATGGAGACTTTTTAACTAGTTGAGGTCGTTAACATGTATATTTTTCCTGTGATAATCATGTTCCCTGGATCTCCCCTGACTAAAATATCCTTTCTTAACGTGAATTAAATAAGATCATGTTTCATCATGTGTCATTAGTTGGTCTCCATGACACGTGATGAAACAATCTTAAACACTTATCTCATCATTTTTTCTTAATAGGAGACACCTCTATCTTAAAAAGGATGACTGCATTCATCACCTAATCTTTCCTTGTAGTCCTACTCATCTATCTTCAAATTTCTTATTTTGTGTACGCTTATTATTAGGTAAATAACCATGTAAATCATGCATAAATTTGGATGGAAAACGCTTGACATGTGCAACGTGCATTTGATCAATGTGAAATGAGGAAACTTCTCTGAAGAGAAATTGGGACCCAAACTCACCATTTATGACCCTATCTATTAGTGGGATGAATCAAATGAGTTTAGTTCCTAGTTTCATTAAGGAGGGCGGCCGGCGGCGCTGGGTTGGGGGGGGGGGGAGGTTAACCTTTTTTTTTGTGTTTCACTTTTACATCCACAGTTCTTGCAAAAAAACGAAACTAGCAACTTGAACATGGGCCCAAATGATCATTTCCCAAGCACCAACATAACAAAATGGAAGAGAAACCTATAGCCAAAGTTGAGCGATTACTAGAATTTTCAGGAAGCTCTTATGGACCCAAGATCTAACCTGGTTGCGAGATGTTGCCATCTTAGCCCAAGGGACAGAGCCCTTCCAGGAGGGGTAAGGATTCTCTCTATTTCACTTGAAATAGAGAGTATGCCCTACATACTACCTGTGTGCTAGGGCCTTGCCTTTTGTGTCTTTTAATAAAATCTTTGATTACTTACTAAAAAGATTATCCTTTTTTTTTTTTGGATAGTTAAAAAGAGATCCAATTAGTTAAGATATGAGGTGTTTCGGTCATTCCTGTCAATGTAAATTTTTTGGAAGCCAAATTACCAAAACACCTTATATTTTGCACTAAAGGGATATCATTCATTTAAGATGAATTGGAAAAGATCCTATTGTTTCTGGGGGATCGGGATGAAACTTGTCTGTGGCGGACATGCTTTTTGCAGCGGTGAAGTGCGCAGCTTCCATAACTTGCAGCAATATTCTATATTGTAAAGAGCTTCTGTACTCTATTTGCATGTCTTATTGCATAGACACCAAAAAAGAGAGTTTGATATTGCAGAAACAATGAATTCTCATTGGAGAACTCTTTTTGGGGTTTTCGAAAGGGGAAAAGAGACAATACAAAAACAATTGTAAAGGAGCAAAGAAATAGAGGCACGGAAAAGAGAAAGATGGAAAAGTAGTTCTTTCTCATACATTTTCTTGTCTTCTTAAATCAGTTCAATACCCAGCTGTTTTGTCCCACCCCATAATACCACATTGATTTCCTTTTAAAAACCTCCTCTTTATGAACAAAGACCGAGAGATCTTTGGATTGTCAAACAGTGACTGCATGGATAAGACAATTCTGCACGTGATATATATGGTTTTTCTTTTCTCCACATTGTCTGTATAAGTTGGTCATTTTCTATTTCAGAGGTTCTTTGATTATTTTACATAGCAAAAGTGCGCGTGCATGAAACACTCTGAAATTTCAAATTAGGAGATTGGTTGTAGTAATTGTAAGTTTGGTGGCGTGTTTGAAATAGGGGGTATTTTTAAATGAAGATGTTGATATGTAACATCTCAATTAATGGGTGCAGTCTTATTGGTTTTTTTCTTTAACCTAATTGATATGTGCAGTGCTATATACTCTAGAATTGTTATTGGTTTGGTATTGCTTGTTGGAAGTCCATGAAATAGATGCATGAAGCTTCTTGTTTGCAATGAAATCACTATCAGATGTTTGGAACAGCCACTGCTATCAAATGTTCACAGAAGGACTAACTGCTTATGTTGATCTGAACACAGTAACTAGCAACAGATGAACGCTGTCATTTATAATAAAATATGTTCACTCAAATATTTAAAATAGATGCCAAGAAAATTGGGTTACTTAATTTTTTTTAAATTGTAAAAGATAATAAGACTGAAGTTGAAAGGTGAAAAGAAATTAACAGAGGCTAAATCTAAAACAAACAAAAAAGTGTCTTTTGTCACAATAACCAAAATGAATGTGTGCAGGTTCTTCGCATATCTAAGGCAACAAATCAGTGAACAAAGTGGCTTCAAACTAGAAGAACCAAAGATCAAGTTTGCAGGGATCTGTTCTGAGCATTACAATTGCTGAAAAGTTCTTTTTGTCTTAACAATCAGGATTACATTGTGCAGAATTTGGTATCGTGAAGCTTTCACTGTATCTGGTAACTACAGAACTTGGTCGCTGGTGTCTTGCTGGACACTGTTAAACTTTGTACTAGGAAACTCTTAAATTGTCATCACTATGATCTAGTATTACTAACAAGCGTCACAAACTTGTTCCACATAATATTGAATTAGCCCAAACGAAGTGAAAGCAGAGTAATATAGCTTGTCAAAACATTGACTAAAATCTAGAACGTGAAATATGTCTCAATCCACTTTACCACTAGAGTGGCATAAGTAAATAGCTTATTAGTAGTCCTAAGAAAGTCATTTAAACATATAAGTTTTAACATAAATAGACAAAAGGTAAAATGCATACACAAAATATGCGAAATATTAAAATGCGTGTTCAAGATTTTATTCTTACCATGTCTTAATATTTATGCATCACTCTGGTTTTGGGGTCTTGGTTTTTCACCACCACCATGTCAAAAACCTTTAAATTGATAACGGAGTGGTTTATTGCTAGGAAAGGTTGGAACACAGGTGTTGTATGGTTTTTGGTGATTGTTGTGTCAAAGCTTCTCCTGACCCTCCCCGCTCTCTCGCAAACCCCCAATTTTCCTTGTCCTTGTGGACTACATTAATCAATTTTATTCATGTGTTCCTCAAGTCTCCTGTATGTGGCACCTTAATGACAGTTTCACAGTCTTAGCACTGTTGTGGTTTTTCATCTATGTATTGTGAAATTCTTTTAGTTTGATGTATTGTATGGATGATTAGACAGATCAGGATGGGATGGAACACTTCTTTCCAGTATTATAACATAGATTATTAATTGTGTTGTTGTAAGAAGCTAATTTTGTGTTTCAATGGATTAAAAGGTTGAATAAAGTTTTGGTTTTCTTTTTCTGTCTTCCATGAACTTCATGAGCCACAGCTGGATGTCTTGTCTTGTAAGAATCATGGTTTGCTAATGTTGCTATCTTCACTGTTTGATTCTCTTGCCTTTTGTAAGGTGATGGTTTCTGCTAAAGAAGAGCCAGATCTCCATCTTTCTCCTGCCATGGATGCTTTATTAAGAGTTCATAAACAACTTGTCGACTTAGATACTGACCCTGCTCATGCTGTATCTGGTGCCATGGGCACTATTACTACAAGGATTCTAGTGGCAGATATTCAGGCAGGAAGCCTAATTGGGAAGCATGGCTCGACTATAAAGTCTATTCAAGATGCTTCTAATTGTACCATCCGTGTTCTTGGTGCAGGTAATCTTGCAAAATATTATTTCCATACAAGAATGTTACATGTTTTTTCTTCATTGAAGATTTTGAGACAATGTAGTTGCATTCTTTGGGTTGAGAATTGCATTTGTTGGTTTTTCTGTGCTGCCAAAGATATGAGGGACACAATTTAGTCCATCATAATGTTGATAATTTGACTGTTAAATGTATATCACAGAAAGGCTGCTTCAAATGTCCTGAATTTTATCATAATTTACCGCAGAAAACCTGCCAACTTTTTCTCTGCGAGATGATAGTTTAGTTGAGATACAAGGGGAATCCACTGGTGTGCACAAAGCAGTTGAATTGATTTTGAATCATCTCAGGAAGTTCTTGGTTGACCGCAGTATTGTTGGGGTATTTGAAACTCAAGTAAGTTTCTTCTTTGAGTAATAGGATTAGAATTCATGTGGGACCTGGTAGGAAGTTATGTAAATGTGCTTGAATCAAATGTTTTTGCTTCTAGAAAAGTTGAGATGTAGAGTTTGACCCATTTTCTCAGCCAATTTACATTTTCTTTTTGCAAGAGTATTGTGGGCTTAGGGTGGGTAGCTTTGATTGGTTTTAGGCAGTTAATAGATTTTTTCTAGTCGCCCAAGTATTTTGACATGTATAATTGTTTCTATTGGTCAGATGCAAATGCCAAATGTCCGAGCAAATCAGAATGTTCCTCCACACCAATCCTGGGGCCCGCCTACTCAAGGTTTTCCAATTAGTGATGGTGCTGGACCTGGTTTTGCTCCTAATACTCAATATATGCAGCAGCCTCCACGTCATAATGAAAATTATTACCATCCTGCTGAAATACCTCCTTTGGACAGTAAGCATCGTCAGGGGCCTCCTATGTATGGAAGGGATGCTTCTGTGGGGCTTCGTTCGTCAATTGGGCAGCCACAACAACCAGTGGATACGAAGGTTCTTTCTGCTTGCTATGATCTTGACTACTTTTAAGAATCTGACGTGGGTAATAACTATGATATTGTTACCTTCGAGTTGAAATCCAAAATCTTTGATAATAGAGCAAATGACAAGAAATGACAGATTTTTGGATTTTATCTCACTTTTGATCTTTTTGGTTGAGGAGTCGTCTTCTGTAAAATTTTTACCTATCAAGTGTTTTTGGTTGTAGGGTAAAACTTGTTATGCATGCATTTCCACCACATGCATCTGCTGTCCTTTGGCTTTGACTCTCGTAAATAAGGGATTGGACTGATGGTATTGACGCTAGACGTCCGGACCATAATTCTTTAAAGCATCATTGGGCCAGAACTCTCCTTTTGTGGCCCACATAGTTTTTGTATTTTCTTTTATGCTGAGGAAAACTGCTTTATTTGAATTGCTGCTGTAAAAATGAACGTTTGGTGTGATGTCAATTATTCAGTCTGCTTTATAACTAGCATGGTAGTGTAATGTTAAATAATATATGGAAACATTCCAAATTAGGGGGTTTGTTTAGTAACTTTAATCACACAAAAATTACAAGTTGCAACTGATTTTATTTTATTTTTTTTGTATTTTTCTCCTCCTAAAGGCCCAGAAAGAGAGTGGCAGCAGGGAGGGAGGGGGTTGGCTTCTATCATAAGAATATTTATATATTATGCTGTTTAATTCTGTTGTGTAGGTTATGCAACACATGCAAATTCCTCTATTATATGCAGATGCTGTAATTGGTAAATCTGGTGCGAATATAAGCTACATACGTCGTGCAAGTGGGGCAAGTATTGCAATACAGGAAACAAGGGGTGTGCCTGGGGAGATGACTGTTGAAATAAATGGATCGGCTTCACAAATACAAACAGCTCAACAGTTAATTCAGGTATACATTACAATTCTTGTGGTTGTAACATATGCAATGCTTGCCTTTATTCTCTTGTTTCTTTCAGTTTAATTAGTATGATTTTGTTTGTTTGTTTGCCAGTCTTATTTTTATTTTATGATGGTTATTTTCTTATCTGCACTTTTTAGTACTTTGAATATTTTCCTTGATTTGGTACTGGCATGAAATCTGAAGTGGTATTTGCGTTCTGTTTTTCAGTTGTATGTTTACTTGTTTTGTTGAAATAGATAATAGGTAATTAGAGTACGAATGGATATGATTTTTCTAGATGTAGTTTAGCCGTTGTGTTAAAGTTTGTCTGTTTTATAGTGACAGTTTTCATGCGTTTGTGCTGTGTTCTAGTTTTTACTTTGAGACTCAGATGTATTTATGAAATATGAAAACGTAACTATCTTTTTATTTCCTGAACAAAAGAGAGCCTTCCCGTCTGCGTGGTGGGAGATGGGGGAGGATAGACCCTTTTTTTCACAAAACTTTTGTTTTTTTTCTTCTGAACAAAACATAGCTGGTTTTGAAATCTATATTTGATGTCAACTGCCGATACTTCAATGTTGTTTGAGTATAGGTTTCTGGTTACCATCATGTGATGCATGTATGTCTCTCGCTGGTGCTTTACCTTTACCTGAAAACCCCTTACTCCTATATGCAATGATGCAGAATTTCATGGCTGAAGCTGCAACCTCTACACAGAACCCAACCGGGAGATCAACCAACCAGGGTTATAATAATGCTTATCCAGGGCAATCTGCATATGCGTCTCCACAGTCCAACACTGGTGGACACACAGGCCATGCTGCACCTGGCCCTGACTTCGGTTTGGCGTATGGCAATAGTTATGGTTACTGAGAAGCCGGTGCGGTTTTTGTTGGTGTGTGTTCAGCGTTGGACACATCAATATGTTCCTGAATCTGATGACATTTTGTCTTCCATTTCTTAATACATGAACCAATGTTTTTGGCCTTTTCCGCTTCGTTCACAATACCCTCTTACTTTTATTTTGCTACTTTGGTCCTTCAATCAGGTCTACTTTATTTTTTCGTTGACAGCGAAGGAACTCGCAAAATCCGCACAGAAAGCTCATCATTCTTTCTTTCAAGATGAATGTTGGAAGGCGTAAGCCTTCGCTTGCAACGCATTTCTAAAAACATAATGATTAGTTGTTCAAACGACTCGAAAAAGCAGTTTCACTTTATTGATTACTGATTTCATCTAACCACCTACTCACTTTCTTTGCACTCAACTGGTGAAAAAAAAAAATATTAGAAGCGGCATTCTTTTGCTTATTTACCGAGTAAGCTTCTAATATATATATATTTTTTTTACTAAATGATTAAGAAAGTATTTTTTTTAATGAATTTGTAATTTTTTTTCAAAATGTCTAAAGGAATTTAAAAAATATTTAGAAAAAAAATGAAAAAAAAAATAGTGCAATTTGCACTGTCCGTACTATGCAAAGGTCACTTTTCTCAATGCCCTAGCATTGTTCTTCAATTTTATTGTCTCTGCTGGCACATTTTGGTGGTGATTACGTTGTCATAATACAGATTATCTAGAAATAACATCATCAGTGTCACAAGTTCGATGATGCAAGTAAATATTTACAAATCTCAAATCCTCCGCAAATGCCATTAAACTCGATCAAGTCTGACTTGTGACATGGGTGAAAAATAAGGAAAGCATTATGACGTAACTAAAAGCAAAAGAGGGGAGTTGAGCTCTATAGAAACAATGCAATGGCCAATATTTAAAACAAACAATGGAGTGGACATGTGAAGCTGTCGCCTATCTAAGCTGAATATTTCTAGAGAGAATCCTATGAAATAATTAGGGAAAAAATTCTGAAAACTAAGGCAGCTAAATACTAGAGCTAGACAAATCTCTCTCTATATAGGTGCTGCACATGTTGTTCTAAAATGGCCAGTCTGATTGCAGCGGCTGCAATGCACAACACGTTTCACACGACCACCATCCTCTGAACGAACTCGCCGTTTCCTTGGTCGTCCAGGTGGCCGGAGTGATTTTGGCGGGTTTATGACCACCTCAACATCTTCATCCCCGTCATTCTGAAATACCTCGGACGTATTCCACATTGTTTTATCTGGAATTGGGTGTATTGTTTGTGAATATGCCTTGCGATAATTTGCCACTGTGAAACAACTTTCAGTAAATCGATAAACATTCTGCCTGCAAGAGAGAAGAGCAGCCACAGCATGAGCACAAGGCAGCCCACAAAGTTGCCATCCACGACATGAACAGCACCGGGTTCGGATGTCCACTATATGTGAGCCTTCATGTGATATGACTTCAAATTCAGCTTCATTTGCTCGGAGCACTTGGTAGTTATGTGCACACTCAATAGCATCTGACACACGCCGTTCAGCAGAAGGAACAAGTATAGTCGTCCACTGCATGCTTGCTTCACGACGCTCATTGAACCAAGTCATCAGCTGCCGACGAATGTACTCCATCATTTGAATGATTGGAAGCCCAGAAGCTTCAACTATCCAAGTAGTCAAATATTCAGCTATATTAGCTGTCAGATGGCCAAATCTTGTTCCCTCAAAATACGCAGTGGCCCACAAGCGAGGTGGGATTCGCCGAATCCAATAGGCAGCATCCTGTGAGATCTCTTCAATCTCAAGGATTTTGGCTTCAAACTCAATGATAGTGAGAGCATGAGCAGCTTCCCAAAGAAGATTGATGAGAATGGCACTGTTGAACTCCTTCTGGAAACTGTCACTAAGATGGTGCATGCAAAACCCATGGAAAGCAGTTGGGAAGTTTGCTTCTACTCCATCCACGATTGCCTTCTTCCTATCAGACAAAAGTGTAAGCCTTGGCATGTTCTCTGCATTAATTTCAAGCAGGTTATGCAGCTCAGAAAGGAACCACATCCAGTTATCATCATTTTCCTCATCAACCACCCCAAATGCCAAAGGAAACAAAGCACCATCTCCATCAAAACTAGAGGCAAAAAGTAACGTCCCAAGGTATTTGCTCTTCAAAGGAGTCCTGTCAAGTCCTATAAATGGCCGGCATGCATTTAAAAACCCATAAATTGATGCTTGAAAGGAAATAAATAGGCGTTGGAAACAGTTATCATCAACAGGATTCCCATGAACGAACGCCATACTTCCTGGATTTTTCATTCTTATCTGGTCACAATACTGGGGAAGCAGACGATAATCTTCCTCGAATGATCCGCGAACTGAGGCCATGATTCGCTCCCTCCCCCTCCATGCTTGCTTGTATGATAATGCGATCCCATGGACCCGGTGTATCTCTTCTAATATCTCCTTCGGTCTATAATTCGGATTTTCCCTCAGGCGCTGTTCAACAGACTCTGCAACCCACTGCACTGAGGCTTGTTGATGACCGAGATGGGTAATTCCACCACAAGTATGTGGCTTATGGATGGTCCTAATTGTGAAGGTAGGAACACCTGGAAGCTTTGCAGCATGAATTCGCCAAGGGCATCCCTCACTTGCACATTTGGCAGTAAAACGAGTTTTGTCAGACTTGATTGTCTGCATCTCAAAGCGAAGAGCAATGGCTGCATCCCTCAGTGCCCTTCGGCAGCTATGGACATCAGAAAACTCTTGTCCAACAGTCAGTTTGACATCAGAATCCAAAACTAGGGCTCTGGACTGGAGGACAGGAGTACCAACTAGCTCAGGTCCCATATCTGAGATAGGTATGATACCCATCTCATGATTCTGGTCCACAGCTAGATCTAAGCTCTCCTGAAGATCATGGTTTTCTACAACAACCAACTCATGAGTATCACATAAACCAAGGGCATGATCCTGAGCTGTATGAGCCAATTCATCATTATGGTTTTCAGCATCAGTATGTTCTTGATCAGCTTCATAATCTTTATTTCCGTCCAATTCTAAACCATCTTCTTCACAATTTGCAACATCTGCATGTTGAGGAGCCATTCCGTGTTCATATGTCAACCCAAGAGCTAGTCCGTGGGTATGTCCTAAACCCAAGCCATGGTCATGGCCGTCACCCAAGTCCATATCAATATCATGGGTTGGTTCAAACCCTGAATTATGACCATGGCCCATGATGAGATTGTTATTATGCTCTAGTGCCAAATGATGATCCAGCATCAACGACAAAATACCAATTTTTCCTGAGAATCAAGTCATGGTTCGCCATAACAAATCTAACAGTTAACAATTAACGCAACCCTGTTAACGAAATCAAAAGCTCAACTTACAACCAAAAGAAATTTGTGCTTTAATATGTGTTTTTCCAATTAGACCTGTCCAGAAAATAAATACTTATGAATCTTTTCAGTTTCCTCCCACACAGGGCACTAGCATATATATATATATATATATATATATATATATATATATATATATATAAGTCGGGACGGACTCGTGCCAATAATAATAATAATAAAAAAAAAAGCCAAAAACAAGATCATAATTATTGTATCGAAAGAGATTCACCTAAAACTACATTCGCAACATGCGTTTTTGCTATCCACCCGCGTTTTCCTCTAGCAGAGAAATCTTGTACGAATTAAGCTGAACAAACTGATAAATAGAGAGATAATATCAGTAAACACAAAGTTCATGAAGAGAAATCGAACTTGCAAAGAAGCCACATTAATGTTAGAAACAAATTCTTAACATTCAAGAATCTTAATGTTTGTCATTATTTAGGACTAGACACTAGTTGTGTTTCTTTTCCTTCGAGAAATCAAAACATATATAGAGTCAAAGTTTCCATGACGCTGCGAAGCCTAATGAAATCACGCAACCGTTCGATTTACATTGGTTTTCCTTTTCTTTTCAGTGGGTACATGTAACTAGTAACTGGGTTGAGTTAAAAGTTCTATTCTCTGTGAAGCCAAAAGCAATACAATTTTATTTCCTTTTCGTTAAATTTCTCGGGACCCAGACAGAAAAAACTTTCGCTCAGATAGAGAAAAAAGAGCACAATGAAGAACTCACGTTTAACAGAACCTTCCCGGAAACAAGCTTCAAGAGAACCCTGCAAAAAAAAAAAATAATAATAAATAAATAAATAAATCATCAATTATGAAAGAGTCGATTTAGAAAAATAAAGTGAAAATGAAGGAAAATGCGTTAAAATCATTTAAGAAAAACTGCGGAAAAAATAAATGAGAGGGAAAGAGTTGAGAGTTTGAGGGAAGGGTGGTGGGGGGTTTTTTAGGGTTAAAGAGGGGAAAACCTGAAAGATGAAGGGCAGAGAAGGTGAAGACAGAGAAATTTGGAGCCTGGAGGGGCAAAAGGTTTGGGTTCGCCTACTCAGATTCGAGGGTATTTACGTCATCCTGTTGTCCCCGTCGTACCATTTTATACCATTCCTTTGATTTTTTTTACCCACATTTATCATTATCATTATTAACAACTTCTATTCATAATCTCCTCATACTGAATAATTTTTTAATTTTTATTTTTCCACTTATCAAATATATAGCGTATAAATTATGAATTGAAAAATTCAATTAATTTAGAAATAATAAAACCAAACGAAATTTAAAAAAAAAATTAAAATAGATGTTCTGTGTAGAGATGATATGTAACAAAACTCTATTATTATTGTTATTTTTTGGGTTAGTATACTGTATAACCCCATTATAATAATAATTAAAACGAATTATCGTAATTTACACTGACAAGGATTCTCTTAAATTTGTAGAAATTATTTTATATATTTAATTAAATTTTCCATAGTTCTTGTCATACAATAATAAAAGAAGATTGAAGAACTTAAACCTCCAAGGAACCTTATGAACCCTTCATGAACGGAAAAATTCCAATCCAAAGTTACCAAGTTCTTATTTAAGAAATAATTTAAATGAATTCCTTCCAACTTTAAGGGGATTGTTTGGTCACAGAAGTCTGATAAATGCAGTTTCAGATGATCCTTTCCTTTATGATATTGACGTGGGAAAAGAATAGCATTACAATACCGATTTTAGAGCATTCACATTGGCTTCTTCAAATAACATTTCATCTCTACATTTAATTAACTTTATCAATAGTTGGCCCACATTTAATTAGCCAAACACTTTTCACCCTAAATATTATCTATAGTAAATTCATCTTTTTCTTCAAAGATGAAAAGTACTGTTTCACTTCCAAATACATAGTTTATTAATTTCGACTATCTCTCTCGTTTCATTTCTCTTTCTTCTTCTCTCTTCCTCTTCTGCGTTTCTTCTTCTCTTCTTCCTTCTCTTCTTCCCTATTTCTCTCTCGCGTCTCTTCCTCCGTTCTCTTCTGCTATTTTTTTTTCTCTTCTTCTCTTCTTCCCTCTCCCGAGTCTCTTTCTTCTTTCTCTTCTTCTAGTTTTTTTTTCTCTTCTTCCCCATTTCTCTTCTCCTGCAACCATTCTCTCTCACAACCATTCTCTCCAGCGACGGCACCACGACAGCTTTTCTCCACTACGACAAACACACGGTAAGATTCGAAACCCTAACATTGATTTTACTCTTAATTTTTATTGTTTGGGTTTGATTCGAAGTGCTTGCATTTGATATTGCTCTTGATTGTGTCTGCAATTCAGATTGTTTTGGTTATATGTGTCCACTGAAGCTCTTTTACTTCCATTACCGATAGTTGTAATAGGTCATGATGTAGAAACTCTAAACCATTTCACCCTGGTTGATTTTGCCACTCACCTTGAAACCATCTGTAGCTATCTATGGTTTGTATCTTATGCTTGTTGAGTTTTGTCAATTCAATTGAGATCCTTGGTAAAAAGCAAAGGTTGAAAACTCTATAATTCTTTTGCAGTGGTCTTTCTTTCTTTTGTTCTTTTAAAGAGTATCAAAATCATGGCGTCTGGTGATAATTGTAAAAACATGTTATGCTGTTTTAAGGGTAATGGCTACCCCATTGGTGTTTTTGGTACAGAGCTCTACTACCTGAATTTCTGGCATCGGGCATGTTGTCCTTTGTTCTCTTTTTCAGTTTTAAGTTTACTCATTTGTTTTTGTCTTTATCCTTGTGTCTGTCACCCAAGATTGTGTCCTATATGCATGCTTTATTGTTGGGTTATCACATTTGATATTGCATATTTGTATGTGGCTACTGCCCGATACTTCTATTGAGAATGGTCTTAATTTCACTTGAAATTGTGGTTGTTGTTTCAGTAGCATTGTTATAAGTCTAGTCCTGATTTTTGGATATTATACTTGAATCAATGGTGGATACCACATTTGATGAAGATCCCTTCTTTACCACTCTATTGCAAAGTGGTGAATAAGATATATCCAATACCCTAATGAGTAGCCATGAGAATATTGGACTCCAAGCAACACAATTGGAAGGTGAAAAAAGGCCACCTAGTAAGAAAACACAACGAGGTGTGTCTTTCACCATAGAGGAGGACAATCTCCTCGTGTCGGCTTAGCTCAATATTAGCATGGATGTTATACGGGGGACGGATAAAAAATACTCTAAAATGTTGGAGAGAATTAGCAATTATTACAATGAGCATAAAAAACCTAGCATGGCAAATCGTTCAGGGGGTCATTGACCAATCGATGGTCGGTGATCCAAAAATGCACAAATAAATTTTGTGCTGATGTGGCTCAAGTAGAATTTTTGCATCCAAGTGGTGCGACAGAGCAGGATAAGGTATGAGTTTCTAACTAAATTTCATTCTAAATTTTCTTACTGAAATTCTATTCTCCCATTCTTGTTACATTCGCATATTTAGATTGAAAGAGCTAAAATTATGTATAGAGAGACTGAGAAGGCCACATACAACATGGAACATTGTTGGTGTCTATTGAGACACCAACCAAAATGGTAGCAACACGTGTCCATATTGTCAACAGAGAGGAAACCACATGGGAAACGCCCTGCTATGGCGGAGTCGACTCCACTAGGAGATGACAACGTAGAGGTCATTTTTTAGAGGCCTCCAAGCAAGAAGGCTGAGAAAGAAAGAGAGAGAAAAATGAAGGCTACAAAATCTTACGATGTAGAATTTGTTGAAACCTTAACTTGCATGACAAATGATAGAGTTGTTTTCATGTCAGAAAGAAGACAAGCGACTAGTAAATTGAATGCTGATATGGCTCAATTAATAGCAGAGAAATGATACGGAGAATAGGAAGATCGATATGGAGATAATAAGGATGGATCTTGTTGGCATGAATGGAATGCAACGAGAGTATTTATTGAATCTTCAAAAAGAAGTTTTTGAGAAATCAAGGAAGCGATTTTCATCTCCATCTCAATCTTCATCTTTTGAAGATGTGTAGCCTTTTGTTGGTGAAACATTTTGGGGTTGTTTTGTATATTGTGATTGTATTTGTTTTGGGATTGTAGCCCATGATTATTTTGTGATTTTTTGTTATTTTGGATCACAAATATGAGTGTTTGAGAATGTGGACAGCAACTAGGATGGCAACCTCTAGGATGTTCATAGTTTTATAGGTTGGTTACCATGCATTTCATTACTCTTATTTTGCATTAGTTGTTATCAAAGCCTTGTATAGCCTTCAAATGATGGCAGCCAATCTTCATCACATTGAGTGATGATGTTTGTGAGAATGGGCTTGGTTGCATTGAAGATCGATGGAATTGTTTTGATAATATTAATATCGTGTGATGAAATTTTATTTATTGGATTGTGAAAATGAAAATGAATATGATTATTGGAAATTATAGGTGATTATAGGAAGTTATGAAAATAGAATTAATTAAAAAATAAAAATTAATTATAAAAATATAAAAATAAAAAATAATAATATTTTATTATTATAGAGAGTGTGATAACTAATCCAATGTAGACTTTAAGTTTTGAATGATTAGTTAAAAGTGAAAAAATTACATATTAGTCAAAATTTGATGAGTAAAATAGACAATCCAATGCCAATGCTCTTACATAACGAAATTCTGGCATCTGGTTTGGAAGCATTCATGCTGCAATGGTGCCAAAAAAGAAAAAAAAAAATCTTTACAAAGCATGAAAGAAGCTACATGCAGAAACCCGGGTCAGATGTAAAGCTCTCGATGCTATAATGGCAAAGCAACACGCTCACCAAAATCCTTGCTGAAAGAAAACATTAGGGCTCTTCAACCATGTTTTAACACCTTGAGCCATGCTTTGCTTTAGCCAAAAAGTACCTCATCTGTTTTGGTCGATATGAGTCCCATCTGTGTTTAGTGTCCCACTCGTGGCAGTAGAATTTTGAATGCAACCAAACCCAACAGAACTGATAGGATTGAATAGTTCCAACAAAATCATGTCCATTGCTGAAAAGCTACTGTGCATCCTAATATCTCAGGATAGCACTTTTCCATCAGCGCTTAAAGAATTAAGCTTCGGCAGCAATTCGGAGACCACCTTCTGTAGTGCAACGTGTTTCAGCTGGTTGTTTGTTCCATTTACGACAAATTTTGAGAGGAATGTAATTTCTTGAGAGTCCAAATTTTCAGGAAGCATTTCTTTCCAAAATTTATCATCCTCGTTGAGGTCAGCCACCTTCATTAGTTCTATTACTTTCTCCAAGGTTGCTACATTCCTACCTGCACCACAACCCATTGCGGTTGCAGCACCAACTGCATTTGCGATTGCTAATGAACTAACCATGGGCATATTGTGTATGAAACCAAATGCAATAGCAGCCACAAAACTATCTCCACACCCAACAGTGTCAATGACGTTCACCTGATCACATTGCAGCTGATATTAGGTAAGAAAGGAAGATGGAAAAGAGATTCAGACGGATCAGAATCATAGACCCCCATGGTGTGGATGGATCTGGATCTGGACTTCTTCATATTTTTGGAGGAAAAACTATTTTGTACCATTTAGTCAACATAATAGGTTGAAACAAAATATATCAGACAATTGTGTTCAATGCATGTCCAATTCCAACTCTTGGGGTTTTATATTATTATTATTTTAACAATCTTAACATGATTTGTCACAAACGCCTTCCACTATGGTGCAACAGCAAGAAAAACAAAAAATATTTACTTTTATATTGATCCTGAAGAAAAAAAAAACTGAGTGCCCATTATTAACCCCAAACTAGAGGCTGTTCTAGGGAGCACAAACACAACGTTCAACAACAGTCATTAACATAGTGGCATCAAATAAGTTCAAAAGAAACTTATGAAACATCACAAGAGAGTGTGTTTGGATTGTAAATAATACCTTGAATGCAGGAGCACAAGATATACTTGACATGGTTATTAAAATTGAACCCCTTGATCCCATTTTAACAATCACCCATTTTGTGCGCACCCCTTTCTTGAGCAACTCCTGTCCTGCTATTATTGGATTTTTTATGCCAGTCAATGCTTCAGCCTGGTAAATCATTAACATAAGGGGACTGGATTAGGAAACAATTATCTAGTTTACTAGAAACAAACACAATTTTGCGTGTTAATTCAGAGATCGAAATCAGAAGGTTCGATACTACGACGAGAGGCACGCCAAAGAGGTAGTGACTAAAGAAAAAGTTCCTTGAGCTAAGTCAAACTTATTCCACGCCAACACGATTCAATATTTCCATTAAGGCGAGTGGAACTTTACAATCCTAATAAATCAACAGTACAATGTAATCTTTTGGTATTCATTGCAAGGAGGACTCATTAAAATACAATTATTCCATCTATGCAATTAAAAGTCAATCAATTGTGAGCTTCTCAGAAATATCAAAATGCCATGGATATTACCACTCCTGCCCCAAATACTTGTAAAAAAAATTAGGACCATATGGAAACTATCTCAGTATGTTCTGAACAACTGATGAAATTGAGCCAACCCCCAGTACCCATCAAAATGAGCCAACTCTTTCAGTCCCACTTAAATCAAAATTTGGTTCCAATATAATCACCAAAAGCTTGTGCGGACTAATTTCTATAATTTCATGACTCACATTAACTTAATAGCCACTGCAATTAAATCACATTAAAAAATGCAGGTAGAAGTACTAAGAAAGATATGTTAGAAAAAAAAAAGATTTGCTGAGTTCCTTTACTGATAAAAAAAAAAAAAATGACAGAGAGGCTAGAAAAGATAGAATGGCAAAAAAGGAATACATGAGGGTGATCCTGATTAATCAATGAGGTTCCTGACCAATTGGGATAGGTATCTCTAGACACCTGAGTGTTGACTGATTGATATAGACCAATCAAACAGAACGGAAACTACAGTATAATGATCAAGCCATCCACTGATATACGAAATGTGATCAACATCTACCATGCCCACAGATTGCCTAGCCTAACAAAAATGTTTAGCATAATAAGTGACCGAAAGAGGGTTAAGGCATTTTGGACATGCATAAAGAAAACTAATGTCTACAACACAAGGTTCAATGCATTTCAAATTGGAGGCGCTCCAAGGGCGTGAGAACAACCAAAAAGGACTGAAGATCAAGGAACAGATGACAAGAGCGATGATTAATGGCTTTAACCAGAAACAGAAATGATCTTGAGAGAAGAGTGGCAGACTAACATCATATTTTTTGCTTTTAAAAGAAGTACAATTATTACCACAAAACATTGGAAGTCAAGAGGTATATGGCAACAGAAACTGAAACATGAAAGAACACACAGACAGACAAATAACCCAACAAACAACAACAATAACAACAACAAAATTAAAAAATCATCTCATAACATCAAGCAAAGTTATCAGTCAAACCTCATCAGATGTCAGAAGGAGAACATCACTCATTCTCAAAAACTGGCCAAGTGCTGTCTGTTCTTCAGGTGTTCCATTGCAAAGGCTCTTTCCACGTGGTCCTGGATCGAAGAAAATTGATGTGCCAACCTCAACAGCAAACTCTAGAGCTGAGGTAATCAGCTTGGGAGAAAGCTCGTCAAAACCGTAACCATTACAGAAGAGGATCTTTGACTTCTTGACAGCCATCTTTACATCCTCAGATAGTCTGCTCAGCCAACTGAATGCAGGCTCCTTGCTAAAATCAGCTCGACTGATAAACATAATAGGTTCATTCAGATACAACTCGTTGACAAGAGACATGTTCAGGAAGCTTCTCAAAAGCATAGAAAGTTTATATATAAATATAAGTTCAATATTTTACCTGCAAAATCCATGTCTTTGCAAAGGGTCCACTAGAACCCAGCAAAGAAGTGTTTCATAAGAGGCACTGAGATCATCAATAACATCAGTATCTTCACTCATCCCAACAATACTAATTCCCTCATCGCGAAGCACATCTAGGAGGAAATTCCCGTAAAGTTCATTACCCACATGACCAATTGAGACACAACGAAGTCCCAGTCTTGCTGCTGCTATTGCCATATTGCAATTACCACCAGCTTCCCAATATTTCTGTATACGCAAATACCATATATTCAACGTCCAAAGCATTAGCAGCTGAGGCAAGTAATTAGTTTTATACAAAAAAAAAAAAAAAAAAAAAACCAACAAACGGTAGAAAATTAACACCTAAAATATTAGCTCCAATACACATTCATAATATTCGAAACAAATTAAAAAAACCATAAGATTTTTAGATTTATATTTGTGAATCCTGATTCATCGCATTCATTCAAACATCGTAGTCACATCTGTTTCAACGATTTTAACAAAACAAGCTGAAGATTTAATCAAATCCAGACAAATAAGATTAAACACAACAGTTAAAACCACTTCGATTTTATTTTAAAGAAAAAAAAATACAAGTAAAAATCCTATGCTCTGAGAGACAAAAAATAAATCGATCAATTAGAATTTTGAACACATTTTACATTCACAAGTTTAGTACATACCTCTCTAAATATTTCATTTTTATATGTAAAAATGCTCCAAGAATAGAAAGTTAGAGAATTTGACAACAGAGAACCGAAACCCGAACCTTATCGGGCGGTGAAGCCGATAACCGGTCCATATAAGCCTTGCGGTCATGGAGGTTTTTCGGGGGCAACTTGGGAACGTTGAGCACAATATCTACGCAGAGATTTCCCAAGGTCGCAACGTCTATATCTTTGACTCCGACGCCCCTCAGTTTCCAATCCTGCTGCACGACACCTTTCTTAGAACTGGAGCCATGCTCCGGGGGAGAGACTTGGATTCCGACGCCTCTGCAACTGAAGACGGATCGCGGGATTGGCGGGATAATGGAGTGGGACAGACTAGGGCTCTGAGGGGAAATTGGGAGTAGGGAGGGTCCATGGTAAGGGACTGGGGTTTTGAGAGTTATCAGGTGGAGGAGAGGCATTCAGAGTGGAAGAATAAAGATTTAAGAAGGAAGAAGGAAACAGTGTGTGTGAGAGAGAGAATCACAGAAGAGGCCTTAAATAACTTTGCAAAAAAATACTAAAATATTATTTGAATTTTCTTTATGGGTTTTAGATTTGAAAGGTTTATATCATATAAATGCAATAATAATAATAATAATGTATGATGAAAATGGAATGGCTGTAAAGTCTTTCTCCAAAGCAAGTGGAGATGTGGGGATGCTCAGGATTTAAAATAAAAAAAAATAAAAATAAAAAATAGGAGTGTGGGGGAATCTTTGTTAATTTATTTTTTAACCATGTTTGACAATATTCGATAAATCCTTCTTTTTCTATATATAAATAATACCTGCTAATTAACAACCCCCACCAAAAAAGAAAAAAAAAAAAAATATATATATATATATATAATTTTGGCGGCATAATATTATACTTACTAAATAACATTCCTATTTTACTGATGTTTTCTTTTTAATTAGAATTTTAAAATTTTTACTATTTTTTATAATTGACACATCAACATGTATGATTGGTTATGTAAGTAAAATTGTAAGTATAGATAACATTTTTATTTATTAAATTTAAGTATTTTTAATAGTGTTAATTAAATTGAATGCAAATGATACACAAAGATCTTGTTTGGATAGTGAGATGAGATGAGTTGAATAAAATATTATTATTATTTTGAGATTTAAAAATGTTGAATTGTTTATTATATTTCATGTGTAAATTTAAAAAAATTATAATGATGAGATGAAACCATATCTATATCCAAACATGGCCTTAAAAGTTTATCCACGATTGGAGGTCCAGAGTCAAGACATAAAATGCATATTCTAAAATCGACTTTCATTGCAGCCGTCAAGTTAAGAAGAATATGTTCTTTTATTCTATGATGGTGGTGGCTGACGCTGTGAATCTTTGAGATGGAATAACTCACGAAAAGGCATCCAAGTTGCATACCAAATTGAAGGGGTAAGGCTAGCAAAAGCATATATATCTTCTTTTCTAGCAATCTCACTACTCCATCACCCCATTCTTTTGCAGCTTCATATTCCAATCCAGAATATTATTTTCCTACTTTTGTTTTAGCACTTTCCAATCCAGAATCATCTTTTTCTACCATTCTCTGTCTTTCATGATCAGCAAACTTTTTTCGATTCAAAAGTTCATATCTGAACCCAAACTTGAATAGAAGATTTGTGCCAAAGTGTTCCATTAAAACCGTAGCATGAGTAGTAAATCTTATATCAGATTTGCTTACTTCACAACAAAACATAGGATTTAGAAGCTGATCAACATATATAGCAGCTCATGGTTGATACCTTAAATTGGTGTTTTTCACTGTACTTTGGGGTTGTCTGACTGCTCCTAAAATTTCCTAGTACAGGAGCATGCATCAACAAGATTTGCATTTAAGCATCCAACTTCTGGGTTTGAAGTTCTTCAAGTAACTTTCCCAGTTCTAATAATAATTCAGTTATGTGCACATGCTCTGTTGTGACTTGATTTGCATGTACACCAAAACAGGCTTTCTGCCATTTAGGCTTATGGGTTTTTTTTTTCTTTTCTAAACAAGCATATTATAGATATATATAACAGTTACAAGATACAAGAGTTACAGGGTGGAGGCCTCAACATTCACCCCAAACCAACAAATACAACATAAGAATGAGAGAGAAAAAAAATAGGGATTTGGGGCCAATAACTTAACCCCCCACCTATTTCCCACAAAAGAGAAGCTACATGAAGCAATTTTGATACAGTCCGATAAATGGACTGTAATACTTTCAGTGAAATGTTTTGTGTTGCATTTTGTTGGTTTGGACTGGCTATAGGAGACTTTCACTACCTCTTTCCCATAACTCTTGGTTATGAGAAGCGAAAACATAGGAAGATAACAAACGGAAGATGCGTCGAACCGCCGGCAAACGATTTATGCTTCTGTTTGTTTGTACACTTGGTATTCAAGAGGCATAAATTACAAATAATCATAGTATCTAGAATTGAAGAGGCAAATTACAAAAACATGACCCTCCAAAAGTGTTCACTGCTAATAGATCATGAAGGAGCTGGTTTAGTAACTTACGGACGTCAACCACAGGATTTCATAGGACAATCTCAGGAGGGCGTTTTCCATTAGACAATTCTTCGAGTCTGTTGATAACATTTTGGGCCAAACTACCATATGCTTTGGAGACTGCAGAATTTGACGCTGCTACAACTACGGGAATACCTTCATCAAAACCTTTCCTAATCTCTAATTCTTATGGTATCTGAACAGTTAGATGCAGGCCAATTAGAACAGATTAACATGATTATATATGGTGAGGAGCTACTGCCATCATCAACTACATCAAGTAACTGCATTCTATCAAATAGGGGTGGGCAGCGGGGCCCGCACTCCGCTACCCCACCCCCCGTATGGACAGGTAGCACCCCTACCATCAAATATCTTCATTCGTTAAGAAAATATTAAAACATCCTAAAAATCATTACAACCCAAATATTGCAGGATCATCCAACTTTGATTTACCCATAGAAAGAATTATATTTTGTGACTATTCTATCTATTTATCCTTTTTGAGAAAATTCTCGTATTAATAATTGGGTTGAATTTATCTATAACAATTGTGGATATGTTTTATGCCAATATTTGGCTAGTTCTGACCTGGTCAAGGTTTCAATGTTATAACAGTACTGTTCTACGGTTCAAGAGATCTTTTAAAGCCCAGTACTATAAAAACTATGAAGCTTTATGATCAGGTAATGAACTATTTTAGATCAAATCTTGCTTCCTTTACTCAATGACGAGCTAGAATTAATTAATATATACCTCAACAACAAACTCCAGGCCCATTTCAGAAGCTGCTTTACGAGTTTCTCCTTTCCCAAAGATGAATGAAGGTTCAAGGTTCACCACAATGTCATTGTGGACACTTAAAAGTAGCTCATTTTCTCTAAGAATCCCAAAATCTGTCAAAGAAACCATAATTTTCATATCAATTATACGGTTATTGGGCTTTACTTCATCGTTCCGCTTGCTTTCATAATCATCAGATAGTACTTAGATAATGCAATTATGCCTCATGCCATTACTCGGTAACATATGTACTTAAGAAATATCTATGATAATTAACAATAATTGCACCTTAAAAAAAATGGTAAGCATATTCAAAGCACATGAAGTTGAGATATTGGAACCAATAGACCTTGACGCAGGGCCTTTGACCTCTAAACTTGATCAAAACATATTATATAGCATGAAAAAGGGGAAATCAGCAATGTAGACAACAATCCAACGTGTTAAAGGTTCAAGGGTCTCTGGTAGGTGGAAAGAGAGAGATAGAGACAGACAGACAGATCAACAAAGTAAAATAGAGGAAGTAGAAAACAAGAGACGATTATACAAGAACTTGGACTTTAGAGAACATTTCAACTCCTCTATTAGCATTCATTAATGCCACATCCTGAGGAGTTGAAACAATCCATACCCCTGCCAGCAAGTCATCAAACAAGGTTAAAAACAACCAAAGAACGATTTTTCACCAAAATAATCAACAATGCATGTTGAGGAGAGAGAGGGTAATTCAGGGGGTATTTGCAAATCAACGCAATGATAATTTAAAAAATTACCATTTAATGACACAATAACATATCTATGCTAAAAGTAATATAAGAACTAATATCCATAATCAAGTGCGAAGCAAGACAATGGATATTAGAAATGGAGCAGAATGCTTAAAACAGAAAGTTGCAGAGTGTAAAAACTTGCTTTTCATATATCTCGCAGCATGTACATTGGTATGGCACGTCTCTTGCTATTTATAGACATAGGTCAAAAGAATAGGAATTTACATAATAAAATATATACACAGCTCATCGTAACAAACATGCAACAGAAAGGGAATAATTCTGTTCAGCCTTGATCACGTTCTTTCCACGTCCTCTTCGTAGTGCCTTTGCCTGCTGAAACCGTAGACGTTTGTGGTCCTTCCTCTGGTAATTTCAACATCCCTCCGCAAGATGGAGAGTATATATTAAGTACTCCCATCTTGGACATAAGCTTAGTGAAGGCAGGAGAATGTAATGACTTAGTGAGTAAGTCTGCTATTTGAAGGTGAGATGGAACATGTGCAGTAATCACCTGGCCTTCTGCAATTTTGTCTCGGACTAGATGACAGTCTATTTCAATGTGTTTAGTTCGCTCGTGAAATATGGGGTTTGCAGCAATATGTATGGCAGCCAGATTATCACAATACAAGGTGGATGGTTTTGAAATGATGATGTGTAAATCCTTAAGAAAGTATTGTATCCATGTTAACTCGCCTACCACACTTGCCATTGCTTTGTATTCGGATTCGGCAGATGACCTTGAGACAGTAGTTTGCTTCTTTGATTTCCAGGAAACAAGTGAGTCACCTATAAAGATACAAAAGCCAGTAGTTGATCGCCTCGTGTCTGGACAGTTTGCCCAACTTGCATCCGAGTATGCCTGTAATTCCATTTTGGAGTTTGCAGAGAAAAATATCCCCTGTCCAGGTGCTTTCTTCACGTACCGAATAATTTTGAGAACTGCATTATAGTGTGGTACACGTGGTGCCTCCATGAATTGGCTTAGGAGGTGTACACTGTGACTCAGGTCAGGCCTAGTGTTGGTGAGATAGAGTAATTTTCCAACCAATTTGCGGTATAGAAATGGATCATTGAACAGAGCACCTTCATCCTTCGAAGCTTTATATTTGGTTCCATAGGCAAGTTGGATGGTTTAGAAGCTAATAATCCTGTTTCTGACAAAATATCCAATGCATATTTGCGTTGACAGAGTTGTATCCCCCCTTTTGTGCATGTAACTTCCATCCCAAGAAAATACTTGAGGTTTCCAAGATTTTTGATTTTGAATTTAGACTCCAAAAAACTCTTTACTGCAGCGGTAGCTTGGTCACTTGAGCTCATTAGCACTATGTCATCGACATAGACAAGTAAGGTTGTAAAACTGGTTTCTGTTGACTTAATGAACAAACTGTAATCGGCCTTTGATTGCACGAATCCAAATTCAATCAATGAAGAGGTGAGTTTGGCATTCCACTGTCTTGATGCCTGCTTCAAGCCATAAAGGCTTTTCTGTAGCTTGCATACTTTGCTTGAGGCAGCATATGGATGACCTGGTGGTGGACGCATGTAGATCTCTTCCTCAAGCTCACCATAGAGGAAAGCATTGTTTACATCAAGTTGCTGGAGGTTCCACCCTTTGATTGCTGCAATTGCAAGGAAGATACGAATGGACACTATCTTTGCAACGGGAGAGAATGTATCATGGAAGTCTATCCCTTCTCGTTGAGTAAATCCCTTTGCAACCAATCGAGCCTTAGCTCTTTCTATTGTTCCATCTGATTTGAATTTATATTTGTAGACCCACTTATAGTCAATTGGTTTCTTCTCAAGAGGTAAGTCCACAATGGTCCAAGTCTCATTACTTTCAAGCGCATCCAGTTCCTCCTTCATTGCTTTGCACCAAGTTGGATCTTGTATGGCTTGGTTATAGCAGGAAGGTTCGGTGTGCAAGGAAATTGAAGTAGTGAAGGCTTTATAATTTTGTGAAAGAGAATCATATGATAGAGATGCAGATAGAGGAAACAATACCTTTGATTTTTCTGAAATAAATGTTTGTGAAGAACCTTGTAGCCGAGATGTCGATTGTGGAGAGTTGAGTGCAACAACTTGTTGACAACGAAATTCTTGTAAATATGCAGGTGTTTTCCGAATTCTGTGTGACCTTCGTGGAATGATTTGAGGAGAAGTATCATGAGAACGAATGGATGGTTGAATTTCTTGCACATCAATGGAGGTTGGGTTTTCTTCTTCGATATAAGAATGATCAAATGGAGGCAAGTAATTTTCTGTGAAAGTACTGGGGCTTTTCTCATAATTTTGTATTGGGAGGTTGTTAGGAGAATGAGCAGGTATTTGTGATGGAATTGAAAACGTGCTTGTGGATGCTTTAAGTGGAAAAATGTCTTCATGAAAAACCACATCACGTGAAATGAAGATTTGATAAGTGTGCAAATCAAGTAATTTGTATCCCTTGATACCATATGGGTATCCTAGAAATAAACTCTTACGAGCCCTGGGATCAAATTTTGTTCGAGCATGGCTTAATGTTGATGCAAAAGCCAAGCATCCGAAGACTCGAAGATGAGAGTACGAAGGCTGAGTTTTATATAAAACTTCAAAAGGAGATTTGTACCCAAGGTTTGGAGTTGGAGTTCGATTTATCAAGTAAATTGCTGTTATTATAAACTCATTCCAGTACTTCATGGAAAGACCTGATTGGAATTTTAGAGCTCTCGCCACATTCAATATGTGTTGGTGCTTTCTTTCAGCTAAGGCATTTTGTTGAGGGGTAGCAACGCAGGTGAGTTGATGGAGAATTCCTTTGGTTTGGTAGAAAATTGGCATTTGGAATTCCCCTCCATTATCGGTCCTAATGGTCTTGATTTTTCTCTCAAACTGGTTCTCAACAATAGAGCATAAATTTTGAAGAGCATTTCTAGCTTCAGATTTTGCCTTTAACAAATAAATCCAAGTGCACTTACTAAATTGATCAACGATGGTTAAGAAATATTTTGAACCATCATGAGCTTGTGTTTGATTAGGTCCCCAGATATCAACAGATATAAGGTCAAAAACTTTTGAAACCATGTTTGTGGTCTGCGGAAATGGTAATTTATGCAGTTTGGCTAGAGGGCAAATTTCACAAGGCAGCTCTCGTTTAACTGAAGAATTTCCATCAATCTTGAGAATGTTATTTAAAACATGTTGGGTCATTGAACTATGTCCAAGACGATAATGCCATAAAGTATAGTCATTAAACTTTGTAATAATAGCAGAATTGATAATCTTTGAAGATAACTTGGATGAAAAATGAGAATCTAAGGCAGTAGAATGTGTTGGTTGGTGTTGAAAATGATATAAGCCATTATGCACTCTCCCCCGTCCAATCGTCATCCAGGATGCAAGGTCTTGAATATAACAAAAATTCGAAAAAAAAATCAAGCAACAATTGGAATTTTGAGTTAAGGTTTTTGCTGAGATAAGATTGAAGGAGAAGGTGGGAACGCAAAGGACATTGTTAAGAATTAGATGAGAAGATAGATGTACATCGCCAATGTGTGTGGCAGCAACTGTGGTTCCATTTGGCAATCTCACGGTATGATTAACTTGTGCAATATTGTGTGTGAAAAATTTGGTATTATAGATCATATGATCTGTAGCACCGGTGTCAATGATCCATGGTGTATCATTGAAGTTGATGGATGTGTGTGTTTGTGCTGATAAACAGAGAGGTATACCAGTCATTGGAAAAACGCTTGGTTTAGAGGGAATGGTGTGAACATGGTTAACAGCTGGAATGGATGCCGTGGACTGTTGTTGATGGAGCAAAGCAAGAAGTTGGTTGATTTGATCTTGAGTAATAGGCGGACCATTGTTGACTTCTTCCTGCTCAGAACACACATGATTAGCAGAAAATTTATTCTGAGAAAAATTTTTGTGATTTGGAGGGTAGCCGTTAAGCTTGTAACATTGTTCTCTGGTGTGGCCAGGGATGCGACAGTGTGAGCAAACAGGGAGGTTGGGATTGGCCTTGAAGCAGCGTTCCAAGGAGTGACCCGAAGCATTGCAATGAGAGCAAAATAATTTCTCTTTTCTACCAGGTGGGCGTGAGTTAGGACCTCGGGTTGCCATGGCAATGGGAGCAGGAATTGAGTGAAGTTGGCGTCTGCGTTCTTCCTGCTGAACTAACGAAAGAACTCGGTTGATGGGAGGCAGTGGATCATATAGTAAAATTTGAGCACGTATTGAATCATAGGAATCCTGGAGTCCCACTAGGAACTGCATGACCTTGCTGCGGTGATGATAATCTGATAAAGTTTTGACTGAACCATAGGTGCATAAAGGCATTGGTTCATATATTTCAAGTTCATCCCAGTAACATTTTAGCTTATTGTAATAAATGCTCACAGAGTCATTGTCTTGAATAAGAGATGAAATTGCTTTGGTGATCTGGAAAATGCGAGGAGCATTTTGAATAGAGAACCGCTCACGGAGATCATTCCAAATGTTTGCAGCAGTATCAGCATAAGCTATGGTGGATCGATGTTCAACGCTAACAGAGTGTTGGATCCAAGAGATAATCATATCATTGCAACGGTCCCATGGAGCAAATAAGGGATGAGATGGATCAGTTGGTTTAGGAATCTTACCATCCAAGAAGCCGAGTTTGTTTTTGATATTCAATGCACGACGCATTGTGCGTGCCCAAGTAACGTAGTTTTCAGTTGTGAGGAGCTCAGGAACGAGTAATGAGGAAGCTCCTTCTCCAGGTTGAATGAAGTAGGGGCTGGCTGGGTGATGAGGATTATTTTCATAGTTGGGGGGAGGAGGATTTGAAGATGTGTTATCCGTCATAGCTCTGGTACCATATTAGAAATGGAGCAGAATGCTTAAAACAGAAAGTTGCAGAGTGTAAAAACTTGCTTTTCATATATCTCGCAGCATGTACATTGGTATGACACGTCTCTTGCTATTTATAGACATAGGTCAAAAGAATAGGAATTTACATAATAAAATATATACACAGCTCATCGTAACAAACATGTAACAGAAAGGGAATAATTCTGTTCAGCCTTGATCACGTTCTTTCCACGTCCTCTTCGTAGTGCCTTTGCCTGCTGAAACCGTAGACATTTGTGGTCCTTCCTCTGGTAATTTCAACAATGGAAAATACTAGTTTTTTTTCTTAAGAAATTTGCAGGTATTGAGGGAACTAATGTTGGAGCTTGTTCTCCTAGCAGTGGAAAGTGTTAAACACAGCAAATAGAAGAAGAAGTGTTCGATAGAATGCTTAAGACAAAATTGGTTTTTCTTTCAAAACTCTCACTTATATCTTTTCTTCTATTCCAGTAGTGTATTTCTAGTATTTACAAATATACACTTTGCCATGTGCAATATACGACAGCTGTCCTACAGAAAGTACATCTGTTATTCCTCTGTCATTGTAGGTTTGCTACACACATGTGTAGAGTGGCTGTGTTGGTCTGAAGAGCTGCTGTATTGCTCTGAATGGGTCTGAAATGCAGAGGCAGCAGAGTTTGGTGCTTCAACAGATTGAGAGGAGGCAAGAGCCTTAATACCCTCCCGCGATTCAAGCGGCACATTAGCAAGTGTGAGGCTTGATCGTAGCTGAAGAAATCTGTTGGTAGAGAGTGGCTTAGTCAAGATGTCAGCAAGTTGATCTTTGCTGGACAGAAATGAAACTTGAAGTGTCTTTGCAGCAACCCTCTCACGCACAAAGTGATAGTCAAGCTCGACGTGTTTGGTACGGGCATGAAGTACAGGATTCACAGACAAATATGTTGCACCTAAATTATCACACCACAAGACAGGAGAATCAGACAAAAAAATACCAAGTTCTTTTAACTGGGACTGAATCCAAATAACCTCGCATGCCGTGTTGGCAACGGATTTATATTCAGGCTTAGTGGACGAGCGAGCAATGGTTGCTTTTTTTTTTGAACCCCAGGAAACCAAGTTAGCACCAAGATACACACAAAAACCTCCTGTGGACTTCCGATCATCGGGGCATCCAGCCCAATCAGCATCAGAGAAGGCATAAACTTTCACAGAAGAGGAGTGAGACAAGAATAAGCCTAGGTGTTGAGTATTTTGAAGATAACGCAGGATTCTTTTTACTGCCTGCCAGTGGGAAATTCTAGGGCTATGCATGTACTGGCAGACCTTGTTCACAGCATAAGATAAGTCAGGACGGGTAAAGGCTAAATACTGAAGACTCCCGACAACACTTTGATACAGTTGTGGGTCTTCAAATGTGGACCCATCAATGGCAGATAATTTCACAGAAGTGGACATGGGAGTGGACACCGATTTGCATTTATGCATGTTAGTCCGAGAAAGTAAATCAGCTATATATTTTGACTGTGAAAGAAACAGACCATTAGAGACCCTGGTAACTTCAACACCCAAAAAATAATGCAACACGCCCAAGTCTTTAACAGGAAAAGAGGAACTCAGAGATGCAGTAAAATCATAGATAAGTGTGGAACTAGACCCAGTTACAATTATATCATCAACATAAATTAAAATATAAATGCAATCAGAGTTAGTGTGCAGTATGAATAACGAATTATCAGACCGAGAAGCATGAAAAGCTAAATGAAGTAATCTATCAGTGAGTTTTGCAAACCAGGCCCGAGGGGCCTGTTTTAAACCATAGAGAGATTTTTTTAGCTTACAAACATGTGTGGGATGATCGGGATTGACGAAACCCGACGGTTGTTGCATGAAGACAGCCTCCTCAAGGTCCCCGTGTAAGAAGGCATTCTGCACATCAAGTTGATGGAGAGGCCATTTGTATGTGACGGCAAGAGCAAGAAGGACACGGATTGTGACAGGCTTGACTACGGGGCTAAAGGTTTTGGAGAAATCAACGCCAGGCTACTGATGAAAACCCTTCGCAACAAGCCGTGCTTTACGGCGTTCCAAGGTTCCATCAGCGTGCCTTTTGGTCTTCAAGACCCATTTTGAACCTAAGACGTTGAAATTGGGGGTGAAAGGGACCAGGTCCCAGGTTCGGTTTCTTAAGAGGGCATGGAACTCGATCTGCATAGCAGATCTCCACTCCGGATATTTGGATGCTTCAGAAAATGAAGAGGGTTCTTCAGGAGGTGTTCAGTTCGAAGAAGGAAGGAAAAGTAGTGTTTCCGTGAGGGATAGAGAGGGTCGGGGTGGAGGCCAAGGTATGGTGCCGTCTGTTCGTTGTTTGGGACAGTGCTTGAGAGCTCGGGAGCGAGTAACCATGGGGTGAGAAAGAGGGGGTAAGGTTATCTGAGAAGGGACCGAAGGTTGTTGAGTGAGGAGAGGAGAAGACGAGTTTGCCGGATTAGGAGAGCTCGAGGGATTGGAGTTGGCGGCGGCATAAGGTAATGAGGTAGGGTTCTGAGAGGGAGATGAAGTGGGTTCGGGTCTTGATGGGCTTTGGGCCGTGGGTGAGGATATGGGACGTATGGGCTGAGACGGCAGGATGTCAATGGGAGAGGAAGGTGTGATGAAGGCCGACGTGAGAGGGGAAAGGATGGGCCTGTGGGGAATCAAAGTTTCGGGATTGAGAGGTGCAGCAAATGGAAAAATATTTTCATTAAACACAACATCCCGTGAGATATATGTACGACCAGAAGAAATGTGATAACAAAGATAGCCCTTGTGGTCTGGGTTATAGCCCATAAATACACACATTTTGGATCTTGGGTCAAGTTTGTGTTTATTGAAAGGTCTTAAGTTGGGCCAACAAGAAGATCCAAAGACCCGAAGAAAGAGGTAGTCCAGAGGGTGGCCCATTAAGACTTCGAAAGGAGATTTGTTGTTGAGAAGAGGGGTGGGCATGCGGTTGATTAAGTATGTGGCGGTTTGAAATGCTTCGGCCCAAAATTTTTGTGGGATGGATGCATGAGAGAGCAAAGAGAGTCCGGTCTCGACAATGTGACGGTGACGTCTCTCAATACTCCCATTTTGTTGGTGAGAATAAGGGCAAGTAACACGATGAATAATTCCTCGGGATTGAAAAATAGGTCGTAAAGGACGAAACTCTCCTCCCCAATCCATTTGAATAGAGACAACATTCTTAGAAAAAACATTACTCACATATTGGAGAAAAGCAAGAATAATAGAGGAAACATTAGACTTAGATTGCATTGGAAAAAACCACAAATATTTGGAATAATCATCTAAGATGGACAAATAAAAGTGAGATGAATTACTAGATAAAACTGGGGTAGGGCCCCATACATCAGCAAAAAGTAACTTGAAAGGTTCAGAGGAGATAGTGGGGGATATCGGATGAGGGAGAGCATGAGCCTTTGCTGTTGTGCAGCTTGGACAGAAAGCTGTCTCACGAGTGGATGTGGTAGGAAGGCTAAAACGCTGGATGGTAAGATTGGTAGCACGAGTTGAAGGGTGACCAAGCCTTTCGTGCCACTGAGTTGTAGATGTACGTGAACCCAAGAATGCTTTTGGAGTGGATGTAGATGGTGATTGGGATGCAGTGATGGTGGATGGCAGAATATAAAGCCCATCTTCAACGAGTCCCTTGAGTCGAACCGCCTGGGTAGCCGAATCCTTCACAAGAAAAAAATGACTGTGAAATTCAAAATACACATGATTGTCAAGACAGAATTGCCGAACAGAGAGTAAATTTCTAGAAATGGAAGGCACATGAAGTAGATTATGAAGAAGAAATTTGCCAGAGGGAGAGTGAAGTTGAGCCGAGCCCGAGTGTTGAATGGGTATGGTGGAGCCATCACCGATGCTCACTTGGTCGGGGCCTTGGTATGGAGTGGAATCCAAATTCAGAGAGGCTAAGTCTGCAGTGAAGTGGTGAGTTGCAGCGGAGTTCGGGAACCAGTTGGACGTCGAAACATGAGGGGGCAGTGCTGTGAAGTTTGCTGCGAGAGAGGCTGCGAGAGAGGATGGCGCAAGGGCCTGATACGCATGGTCGAAGCGATAATAACAAGTAAGAGCTGAGTGCCCTGCCTTGCTACACACTTGGCAATAGAGACGATTATCAGGTCGGTTATGAAAATAGTTGGATGTGGAGGCAGCAGTGTTGCGTCCACCATTACGACCACCATGACCACCACGACCACCACGAAATGAAGAGTTGCGGCCCCTGTGGGAGGATTGAGAGCCTAGAGAGAACTTGGAAGTGGTAGTGTTGGCAGAGAAATGAGGACCCGAAAGCAAACTTTGAGTCTGATGGGCCAAACGAGATTCGTGGTTGAGCAAGAAACTATAAATTTGATGCGGTGAGAGAGGGTCTAGGCGAGTAGTTAAAGCCGTAACCAAGGACTCATATTCAGTCCCGAGGCCAGCAAGTAGATAAACAGAAAACTCTTGGTCTGTAATGGTATGACCAGCAGCTCCTAAGGAGGAGAAGAGAGATTTTGCTTTGTTATAATAATCAGTGATGGATTCAGAACCCTTGCGTAGAGTAGCGAGCTGATATTGAGTATGAAACACATGGGCATTTGATTTAGCCGAAAAAAGATTATGGAGTGTCGTCCAGACTTCATGGGACGTGGTATAATCTAAAACTTGGGAAAGTATCGAGTCCGAGAGAGAGGAGTTAAGGATGGATATGAGCAAATGGTCTTGTAAGACCCATTTCTTGTGCTCAAGGTTTGGATTTCCATCAATGAAGGCTGTGGGTGACAGAATAGAACCATCAACATAGCCAAAGAGTTGATGGCCTTTCAAGAAGGGTACGAGCTGGGCTTTCCAGAGGAGGAAGTGTTCAATGGTGAGTTTGATATTTACAAACTGTGTAGCAGACGAGATGAGGGTGGGTGGGTGGGAATTTTTTTCTGGCGTTGTCATTTTGTTGGGTTGGACGTTAGTCACTGGCTCTCTGATACCATGTTAAACACAACAAATAGAAGAAGAAGTGTTCAATAGAATGCTTAAGACAGAATTGGTTTTTCTTTCAAAACTCTCACTTATATCTTTTCTTCTATTCTAGTAGTGTATTTATAGTATTTACAAATATACACTTTACCATGTGCAATATACGACAGCTATCCTATAGAAAGTACATCTGTTATTCCTCTGTCATTGTAGGTTTGCTACACACATGTGTAGAGCGGCTGTGTTGGTCTGAAGAGCTGTTGTATTGCTCTGAATGGGTCTGAAATGCAGAGGCAGCAGAGTTTGGTACAGATTGAGAGGAGGCAAGAGCCTTAATAGAAAGTATCAACAAGGCTGAAATATCGACCCATTTCATATTTCGATCTCGTTTCTTATATATATATATATATATATGAGAGACCTCGAAGCCCCCCTCTTCGATACCAGAAACCTCGAAGCCCCCCCTCTTGGATACCGGAAACCTCGAATACCCAAATGTGTAAAACTTTCTTTTACACGTAATCCTAAACCCTCGGTGACAATGGTGGTTGAGTTTTTATTGGAGAACTGGCCTTGCTGTAAAAGACCAGAATGAAGTAAGTTTTCATTTCGCGTTTTAAATTACAGTGTTACTGCTGCATAATTTTTTCTATTGGATTCCGAGAGTGATTTACTGGGTTTGAGTATTCCTTAAATTTGTAGGTAAATGGATAGAGAAGATAAGATTAAGGAGAGAAGATTTACTAAATTTTCAAGTCAAAACTGAGACCAAAGTAATCCACATAGAGCTAAAATACATGACATTGTAATGAGTTCATCTGGTATGCCCTTTTACCATTTATGCCCCTTTATTTTTGAATTCATCAGTGTAATATGGCTATCAATTTTTATTGTGGCTTGAGATTGTGGAATTGTGATGACTAGTTAAGGCATCGCAGGCTGTTGAGTTTATGAAGAAATGTTGATTATCCAGTGTGATGACTCTAAAGTGAATTGTGTGGAATCACTGATGTGGCAGACTATTCTTGGAGGATGTTAATCCCTTTGCAACAGACGGACTGGTGCAAAGCTAAACTGATAACTTAATTACAATGAAAGACCTTAAAAACCCCTTCATAAATTAATCCTTGTAAGCCAAATGTAGAGCCTCCAGAAGAGTAAATGAATGTACTTGCAGCTCTTAATTTCGAACTAAAAAATACCGAAGATTGGATCTTTATTGTCTCTAGAGGTTTTATTCAGGGGTTTACGTCGAGTGCAATGAAGTCAGAAGTATAAACATTTTAATTTAAACTATTTTACTATCATTCACAAATTATCTCATTATTATTTACAATGTTTCATCTCATTTCTATGTAATCAAACTGAGAGCTAAAGCCAATTTGCTTGCTAGTAACCGAAAAACAAAAGGAATAGTGCCTGATGAAATTTCTCATGTTATTTTATCGTGGGTATCACTTTAGTATCTAAAGTGACATGATCTGTCGCCTCAATAAGATATTTTTCTTTTTCAATTTCAAGATAACTCTTGCAATACGTACGGCAAGCTAGATTGTTTTGTACCCCTTGATATCTTGTTTATGTATTCATAGATACATCCAACAAAAGAGCCTACGCATGAAATCTAAAAAACCTTATAAAATACTCCTCATTTCAAGTTTGGACCCATATTTCTTGATGATCATACTACAAAAAGCATTTAGTTCTTTCAAGAACTTATGTGGCTCCTAGACAGCATCATACATGAAACCTTATTTTGATTTTCATATTTGCAGGCAAACTGATTTATCAGACTGTAAAATGGGTGATTTCTTTTGATCAATTTAACATTCTTCTTCTTCTCAAGACTGCATGCTCGATCCCCATAGACAAATTAACTAGTGCTTACATTGTTATTTATATATATATATAAAGGGAGTGGGAGATTTCGAACCCAAAATTTTCATTTGGAGAATCGAGCTATATGTCATCAGGTCACCAAACTCTTGGTACTTACATTGTTATTATGAGAAAATCTATAAATCAGCTGTAAATGTAAATTGCCGCACCCTGTATGGCTTGTATATTGACATTTAAATAGGACTTACAAGATTTACATACAGTTGTTGATAGTCGTTTGAGAATTATACAAGGAAAGTAGAATCAGTTAAAATAGAAAGTATAGCTAGACTAAAATTAATGTACAACAAGAATCATGTTAGGACTAAAACAGAGTAATAAAAAACAGAAGGATTTTTAGAGAATTGAGAGTGATTGCTGGAGAGCTTGTCTCTTTATTCCCCCTCAAGCTCAAGGCGAGATAGGTTAGACGAAGAGCTTGCGCTGATTTGGTTCAAACTTGGGATTACATAGTGGCTTTGTGAAGATGTCGGCCACCTGATTATTTCCAGAAATATGTTCTAGATGAATCAATCCTCGTGAGACTTGTTCCCAGACAAAATGTACATCAATTTCAATGTGTTTTGTTCTATGATGAAAAACCGGATTCTTGGCCATACTTATTGCACTGATATTGTCAGAATACAACGTGGGAAATGGGAGTTCATATCCAATGCTCTTCAGTAAATTCATGTACCACATTAGTTCAGCTGTGGTTGAAGCCAAAGCTCGGTATTCCGCTTCTGCAGTTGAAGGTGCGACAATAGCTTGCTTCTTTGCCCCCTAAGACAACAAATTATTTCCAAGGAAAACTGCAAAACCAGATGTTGAACATCTGCCATCTCTAGAACCTGCCCAATCGGCGTCACAAAAACCATGCAAAGCTGTCATGGATGTTTTTGTGAGATGAAGACCAGATTATGGTAGCCTTGAGATACCGAAATATACGTTTAATAGCAATGAGATGAGAAGCTCGAGGCGCTTGCATAAATTGGCACACAAAATTTACAGCAAAAGTAATATCTGGCCTTGTCAAAGTCAAGTATTGTAATGTTCCTACCATCTTGCGATATTATGTTGGATTGGATAGGAGTTCACCAACATGTGCAAAGAGATGTGCACTAGATGCAAGTGGCATTTTCACTGGTTTGGCTCCCTCAAAACCAAATCTTTGTAATAAGGTTAGCAAGTATCGGGACTAAGATAGAGTCAATGAACTGGAGTCCCGTGTAACTTTTACTCCGAGGAAAAAATGTAATCCACCAAAATTCTTCATATGAAAAATGGTGGACAAATGAGAAATGATTTTTGCAAGAGAGGAAGTTGATGTTCCTTTCAGAATTATATCATCCACATATATGAGCAAAATAATAATTTCAGAACCTTGACACCAAAAGAACAAAGAAGTATCATAGGGACATCTTTGAAACCCCATTTGATACAGATAATTGCTGAACTTGAGATACCATGGCCGGGGAGCCTGTTTTAAACCATAGATTGCTTTGTGGAGATGACAAACATATTCATGATGATTTGGCTCCTTGAAACTTGGAGGTTGAGTCAAGAAAACTTTTTCTTACAAATTCCCATGCAAGAATGCATTACTTACATCCAATTGTTTTAAAGACCACCCATGAGATAGAGCTAAAGTGAGAATTAAGCGAATAGTCCCTGGCTTAACAACCGAACTAAATGTTTCTTCATAATCCAGCCCCTGCAATTGAGTGAAACCTCGTGCCACTAGGCGAGTCTTGTATCGTTCAATAGAGCCATTAGCATGGGTTTTAATTTTAAATACCCACTTGCTAGTGACAAGGTTCATATTCGGTGATGGAGGCACAAGTGTCCAGGTTTGATTTTCATGAAGAGCATTGATCTCCAATTGCATGGCTTGCTGCCATTTTGAGTCATTCAAAGCCATTTTATACGTCTTAAGCTCAGTTGAGATGACTTTCAAATTTGCAAGAAAGCATGCAGGTAAAGGATGTTTTGCAGAGAAATAAACTTTAGGTCACCGTGTGCCATCTTGTGATCGAGTCACCATGGTGATGAGTTCGAATATGATCATTGTTGTGTGAGATTGTAGGAGCATTTAAAACCAAGTGTGACTCTGAAATTTCTACTACAGGTTCCAATATTGAATCAACCAAATCTATATGATCAGAGTCAGGGGCCATGGTTGATGAAGAAGTAGCACTTGTAAAGTTGTTATTAGTAGGTATGGTGTTTCGGGGCTCATCATGTAAAAGGCTCTTAGGTAGAGCTTGAAGCTTGAACCATGAATATTTTCCTGGAGGATGCACCAGCGTAGAGGAAGAAAAAGGAAAACTTTCTTCATTAACGACAATGTGTCTGGATATATACACCCTGCCAGTTTCCAAATCCATGGATCTATAGCCTTTGTGATGGGGCGAATAGCCAACAAAGGCACATGGGATGGATTTAAGATCAAGTTTGGAACGGTTGAAGGGAGTAAAATAAGGGTAACAAGCATAACCAAGCACTTTCAAAAAATTGTAAGAAGGAGGAGAGTGGAACACTAACTCATATGGAGATATACCATTAAGAGTTATAGTTGGCAACCGATTTATGAGGAAAGCGACAGTTTGGAACGCAGCAGGCCAAAATTTATTTGGAAAGGATGAATGGGCCATTAAGGTTAGAGATGTATCAACAATGTGGCGATGACGCCTTTCTGCAAAACCATTTTGTTCCGAAGTTCCAGGACAAGATAATCTTTGTATAATGCCTTTAGAAAGAAAATAATCTTTAAGTGTTTGATTTACGAACTCCCCACCTCCATCACTTTGAACAATTTTTACACAAATATGAAATTGATTTTCCATTAATTTAGGAAAGTTGGGGAAGATAGAAATGACATCAGATTTTCTAGCCATAGGAAATAACAAATATAGTGTGAGTACTCATCAACAATAACTAGATAGTATTGGAAGCCATCTGATGAGGTAATAGGCACAGGGCCCCATAGATTCCCGACACTTTATTTGCCACAAAATTAACTGGAGATGCAATGGGAGACTTGAAACGCAATGGGTATAGTCCGTCCTCCAAGAGTCCTTTACGAAGTACTTGGTTCGTCCTCAGATTCTTGATGATAAAGCCCCACGGATAGAACATGAAACAACAATTATTGTCAACAGTAAACTGAGAAACCGAAAGCAATTTTTTTCTGGAGAGCAAGAACAATAAGAGTATTCTTCATGATAAGATTGGTGTTAGGCACTTAAAAAACCGACTAATGTATATATGTTTTCTTGTTATTATATATGTTGGAAAGGGTAAAAGTGTCCCATCAGAAAGTAAAGGAGAGAGAAGAGAGAATGGGGAACAAAGGTTGGGATGTGACTCAGGAGAGTGGAGGGGACATAAAGCATAGAGGAGTGGAAGAGATTTGGGGGATTTTTTCAGGCTTCTTGGGCTTCAAGGCGATCGGGAGAGAGAACTTCTTCAGCCTCCGTCTAGACAGGGACCTTAACTTTATTATATGTATAATGAGTTAAGAATGATCATGAGTGATAGGGGTGTAGAACTGGCAGATTTTTTTTTTTCAATCCGGTCGGAAACCCGGAATCCGGATGCATCCGGGCGGGTGAGATACATCTGGATTCGGTTACAGATTCGGTTTTGTAACCCAGTTATCTGTAATTTTTTTTTTAAATCCTGACTCATTCTATTTCGTCTCTTCTGGTTTCTACTCTTTCGAATCCTCTCACTTCTCTCTCAAGTCTCTCAAGTCCAGAATCGACAAATCCTCGCAGCTTCTCTTACCCATTCGATTTCGTCGTTTTGTTTTTCTTACCCAGTTGAACCATATTTTGGAGAGGTAGTACTGAGTTAATTTGCTAAGGGACCTTACTTCTGGCTGGCTTTTCTGCCCAACTCCTGAGAGTTATCATCACTACTGCTCGAGGAGAATGTGTTGAGCTCATATTCGCTTGTGGCTCCATATTGATTGCTTCCATAGTCCTGGCTATCCAATGACATCCTCACCAATTCCAGCTTTAAGATGTGAATAGTAGTAGATTGTATTAGTTTAATTAGTTGTGATGTATTATTATTTATTTTATTTTTTGTAAATTAATATTTTGCATTGTGAATTTGTGATGTAACAATAATATTATTTATTTTTTCCTTTATTTTATTTAAAAAAAAAAACCCTTAGAAAGTATTTAAATTATTTTTAAAAAAAATCTGGGCAATTTAAACAAGATATCATAATTTATTTAAAAAAAGTGGTATAAAAATACTTTTTAAAGTTTTAAATAGTTTTTTTTTTTTAAAACAGAGTACTCTAAATCCAGATTAAATCTGATTACAATTCAGATATCCCGTTTTGTAGCTGAAAAAGGAAAAAAATCCAGATATCTGATTACAACCTGGATATCCGAATTGAATCCGATTATCCGTCTAGATTATTTCCAGATTAATCCGAACGGATAATCTCGATTTTAAGAATTCAGATCTAATTATGGCCAGATAGTTAGATTCGGATCTGAATCCGGTTGAACATCCCTAATGAGTGACTGTAAAACATTCTTATTTATAGTAGATGTGTACTCCAAACGGCCCGTAAATGTAGGTTCAGTATTGAAGAGGATTTTCCTTCTGAGAATAATCCATCTTTTCCTCCAGAAAAAAGAGGATTTTTCTTGTTCAAAGTTGGGAATCCCAGCTCATGAAGTTTGAATTTTCTCGTGGGAGTCGTATCAAAACTTGTTACGTATTCAATAGTTATGGAAATTGGATGTGATGTATGAACATGATAATTAAGCTAGCTAGGCCACCCAACAAATCCATCATCATTTTCTTTCTGAAGATCAAAAGGTGAAGACTTTCTTTTCACAAGGACCAAACAATATATACGAGGGGCTAAATGCCCGCCAGTGGTTTTGGGATTTTTTTTTATATGTATTTTTTTTAACAAATTTAAATATTTTTAAAAACATAAAAAAAATTTACAATATTAAAAGTACTTACTTAATCATTAAGTAAAAAATAATAATAATAATAATAATAATAATAAAATTATTTTCCATATATATACGAGACTTGGTCCTGGTCCCAATATTCATGGTTATCTTTTGGCGCTAAATGCTAATTAATATTTTTATGCAAGTTGCCTTGTCGTTGTTTTAGATTAATATAGATTGGTTTTACTAAGTAATTAAGAAACCTAAAATCACTGCAATATAATACTTGATGTTGTATGCAGTACGTATAACTTTCTTATTAGGTGGGACTAATCTTGTTTTTCTTTATTAGAATATTATATTATTCATATTCCTCTCTAATTAATTTTGCCCTTTTATTTTACTACACTTCATATATTTTAATTTTTATTTTTTTTACTTAATAGATAAGTAAATGACTACTTGAGTATTGATTTTTTTAAAAATTTTTTAAATGATAAAAAATGTGAATTAAAATATTAGAAAAAATAAAATGTTGAATTTGGCCTAACAATTAGATTGAGCGGGTAACTCTAGGCAGCAGAGTAGCCCGACCAAAAGGTGTCCGGAGAAAAATTTACCAAGGATCAATCAGCCATGGAGTCGCTCCAATTCCTGGCCTTTGTTTCTCTGACTGTTCTTCTTGCCTTGCTTTCATTTTTCTTCCTCACAAGTACATCAAAACCCCAAAAACAATCTCCACCTTCCCCCAGTACCATTACTACCCAGCTCCCAAAATCCTACCCTTTAATCGGTTCTTTCTTTGCAGTGTACGCCAACCGGAAACGACGTATGC
Organism: Juglans mandshurica; assembly: GCA_022457165.1. NCBI lineage: Eukaryota > Viridiplantae > Streptophyta > Magnoliopsida > Fagales > Juglandaceae > Juglans > Juglans mandshurica. The sequence continues at coordinate 2,830,706 of CM039620.1, read as the reverse complement.
AATGGATGACTGACGTTCTGAAAAGCTCACCCTCCGCCACCATCGTTCTCCGCCGATCCTTCGTCAGCGACGAGGTCATCACGGCCAACCCCGCCGTCGTCCAGCATATCCTCAAGACCAAATTTCATAACTACGTCAAGGGAGGCAATTCTCACCGTAACCTCAAAGACTTTCTCGGCTTCGGCATCTTCAACGTGGACGGCGAGTCCTGGAAGTTTCAGAGACAAGTCTCCAGCCATGAGTTCAACACCAATTCTCTACGCAAGTTCGTCGAGACCGTCGTCGACACCGAACTCTCTGACCGCCTCATCCCCATCCTATCCTCGGCTGCCGCCAAAACCGGAACTGTCCTAGACTTCCAGGATATTCTTCAGCGGTTCGCCTTCGACAATATATGCAAAATCGATTTCGGATTCGACCCTGCCTACTTGTTGCCCTCTCTTCCACAAGCCAAGTTCGCGGACGCTTTTGAGGAAAGCGTCAAGATCAGCACCGAGAGGTTCATTTCGTTAATCCCCCTCGTCTGGAAAATCAAGAAGCTGTTAAATATTGGGTCCGAGAAACGTCTGAGAATCGCAGTATCAGAAGTTCGAGAATTCGCCACAAAGATTATAAGAGAAAAGAAGCACGAGCTCGGCGAGAAGTCGCTCGACTCCGTCGACCTCTTGTCAAGATTCTTGAGCTCCGGCCATTCGGACGAGAACTTCGTGACGGACATAGTGATAAGCTTCATACTTGCCGGGCGTGACACTACCTCGTCGGCTTTGACATGGTATTTCTGGCTACTTTCCAAGAACCCACGTGTTGAGGCTGAGGTTCTGAAGGAAATCAGAGAAAAATCCAAATCTCCTATTTATGATGAAGTCAAAGACATGGTGTACACCCACGCTTCTTTGTGCGAAAGCATGCGGCTATACCCGCCCGTCTCTGTAGACCAGAAGGAGGCCGCCATCGACGACATCTTGCCGGACGGGACGATGGTGAAGAAGGGAATGAGAGTGACGTACCATCAATACGCCATGGGAAGGATGGAGACGCTGTGGGGTTCGGACTGGGCAGAGTTTAAGCCGGAGCGATGGCTGGAGAAGAGCGGGGAGGAGGAGAAGCATTGGAGGTTCGTAGGGAGGGACGCATACACATACACAGTGTTCCATGCGGGACCGAGGATTTGTTTGGGGAAGGAGATGGCATTCCTGCAGATGAAGAGATTGGTTGCGGGGATTCTAAGGAGGTTCAAGGTGGTGCCGGTAACGGAAGAAGGATTTGAGCCAGAGTTTGTACCGTACTTGACTTCCAAAATGAAAGGTGGGCTTCCGGTGAAGATTGTTGAGAGGGATGATGCGAAAGAGTGACATGCATGCATCCAAAAATGCCTTAATAATCTATGTGCTACAAATATTTGTGTTTTTTAATATCCCTATGTTTTTTTTTTTGAAAGATAATATCCCTATGTTTAATTCTTAGTATATTAGTTTTTTTGATTTAATTAGATAATCTTTCCATTTGAATCGTTCTTCTTCTATATGAATCATTCGAATGTATTATGATTAATTTAAAAACATAGACATTATAAAAAAATGAGACGAGGTGTAGGGATCCGGGAACTTGTCCAAAATTCACGTGCTCTTTTTTCCCGTCGTGGTTTATGATTCTGCTGCTTCCCTAGGTGATGGGTAAAAGACTGACATGAATCCGTGGGGTTTGTCTGTACTCTGTAGACTCTGACCTTACATAATCCATATTATCACATAAACTTAACTAACAAAACTCTACCATCATAACTAAGAATGGAATAGAACAAGCCTGTAAGCACTATTTAATTTTATAAACATTCCAAAAAAAATCAATCCATCATCCGTCATAAAGCAAACTTGGACAGGCACATAACTCAATACGATGAAACTATTGACGTTGGTACAAGAAATTAACAAAAAATGTTGAATACCCCTATTAAAGACAAAATTGATTCCCGCGGCTGCGCTAGTTACCGTAAAGATAGAGATTCCTGCTGATTGGATTACTATTAAAACACTTGCTTTTTAACTTTCCTATGGTCAAATGAACAGTAAATTCACTATTGTTTATTGCACTTGTAATCTGCCCATATGCCTATATATATATATAAAAAGGTGCTTGGCTTTGTTGAGAGACAAAATTGATTTTTAGAGAATCCCTTGGGGCTCCAAAACCGAAGAATACTTCTCTTCCCCGACTTCCTTGCTCTTTCTTTGTAATTGCACAATATTTTCATGTATTATTGTTCATTTGAAATGAAGAACTTCATTTGTTTCATTTGCTAATCCGTGAGTATTTTCAGTATTTATCTTGCTCTTTTCTCCTGTAGTTATATTTTTTATCTTTCTATTTATTACTTACTTTATGACTTGGATTCCATTCATCTTGTCTTTATTTATTTGGATTCCAGTTATCTAGTCCCAACATTTAATTTCTTACTTTACTTACCTGCACCATCACTCCAGTTATCTGGTACTTCTTACTCCAGTTATCTGGTCCCATTTTCAACTCTAGTCATCTGGTCACTATTTTATTTGCATCTCTTTCTTCTTTCTTTGCCTTTCCTATGGTCACTATTTTTTTAACCTAGCATGATCTCTTAAACAAAGATGTATAGAAGCATTGATGTCTTTCCTCATGAGAGGTTTAATAGCAACTTGAATAGAACCAATATACTGAAATTTATAACATTTTATTAGGAAATCTTGTGTGATACCCCATATGATAAGGATAAGAGTAGGTGGTGTATAAAATCCCACATTGTTTAAGAATGAGAAGTTCTTGCTCTTTATAAGGTTTTAATAGGGCTCCAATTGTATTATTTGGAGTGTAGGCCATGTGGTTTGGACCTTTTATTGGGGCGTTACAAATGATATCAAAGTTTATCACAACCAGAAATGTGGGACTTGAGCTATACCACCTACGATGGACAGACCTGACGAGGATCTCGAGAATTTAAGGGTGAAGATTGTAATACCCCATATAATAAGAATAATGGTAGGTGGTGTATGAGATCTCACATTGCTTAGGAATGAGAAGTTTTTGCTCTTTATAAAGTTCCAATTGTATCATTGACTAGTCATTTTGGAGTGTAGACCATGTAATTTAGGCCTTCTATTGAGAAGTTACATCTTTAATAGATTTATGTTAAATAAGCATAATTTTTCGTGAGTTTTCAAAATAACATAGATTTATTCAATAGTTTTAATATTGAACTTAGTCTTAAAAACAGATTGAGTTTTAAGTATGATCACTGCAATATATAATATAATACTTGATATTGTGTGTACTTACTTATCAAGTGAGACTAATCTTTTTTTATTCTTTATTACATTATATTATTCATATATCTGCCTATTACTTAAAAGCGTCTATACGTGTACTGTTCATTACTGTTGATGAACAATAATAAACAATAAATCAACTATTTTTTTTTCTTCGCATGTTTTTTTGCATATCTTATTACTGTTCATCAATATGATAAACATTAATGAACAGTATTTTTTTTTCTCTCTCTTTTTTTGGGTTTGTCCGTGTGAATGCCAATGTGCGACGTAATACCGCAATTGTGCGTAGGAAATGAGAGAGATGAAGAAAGAAAAAGTGGAAAAAAATATTGATTTTTGAGTTTTAAATGAACAATAAAGAAGCTGTTTTTTTTTCTTCGCATGTTTTTTTCGCATATCCTATTACTGTTTATTATATCATACACTAAAAGTCAACTTTAATTTATAAAATACTAATTTTTCATCATTAAATAAATGATGAAATTTTACTGTACATTTTTAAGAGAAAAAAGCTATCTAATTAATTTGAATTTTTAATATAATTTAAATTTCATAATAAATGATGAACATAAATAAATAATAATTTTATTCTTATACATTAGACTATTTTAATATTCGAAATTACACTTTATTTTTTTCTTCAATTTGACAGATGTGGCCGATCTGTACAGTAAAAATAAAAAAATATGAACTAATTAATTACTGTCTTCTAGCAGATCTGACGCTTGTCATTGCCGACCTGACTATACTAGGATGCCAATTAACCTTTTATATATGTGTGCGTATATATATCTCCTTATATTTAAAAGTGTGTATCGTCTGATGAATAGTAAGATGAACAATAATGAACAATGATAAACAATATTCTTATTTTACGCTTCCATTCTTCTTCCATCTCTACATTCTCACAGCAATCCTCTTTACAAAATCACCACAAAATATCACAAAAATTATTATAAGAGAACTGCTACCTAAAAAATAGTCCGAAAATATGTCCTGAATGTGTATTTCACTTTTTTATTTTTATTTTTTTTCATGTATTTTTTTAATCATCATAAACATTTTTAAAAAAAATAAAAAATTCACAACATCATTAAAAAACAATTCCTTAATCACTAGGTAAAAAAAAAAAAAAGGTGAGAGAGGGAGAAAGAGAAAGCGAGACAAAAATGAAATTTTTTAGGATTTAAATTTAACTCTTTATCATAACTTTTCAAATTTGATCAAATGGTAAAAATTTAAATACTGATCTAAATTAATTTAAAATAGATAATTAACATATAAATATCATATCATAAATAAATTATCAAATTTAATTTATAAAATACTAATATTTCATCATTAAATAAATGATGAAATTTTGTTAAATATTTTTAAAAAAGTATAACTATATAAATAATTAGAGTTTTAACTGAATTTAAATATAATAATATTCTTAATTAACTAAAGAGAACTGCTACAACTAACGAAAAAGTAACCCAAAAATATGTCCTGAATGTGTATTTTATTTTTTTATTTTTCTTTTCTTTTTTCATGTATTTTTTTAATCATCATAAACATTTTTAAAAAAATAAAAAATTTACAACATCATTAAAAAAATACTTCCTCAATCACTAAATAAAAAAAAAAAAAATTAGGCAAACGTGACTTGAACGTTACCTACTGTTAGTGTATATATATTCCTCTAAAGTACTCATGCATGACTAATAAATAAGATTATACCATTTTTTCTTAACCCTAATACGCCAAAAGGCAAACAAATCAAGTCTAGTTTGAAAACAAATTAATGGGAAGTCGGTGCCAGTACTAGAGATGAAAATTAAAGAAAAATCAAGACGAGGAAAAGTAATTGACATCTGCGGATGAGTATTTGAGAAAGATCATGTGAGTAACCAAGAAATTATATATAGTCCTCGATCGTAGTTTGTGTGACGCATTTGCAAACGTAAATATATCAAATCAATGTTTAAGTAAGAAAATATTTAAGGAGTAATTATTTGTACCTATATAGGTTTTGCATGAGTAGTCTTTTACAAGAAACATAGATTCTTACTATAATAACTATATAAAAAAATTATTTTTATCCCGAAGAGATTAACCTTTTATAAAAGAACTGCACCAAATTTACACGTATTAAAATTAGATCTGTATCATTAAATGATTAGGGTTTCATGATTTACATCGTTGAAACTTGACCATTAATCTAGATATATATTTTTTTGGTCCTACGAACGGTGAGGCGCGAGTTATAGAAGCTTCGCCTTCAAGAAAGAGGCCGCGCGGGACTATACAAGGACAGAAGAAGAATGTATGGTTCCACGTTCACACGATGTGGAGGTTTCCCGCGCTGGTGTAAGCAATGACTCTGTAATGGACCCAAACTTGACCTATTCAAGAAGTCACTCTCCAGATTGAAGGAAGAGAAGAAGAATAAAGGTGAAGAAGGAAGAGAGAAGTCTGTAACTGAATGAATTATCTGTTGGGTCTTTTCCCCCCAACTTCTTCTATTTATAGTGTTTATTTGAACAAAACGACAGGGTTTAAGCAACACTTATTGTGATTCCCGTAAATGAAACGACTGCGTTTACAATTAATAAGAAGAAAAGACATTAAACGGCAACGTTCTATTAAAGATTGAAACTACTTTTACATCATACGACGTCGTGCTTAGTTGCTCGCATACAAGTAACTACCCTCAACGACCTTCCACTTCTGTCTTATGAACACTAGGCAAGCCTCCCTTCGTACTGCACCTTGCCCACACACCCTTAACCAAACTGCCATCCTTCCACTCCAGCACCTCTTCCATCCTTAACACACCCTCCCCCTTTAAAGCACCTTGCCCACAAGGTGGGGAAATTGCTGACGAAGCTGCCAGTAAGGTTCCCATGTGCAATCTTCCACTCCAGCACCTTCCCATTGGATCAAGACTTCCACCAATGCTCTATTATCTTTCTTGACACTTCTTCTCTCCGAGATCTTCTCAGGCTGAGGCCTTAATTCTCCTTGCAAGTCCACAGGAGGTAAGGAAGAGATAGGTGTAAATTGATCCCCAATCTTTTTCTTCAAAACAGAAACATAAAAAACTGGGTGTATGAGTGAATCTGAAGGTAAGCATAAATGATATGCTACTTTGCCAATTCGATGAGTGATCTGAAATGGGCCAAAATATCGAGGTGAAAGTTTAAGGTTTCTTCTGAGTGCCACAAATTGCTGTCTATAGGGTTGAAGTTTAAGATAAACCCAATCCCCCACAGAAAATTCCCTGTCAGTTCTGTGTTTGTCATAATAAAACTTCATTCTATCTTGAGCCAATGACAAATTGGATTTGAGTGTAAAGAGAATCTATTCTCGAGTTTGCAAGAGCTGGTCCACTGTCTGATTAGAAGTCAAACCAGGAATATAAGCCTGCAGTTTAGTTGGAGGAACCCCATACACAACTTCAAATGGAGTCAGCTTTGTGGAAGTATGAAAGCTGGAGTTATACCACCACTCAGCTAATGAAAGCCAATCCACCCATAGCTTGGGTTTGTCACCAGAGAAAGACCTCAAAAAATGTTCAAGACATTTGTTGACAGCTTCTGTTTGGCCATCACTTTGAGGGTGATAAGCTGATGAATAAGAAAGATTAACTCCCTGTAACTTGAAAAGTTCCCTCCAAAAAGAACTAGTAAATGTTGAGCCACGATCAGAAACAATGGTTTTAGGCAAACCATGTAACTTAAAAACATTATTGAAGAATAGTGAGGCTACTTGAGCAGCTGTAAATGGATGCTTTAAAGGCATAAAATGAGCATATTTGGATAATCTGTCTACTACCACCATAATGACAGAATACCCTTTCGAAATGGACAATCCTTCAACAAAATCCATTGAAAGATCAGTCCATATTTGGTCAGGAATAGGTAAGGGTTGTAAAAATCCTGCTGGAAGAACATTTTGGATCTTGTTCCTTTGACATATGTCACAGTCCCGAATGAACTGCTTAACATCATGTTTGAGACCAGGCCAATAAAATTCTAGTCTTGCTTTGTGCAAACATTTGTGGAAGCCAGAATGGCCAGCAGCAGGACTAGAGTGCAAGTAGTTCAAAATCTGTTGTTTCAAAGGCAAGGAATCTGGCACATAAATTCTGTCTTTTTTAAACAAAATACCATGCCTCAGTTTAAATGTAGAATGAGAAGTAGGGTCAAGTTGCAATGCAGTGACTAGCTTCTGTGTGTCATGATCTGTAGCATAAGCTTCTTTCAATTCTGAGAGCCATGTTGGTGTGGGAAATGACAATGCTGCCAATTCTGCAAACTCATCCACCTGATCCTTTCGAGATAAGGCATCAGCCACCTTGTTTTCCACCCCTTGCTTATACTCAATAGAAAATTCATAACCAAGAAGCTTAGAAAGCCATCTTTGCTGAGCAACAGTGCCAATCTTCTGCTCAAGCAAATATTTAAGGGTATGGTGATCAGTTTTGATCACAAAAGCACTTCCTAAAAGATATGGCCTCCATTTCTTAACAGCTAGCACTAAGGCTAGAAGTTCTTTCTCATAAGTGGAAATAGTTAAGTTTTTCCCTTTCAAGGCTTGATTGAAAAAAGCTAAGGGCCTTTGGTCTTGCATCAAAACTGCTCATATGCCAGTTGCACAAGCATCACACTCAATAACAAATGCTTTGGTGAACTCAGGCAAGGCAAGAACAGGAGGGCTAGTGACAGCGGCTTTCAATTCATTAAAAGAGTTGATAGCTGAATCTGTCCACACAAACGCATCTTTTTTCAACAAGGAAGTCAAAGGGGTAGCAATCTGACCATAACCCTTAATGAATTTTCTGTAGTAGCCTGTCAAGCCTAAGAAACCCCTCAAAGCCTTGAGATTTTTTGGTATTGGCCAAGTGACCATAGACTCCAATTTTTTTGGATCTGCCCTCACTCCCTCCGTGGAAATCAGATGGCCCAAATATTCAATCTCTTGACATGCAAACTTACACTTTGACTGCTTAGCATACAGTTGATGGTGCTGTAAGGTTTGTAAAACAGTAGAGAGATGATCCAAATGAGAAGACATGTCAATGCTGTAAACCAGTATGGCATCAAAGAAAACAATGACAAACTGTTGAAGGAATGGCTTGAAAACTTCATTCATAAGGCCCTGAAATGTTGAAGGGGCATTGGTGAGGCCAAAGGGCATTACAAGAAATTCATAATGCCCTTCATGAGTTCTGAAGGCAGTCTTAGGAGTATCCTCATCTCTCATACGTATCTGATGATAACCCGCTCTAAGATCCAATTTAGAAAAAATTGTTGAACCAGAAAGTTCATACAAGAGCTCATCCATAACAGGAATGGGGTACTTGTCTTTAATAGTGGCTTCATTTAAAGCCCTATAGTCAATACACATTCTTCATGTGCCATCAGACTTCCTGACTAGCAACACAGGAGAGGAGAAGGGTGACTGACTTGGCCTAATAACCCCGGAGTTCAAGAGCTCCTTAACAATTTTTTCAATTTCTGCTTTTTGGTAGAAAGGATATCTGTAAGGTCTAACACTGATAGCAGAAATGTCTTGTTTCAAATTGATCTTGTGGTCATGAGACCTATTGGGTGGCAATCCAGTAGGTTCATTAAAAACTTCTTTATACTGCTGCAGAAGTTGCTACACTTGTACATTCTGCAATGATGGAGGTTCAATGGAACTACAAGCCACTATCTGCAGGAAAATGCCTTTACCTCCACAACCAAAAGTCTCAAAGGACTCCTTATCATCAATAAGATTTGACTGAGGTACTGTCAAACTCTTTAAGGAAATTTCCTGACCATTACATTGAAACTGCATACTCATATTGACAAAGTCCCAGAGAATAGGACTCAAGGTGGATAGCCACTGAATTCCAAGAACTGCATCACATCCTCCCAGGGGAAGTGTAAGGAAATCAACTGTGAAAGGTATGCCCTGAATTGACAAAGGCACAGCCACACATTTACCAGTGCTCTCAATGAGCTGACCATTAGCCACTTTAACACTAATAGTCTGGCCAAGTTGTACATGTAATTTACATCGAGCAGCAGCCGCAGTGTCCACAAAATTATGTGTGCTACCAGTGTCAATTAAAATTATCAACTTCTTCTTGCCAATACAAGCCATAAGTCTCATGGTCCTAGGTCCTCCACCACCTACCATAGACTGTAATGAAATAGAAGCTATCTCAGCTTCAACTTCCACAGGTTCAACAACTAACTCACTAGTAGCATCAACATTTTCTTCACCACTTGACTCACCAAAGTCCATACCTTCTAGTAAAAATAACTTTGGCTTTGCACATTTATGACCTGGTTGCCATTTATCATCACAAAAATAGCAAAGGCCTTTTTTACGCCTTTCCACCATTTGAGACTCAGACACCTTATGATAAGGAAGCCTAGGTAAAGGAGAAACTCTTGGTGCTCCTAACAGTGAAGGAGTTTGTTCAGACTTTAACAAATTCGACTCTGGACTAAACTTACTCGAATCAGTAAGTGAATTTCTCCAAGGTCTCCTTATACTCACCACATACTGTTCTTGAATTTTGGCTAAACCAAAGGCATCATTCAAGGATAAAGGATTCAACATCCTCACAGGTAATCTGATCTTATCTCGCAGGCCACTCAAAAAACAGCTCAACTTGTTTTTCTCAGACAAGCCTCTAATACGATTGGAAAGGATCTCAAACTCAGATTTGTAATCATTAACTGTACTAACCTGCTTGAGTCGAGTAAGTGACTCCATAGGATCATCGTACGGAGTAGATCCAAAACGGATCTGAACAGCCTTGATGAAGTCCTCCCACGAGAGAAAGGTTCCTGCCTCACTAGCATCCTGGAACCAGACCAAGGCTTCATCATCCATGTGGAAAGAAACAATGAAAATACGTTGGCCAGGAGGAATCTGGTGATGCAGGAAGTACTGGTTCGCACGATAGATCCATGGTGATGGATTACCACCACGAAATCTAAGAAAATCCAATTTAATACCCCTGACAAAGCCTCTGTTCACTAGCTCTCTTTGGTTCACGTCCCCCGTATCATCCTCCATATTTTCATGTCTGTGCCTCAGGTGTTGATCTTGATTATCTTGACGTCTATTACCAGGATCTTTAGAATCATGACTAGAAATCTTAGAGATTTGTTGTAAAACCTCTTGAAATTTTTTGTCTTGTGTTTCTTTTTCCAATCTCGCCGCCTCTTGCTGCTTTAACAATAAACAAATCGCATCTTCGATCTGCTTTTGCTGACGTTCTTGTTGTTGCCGTAAGTGATTCATTGAATCCACTATTTGAGCATACGAACGTGTTCCTTCTGCCATGGCTGATACCAACTGTAATGGACCCAAACTTGACCTATTCGAGAAGTCACTCTCTAGGTTGAAGGAAGAGAAGAAGAATGAAGGTGAAGAAGGAAGAGAGAAGTCTGTAACTGAATGAATTATCCATTGGGTCTTTTCTCCCCAACTTCTTCTATTTATAGTGTTTATTTGAACAAAACGACAGTGTTTAAACAACACTTATTGTGATTCCCGTAAATGAAACGACTGCGTTTACAATTAATAAGAAGAAAAGACATTAAACGGCAACGTTCTATTAAAGACTGAAACTACTTTTAAATCATACGACGTCGTGCTTAGTTGCTCGCATACAAGTAACTACCCTCAACGACCTTCCACTTCTGTCTTATGAACACCAGGCAAGCCTCCCTTCGTACTGCACCTTGCCCACACACCCTTAACCCGAATTACACACAAAAACAAGGTCATTTTTGCCAAAAATATATAAAACGGCTTTCTCTCTCTTGCATAGGACTGTTCACCATCTGCCTCCCTCAGTCCCTCTTCTCTCTCGCTCGAATTTGAAGCCTCTTGCAGACTCAACTCTCTCTCTAGTCTCTTGCATCTCTCTCACAGACCCAGCAGAAAAAAACTGTCTTGCAGCTCTCTCTCTCTCTGTCTTTCACTCTCTAACTCAGTCTCTCTTGCTCGTTCTCTGTGGTGGTTGGATTGTGGAAGCTTTCTCTACAAGCACCGAAAAAAACTAATCCAAGGTAAGGAAAAACACTTAGTGATTTATCTGATTAGGTGGGTTAATTATGAGGTGTTAGGGTTAGGGTTTGTACTGGATTTCCAGTAGAAGGGTTGCTGTCTTAGGGCCTAGGGGTTGTATTTTTACATCAATGTTTTGTTTTATATTTCTAATGAAGGGGTTGTGCTTGACGTGGTTTGTATCACTTTTTTGTATTTATTTATGAGTCTCGAATGCTCAGTTGATTACATCAATGATTTATTTTATTTTTTCGGGCCTTCAATTTAGGAAATATATAGAAACCAATTTCAGATTAAATGTCTTTCAATTTAAAGAGACTTCTAATCTATAAGAAGATCATTTTGGTGAGTTGATTTTGTGGACTAGAGTTTCTGATCTGGGTGTTGTAGTGGAGTGTATAAAATATGATGTGTTGCTGAGGAGGTGCGGTGGGAATGAGAAGAAGGGGAAAGTGGGTGTTAAATATTGATTTTTCAGAAAATAGACTGTTGCTGCTATATATATATATATATATATATATATATATATATATATATATATATATGCCCTGTGTATATATGATTTTTTGTGTATGCATGCCAAATATTTGGATATATGCAGGGAAAAGTGTTGAGTATGTGGAGTCTGGTTCACGTCGCTCGAGCGAAGCGTCTAGCCGCTCGAGTGAATACAAGACAGAGAGCTTCGCTCGAAGGAAGCTCGACAGACCGCTCGAGCAATTGCGGGACAGAGAGGTTAGCTCGATGACCGCTCGACTCACGGCTTGAGCGGAGGGAAGTCAGAGAGCTTCGCTTGAGGAGCCGCTCGACTCACGGCTCGAGCAATTGCGGGAAACAAGTTCGCTCGACGCGGGCTCAACACGCCGCTCGAGCGAACATCGCTAATTCTTCAGAATTAGGGTTTCCGCCGTACAACATATAAATAATGTTTTTGTTTTGTCTTGCACTGTAGATGAGTGAACAGTAGCCGTCCTACATCATTGTATTGTGATTCCTCAAGAAATAAAAATCCTCTGCAGCTCCCGTGGACGTAGGCAATTTGCCGAACCACGTAAATACTGTGTCGTGTGTGATTGCTTATTTTCGTGCGTTTACTTTTTCACTTTATTGTCATCGTTTTCACAACAATTGGTATCAAGAGCCAAGGTTCGAGTCTGAGAAAAACGATGGCCGGAGAAGAAGTGAGAGTATCGGGGATCGAGAAGTTTGATGGCACGGATTATGGGTATTGGAGAATGCAGATAGAGGATTACCTCTATGGGAAGAAACTCCATCTTCCATTGTTGGGGAAGAAGCCGGGCAGCATGTCAGTTGCTGATTGGACTCTGTTGGATCGACAGGTCCTGGGAGTTATTCGTTTAACCCTGTCGAGATCCGTTGCACACAACGTCATCAAGGAGAAGACGACTGCGGATCTCATAGCGGCTTTATCAGGTATGTATGAAAAGCCGTCTGCAAATAATAAGGTACATCTGATGAAGAAGTTATTTAATTTAAAGATGTCGGATGGTACGTCTGTTGCACAACATTTGAATGATTTCAATACTATCACAAATCAATTGTCGTCTGTTGAAATTGAATTTGATGATGAGATACGTGCATTAATACTATTGGCATCACTGCCAAATAGTTGGGAAGCCATGATGATGGCTGTTAGCAATTCAGCTGGTAAGTCAAAATTGAAATATGATGACATCCGTGATTTGATTTTGACTGAGGAAGTACGCAGGAGAGATTCAGGCGAGACCTCAGGTTTAAGTTCAGCACTGAATGTTGACTCTCGGGGAAGAGCACAAGACAGGAACTCATATAGAGGCAGATCAAAATCAAAGAACAGGAGCAAGAGCAAGATGAGACCTGGCCAGCAGGCAATTTGTTGGAATTGTGGCAAAGCTGGCCACATAAAGAAGAATTGCAGAAATCCCAAGAAGACAGAGAACGATAGTGCTAATGTGGTAACTGAAGAATTACAGGATGCACTACTGCTTGCAGTTCATAGTCCAGTTGATGACTGGATACTTGATTCAAGGGTATCTTTCCATACATCTTCCCACCGGGAGATAATGCAAAACTATGTTGCGGGTGACTTTGGAAAGGTGTATTTGGTTGATGGAGAAGCCTTGAATGTAATTGGAATGGGAGACATCGACATCGTACTCCCTAACAAGAACAAATGGACCTTGCAAAAGGTCAGACACATTCCTGAGTTAAAGAAGAACCTTATTTCTGTTGGGCAGCTTGATGATTGTGGCCACTCAGTGGTGTTCTCAGACAGCACCTGGAAGGTCACCAAAGGGGCACTAGTACTGGCTCGGGGTAAGAAAACTGGTACACTCTATATGACTACTGGTTTGAATAACACTATTGCCACTACCGTTGCAGAGAGCACAGCAGACTTGTGGCATTGCAGGCTTGGCCATATGAGTCAGAAGGGCATGAAGGAACTCCTGTCTAGAGGCAAGCTACCAGAACTGAAGGCAGTTGATCTCAGTATGTGTGAGAGCTGTATTATGGGGAAACAGAAGAAGGTCAGTTTCTTGAAGAGTGGTAGAACACTGAAGTCAGAGAGACTAGATCTTGTGCACACTGATGTGTGGGGACCTTCCCCAGTGGCATCTCTTGGAGGTTCTCGCTACTATGTCACTTTTATTGATGATCACAGCAGGAATGTATGGGTTTATTTTCTGAAACATAAATCTGATGTATTTAATGTGTTCAAAAATTAGAAAGCCATGGTTGAGAATGAAACAGACTTGAAGTTGAAATGCTTGAGGTCTGATAATGGTGGTGAGTATATTGATGGAGGGTTCAAGGAGTATTGTGCAACTCAGGGAATCAGAATGGAGAAGACCATTCCTGGGACACCACAGCAAAATGGAGTTGCTGAACGTATGAACAGAACCATAAATGAGCGTGCTAGAAGCATGAGGCTGCACGCTGGGCTACCACCTACTTTCTGGGCAGATGCAGTTAGCACTGCAGTATACTTGATAAACAGAGGACCATCAGTTCCTTTGGACTGTGGATTGCCTGAGGAGACTTGGAGCGGGAAAGAGGTCAAATTTTCTCATCTTAAAATATTTGGCTGTCTTTCTTAAGTTCTTATTGATTCTGATGCTTGTAATAAGCTTGAGGCTAAGTCAAGGAAATGCTATTTCATTGGCTATGGAGACGAGGCATTTGGCTATCGTTTCTGGGATGATCAGGGTCGGAAGATTATAAGAAGCAGAAATGTGATCTTCAATGAGAAGATTGTGTACAAAGACAAGTCCAGTACAGTTGCTGAAGCAGCCCCTCAGGAGTCTGAGTTTGTGAGTTTGGATGATCTACCAGAGGTCACAGTGCAGTGAAGAGATGTGAGTGACGGGGAGAGTGGGTCCAGCACACCCATTCCCATTATTCCGCAATCAGATCCAGAGCCATCCACTCCAATAGCTGCAGTTCGAAAGTCAGTTAGGACTATACGTCCTCCACAGCGTTTCTCACCTTCCTTGAATTACATCTTGTTGACAGATGGTGGAGAACCACAAAGTTACCAAGAAACTTTGCAAGATGAAAATTCTAGCAAGTGGGAGTTGGCCATGAAGGATGAGATGGATTCCCTGTTAGGGAATCAGACATGGGAGTTGACAAAACTTCCATCAGGGAAGAAGACATTACACAACAAGTGGGTATACAGGGTGAAAACTGAGCATGATGGCAGTAAGAGGTACAAGGCCAGACTTGTTGTAAAAGGCTTCCAACAGAAACAGGGCATTGACTATTCTGAGATCTTTTCTCCTGTGGTAAAGATCACAACCATCAGGCTAGTCTTGGCTATGGTTGCTACTGAAGATCTATTTCTTGAGCAGCTAGATGTGAAGACAACTTTTCTTCATGGAGATCTTGAAGAAGACATCTACATGCACCAACCTGAGGGGTTTGTGGTACAGGGAAAGGAAGGTTCAGTTTGCAGACTAAAGAAGAGCTTGTATAACCTGAAACAAGCTCCCAGACAGTGGTACAAGAAATTTGATAGTTTCATGTGCAGTGCAGG
The DNA here is from genome assembly GCA_022457165.1 of Juglans mandshurica. Classification (NCBI taxonomy): domain Eukaryota; kingdom Viridiplantae; phylum Streptophyta; class Magnoliopsida; order Fagales; family Juglandaceae; genus Juglans; species Juglans mandshurica. The sequence continues at coordinate 2,815,304 of CM039620.1, read as the reverse complement.
GTACATCAGATGTCAGGCAGATCATTGTTGCTATGTTAGACAGTTTGACAATTCTTACATTATTTTGCTGCTATATGTGCATGACATGCTCATTGCAGGGGCTAGTATTGATGAGATCAATAGTCTGAAGAAGCAGATGTCAGAGCATTTTGCAATGAAGGATTTGGGAGCTGCAAAACAAATCCTTGGCATGAGAATTGCTAAAGACAGAATCAGAGGCACGTTGAGACTTTCACAGGCTGAGTATGTGAAAAATGTACTCAACCGGTTCAGTATGGACAAGGCCAAGTCAGTTGGCACACTCTTAGGAAGTCACTTCAGACTCAGCAAGGATCAGGCACCAAAGTCAGAGGAGGAACAAGACTATATGAGTAAGGTTCCTTATGCCTCAGCTATTGGGTCACTCATGTATGCTATGGTTTGCACTAAACCAGATATTGCCCATGCAGTGGGAGTTGTGAGTAGATACATGAGTAATCCTGGAAAACAACATTGGGAAGCAGTGAAGTGGATTTTGAGGTACTTAAAAGGCTCCTCAGAAACGTGCTTGTGTTTCTCAGGAGAGGGCTTAGAGGTACAAGGCTATGTTGATGCTGATTTAGCTGGAGATATTGATAGCAGAAAAAGTACCACAGGGTTTGTTTACACTCTGGGTGGTACTGCAGTTTCATGGGGCTCTAATCTACAGAAGACAGTTTCTTTGTCTACTACAGAAGCTGAGTATGTTGCAGTTTCAGAAGCTGCAAAGGAGATGGTTTGGATACAGGGCTTCTTGGAGGAATTGGGTAGAAAGAATCAGAATGGCACCCTCTACAGTGACAGTCAGAGTGCCATATTCCTTGCCAAGAATCCAGCATTTCATTCTAGGACTAAACACATTCAGATCAGGTATCACTTTATACGATCATTGTTGGATGATGGACAGTTGCTACTTGAGAAAATTTGTGGAAGTAAGAACCCTGCTGATATGTTGACAAAGGGTGTTACACTTGAGAAACTTAAGTTGTGCGCAACTTCAGTTGGTCTTCTAGCATGAAGACAGGAGCTGTGAGTTGTAGAGGTGGAGGATATCATGTTTGAGGCAGAGGACGACAATGTGGGTGTACCAGTCTTCAAGTGGGAGAATTGTTGAGTATGTGGAGTCTGGTTCACGCCGCTCGAGCGAAGCGTCTAGCCGCTCGAGCGAATACAAGACAGAGAGCTTCGCTCGAAGGAAGCTCGACAGACCGCTCGAGCAATTGCGGGACAGAGAGGTTCGCTCGATGACCGCTCGACTCACGGCTCTAGCGGAGGGAAGTCAGAGAGCTTCGCTTGAGGAGCCGCTCGACTCACGGCTCGAGCAATTGCGGGAAACAAGTTCGCTCGACGCGGGCTCGACACGCCGCTCGAGCGAACATCGCTAATTCTTCAGAAGTAGGGTTTCCGCCGTACAACATATAAATAATGTTTTTGTTTTGTCTTGCACTGTAGCTGAGTGAACAGTAGCCGTCCTACATCATTGTATTGTGATTCCTCAAGAAATAAAAATCCTCTGCAGCTCCCGTGGACGTAGGCAATTTGCCGAACCACTTAAATACTGTGTCGTGTGTGATTGCTTATTTTCGTGCGTTTACTTTTTCACTTTATTGTCATCATTTTCACAACAAAAAAAATGATGACTCCCGACTCCTGAGAGACCAGAAGTTCAGCCTCTTTTTTTTTTTTTTTTTTTTTCTTGAAGCTGCCAACTACTATATATGTTTGTCTATGTGATGCAAATTGGATGGAATTGGAAGTTACATAATGCGCGTTGTGGATAACAAGTTAGGCTGATGTGCATTGGGGGTTGGGAGTTACTATATTTTGAAGTTTTGCACTATATATTTAAAATTAGTCTGCCCAGTTTTTAATGTCCCTGGGTATATTGGAGAGTGGATCCTAGGGAGAGGGTTTAAGAAATTTAAAGTCTTACCCCCTTTGTTTAGTCTACTAACTATGGGGTTTTTTTTTACTTTGATGATGGCTACTGATGTGCTTAATAATAACAGGAAATTGCGTGCTCTTAACCACACAATTTGGACACTTAACCAGCTGAAGCTCGGGATGTTAAACAACCATTGTTGCAGACTGTTGTGATTCTTTATTCTTCATCCTTTTCTTTTGTACAGAAGAAAAGGGTGAGTAATGAATGGTGTACTGTAGTCGCTTATAACTGAAACGTTGAATAATTTACTCTTCAAATGTATAGAAGAATTCTGAAGTGTTGAGTCTTTTCTAGTCCATCATTAAACTCCCCGATGGAATGTTTGTATGTTATTTAACAGACTTGTAATAAGCAGGGATGAATGAGGCTGAGTGAAGTGCATGCACCTTAGGATGAAATCATTAAGCTGAAGCTTTCTATGGCTTGCCATACAATTTATATTATTGATATAATGTTCGGTGACTTTGGCCATGTGACATACAATTTATATTATTGATGTGGGATGTTCAACAAGATATGGATGCTCTTATTGATTTGATCCATTTAATGGAAACATTTTATTTGATGTGGAAATATCATGTCATTTGATCGAAATGTGGAGAGTAGACATGGGTTCAATTTGAACGCTCATTCAGGAATTGGAAAAATTTTGTGGGGGCCTCCCAAATAGAATGTAATCATCTATACCCATTTCAAATTGATAATATCTATATCTCATCTTTCCATAAATGATGAACCAAACAGGAATATATTACTTCTAAAAGCAATTCAGCCTATAACTATTCCCAAAAGTCATGTAATTGATAAGACAATTAGGGTCTAACAATGAGAAGAAATACAAAGCCATCCGGTTTGACAACACAATGAATCATAAGACATTCATGGTAATATAAATTCCAATTACATTAAAATTCAAGAACAAACAGATTCTGCAAATTAGTGCTCGATCACAACATCTCGTACAAAATCACAATAGAGCATTGGAACATACCATTTTTTTTATTTTAATATAGAATGGTAATCAAATTTTTCCAGAATACATATAGATTTTTTTTTTTTTTTTAAAAAGTCAGGTTGGAATACCCGTTTCTTCCGAAACTACTGTTGGGTCGAGTAATTGGCCAAACGGGTAATGGCCAAACGGAACTTGTCTATTTCGGGTCGGTGGACAATCCTAAGTAGCCGCGCTCATTTGAAATTGACCCATATTCAAGCCATCCCACAATAACTCTTAACATTTTCGTTTATATTTTAGAATTTAAAAATAAAAAGAAATAGAGAGATTGAGGAGACCTTATACTATGTACTAACAATACTGCTACAGGTACTTGTCGTGGGCTACCGTTTGCAGAATCGGCTGACGTGGCTAATTATAAAAAAGAAAAAACTCAATTTCAAACAAATCAAAATGTTCTCACAAGCGCCAAAATCGTATTTCCATCCACGAGTGACAAAAGTGAAATCGGCGTCGTCCACCAACCCCATCATGGTGTCGAACCCATCCTAGAAGAAACATTGTCGTTGTGTGAACGTTGTGCCGTTGAACCCTCATCTGAGCCGGTGGTCAATTACTGTGTTAGAGAGAGTGCCGTCATGGGTAGACCAAGGTTTATGCCTCTGTTTTATGCAATTTTTGCTTCTATTTACCTCTGCTTTATACAGAGGGTAGACCAAAGTGTAATGTATTTTCCTGAAGCATGGTGGAAGATTTGAGAATTATTTCAAGATGACGGGTCACCCATATCATCTACAGTAATCTTCTTGATGGTAAACTTAAGAACTTGAGGTTTACCTCAGTTTTCTTTTTTCAAACTCCTACAATTTAAATATTTTAGAAAAGCAACTGAATGTGATTTGTGCCCTTTGTAACTCCAATATAGGTCCTTCAGCGGTGGCCTCCCCGTGGTGAAACCTTTGCGGATTTTGGATTCTGTTATTGCAAACAAACTTTTGAGTTGTAATTTTATGCATTTTGGATTCTAGGTTTTGAGTTTCAGGAACTGGGAATCAAAAGGATATCGAAAGGGGGACAAACTCAAACTCTACAAAACGATGGTGCGAATGCACCGTTTCACTAATCCCACGTGGAACCACGAGTACGCGGGGTACCCCTCCTGGGTGCAAATAGCATTTTTGATTTACTAAATATTTGATATTGTCGAAATAATTTAATTTTACTTTACAAATGTGGCATATGCAAATTTAAAAGAGTTGGGGGGGGGGTGATTGGGGTTAGAAGTAAATTTGAAATAGGAATTTATATCATAAATTTGCCAAAGAATTGGGGCGAACCTATGCAAATATGTTGAACATTGCGCTCTGACCACAAATACTCACCCCATCCGCTGTCCCAGTCCAACTTCAAACATATAATATTTTGGTGTCCATAACAAAAAACACAAGAAGGGTCAATGAAAGGTATCCGCCGAAAACTTTATCAAAAATCGATCAGCCATGGAGTCCCTCCACTTCCTAGCCTTTGTTTCTCTGACTGTTCTTCTTCCCTCGCTTTCATTCTTCCTCCTCACCAAGACTTCAAAACCCCAAAAAAATCTCCACCTCCCCCTACCTTCACTACCCAGCTCCCAAAATCCTACCCTTTAAGCAGTTCATTCTTTATAGTGTTCGCCAACTGAGAACGACGTATGCAATTGATAAGCCACGACGTTCAACTAGAGGTTTCAAGCCAAATCCCAAATATTTGGGAGGAGGTTAGATAGGCGATGCAAACGAGACGTAAAAAACATAGTGCATGGGAGTAGCGTGCATGGACTGGGTCTTAGCAGTTTGAGATATTTAAGCTTGATGTTATCTTTTTGTTGCATTTTATTTCAGTTAGTACGTGGAGTCTATTTCTATTATTTCATTTGTAGGCGTCGGTTACTGGTAGTGGCCTTAGGTTGTTCCTCTGTTTTCTTCATACTCTGTTTTTCAGTTTTATAATTATGATCTACTATTTAAGCAGCCGTGGATTATCAATGAAGCATAGAAAAAAATATTTTAGTAAAACTGTGGTACATTCTCACCCGAAGAGGATATTTTCTTGAAGTGTTTGTCATTTACGTTACATGGGACCTATCATTGGTCTCAGAGCCAGGTTACTATGGGAACCAACAAGGAGCGTACTGAACACTTGGAGTCTGGGCTCGGTGCCGTTCAAGAGGGGCTACAGCAAATGGAGTTTGGTATGAAAGACAAATTCCACCATTTGGAGGAAGCTCTCAATCGACTTTCGAATGTGTTGCTCTCTAACCCGGAGTCCTCAAATCATGGCAATCACCACCGAGAAAACTAAGATGGAGGGCGACTGGTCGTCTCGTCCAAATCAGCCAAGCTAGAATTTCCACACTTCTCTGGAGACAATCCAATGGAATGGTTCAATCGGGTGGAACAATTCTTTGAATACCAAGGCATTGCAGAAAACCAATTCAAAGAGGAATTATGGGCTCACTTCAGGCCATCAAGATGCGAAGACTTTGATGAAGCTCTCTCACAGATTAGGTAACTGGGAACATTGAGAGACTATCAACGCGAGTTTGAGAAGCTCGGCAACAAGGTGCGTGGATGGACGCAAAAGGCGTTGGTGGGGACATTCATGGGCTACTTGAATGCTGAGATTTCTAATGGGATACGGATGTTTAAACCACAATCCCTCAAGGAGGCCATTAATTTAGCACGAATGCAAGACGAGCAGCTTACATGACAACAAAAGTACATGCGACCACCACCCACAAGAGCTCCTCTAACTCTTCCACAAACCATGCATGTAGCTCCTACTACTCCTGTTGTTCCAATCAAGCACTTAACATGGGAAGAAATGCAAAAGAGAAGGGCTCAAGGTCTCTGTTTCAACTACAATCAACGCTTCACTGCTGGGCATAGATGTAAAAAACCGTAGTTATTACTCTTGGAGGGGCATACGGGTAATGTGATATGCGAAGACATTACTGATCAACAGATGTTAGAGGAAGACCAAGGTGGAGATACAGGGGAAGTACTAGAACCTGAACTAGAACCTGAAATCAAGTTGCATGCTTTAACGAGATGGACGGGTCGAAGAACCATGCGCATAACAGCAAGAATGGGCTCTCACGAAGTAGTGGTTTTGGTTGATAGCGGGTCGACGCACAATTTCATCAGCGATCGTTTGGCAAACATGCTCAGGTTTGCCAGTTGTACCTACGAAGGCATTTTCTGTCTTGGTGGCCAATGGAGAAAGACTAAAGTGCCAACGGTGTTAGGATAAGGTACGAGTGGAGCTACAGGATACGGAGTTTTACCTCACCTTTTTTTCTCTACCCTTAACAGGTCTAGACCTTGTACTTGGTGTGCAATGGCTTGAAATGCTTGGCTCCATGGTTTGTAACTGGAAACAATTGACCATGGACTTTATTTGGAAAAATCAAGACCGAAGGCAACAAGGTGTAGACGTGCAAGCAATTCAGGTGGCCACGTGTTATTTGTGATATACTTTCAACCAACCCTGGGAATAGCCTCACATGATGCACCACTTGATGATAAGCAGCAAGATATGCAGAGGTTGCTGAAAGACTACGACGATGTGTTCCAGGAGCCCTAAAGTCTGCCACCAGTGCGTGAGGTAGAGCATTGCATTAAGCTCTAGGAGGGGACCGAGCCAAACAATGTACGCCCGTATCAATATGCCCATTTTTAGAAGGAAGAAATTGAAAAACAAGTTCAGGAAATGCTGAATTCCAGCCTCATTCGTCCAAGCACTAGTTTGTTTTCATCACTAGTATTATTGGTAAAGAAAAAGGATGGAAGTTGGCGATTTTGCACAGACTACTGCGCACTCAATATCGCCACCATCAAGGACCGATTTCCCATCCCGACGGTAGACGACATGTTGGATGAATTATATGGCGCATTATACTTTACCAAGCTCTATCTAAGGGCCGGATATCACCAAGTAAGAGTAAATCCTTCCGACATACTCAAAACTGCTCTTCGTACTCACAAAGGTCATTACAAATATTTAGTGATGTCGTTTGGCCTATGTAATGCACCCTCTATATTCCAAGCCATCATGAATTCTATATTTCGACCCTATCTTTGAAAGTTTATTTTGGTTTTCTTCGATGATATTCTCGTATATAAATCTACTTGGAATAGGCATGTGGTGCATGTTAAACAAACCTTAGAAATTTCGAGGCAACATCAATTTTTTGCCAAGGCCAACAAGTGTGCATTCGGCCAACAGGAGTTAGAATATTTGGAACACATTGTTACCCTTCAGGGAGTGAAGGTAGATAATCACAAAATTTTCGCCATGGTGGCATGGTCTCAACCAACTAATATTTCTTAATTACATGGATTTTTAGGCATGACAGGATATTACAGGAAATTTGTTCAGAATTGTGGTATCATTGCTGCTAACCCTGCCGTCGTCCAGAATATCCTCAAGACTCAATTCCATAATTACGGCAAGGGAGGCAATTCCCACTGCGTCCTCAAAGACTTGCTTGGCTTCGGCATCTTCAACGTGGATGGCGATTCCTGGAAGTTTCAGAGACAAGTCTCCAGCCACGAGTTCAACACCAAGTCTCTATGCAAGTTTGTCGAGACCGTCGTCGACACCGAACTCTCTGAACGCCTCATCCCCATACTATCCTCGGCTGCCGCCAAAACTGGAACTGTCCTAGATTTCCAGGACATTCTACAGAGGTTCGCCTTCGACAATATATGCAAAATCGCTTTCGGGTTCGACCCTGCCTACTTGTTGCCCTCTCTTCCACAAGCCAAGTTCGCGGAAGCTTTTGAGGAAAGCGTCAAGATCAGCACCGAGAGGTTCATTTCGTTAATTCCCCTCGTCTGGAAAATCAAGAAGCTGTTAAATATTGGGTCCGAGAAACGTCTGAGAATCGCAGTATCAGAAGTTCGAGAATTCGCCACAAAGATTATAAGAGAACAGAAGCACGAGCTCGGCGAGAAGTCGCTCGACTCCGTCGACCACTTGTCAAGATTCTTGAGCTCCGGCCATTCGGACGTGAACTTCGTGACTGACATAGTGATAAGCTTCATATTTGCCGGGCGTGACACTACCTCGTCGGCTTTGACATGGTGTTTCTGGCTACTTTCCAAGAACCCACGTGTTGAGGCTGAGGTTCTGAAGGAAATCAGAGAAAAATCCGAATCTCCTATTTATGATGAAGTCAAAGACATGGTGTACACCCACGCTTCTTTGTGCGAAAGCATGCGGGCTTTACCCGACCGTCGCTGCAGACACGAAGGAGGCCGCCGGCGACGACATTCTGGCTGACGGTACGGTGGTGAAAAAGGGAATGAGTGACGTACCATCAATACACCATGGGAAGGATGAAGACGCTGTGGGGTTCGGACTGGGCAAAGTTTAAGCCGGAGCGATGGCTGGAGAAGAGCGAGGATCCGGAGGTGAAACATTAATGGAGGTTCGTAGGTAGGGATGCATACACATACACAGTGTTCCAGGAGGGACCGAGGATTTGTTTGGGGAAGGAGATGGCATCCCGGCAGATGAAGAGGTTGGTTGCGGGGATTCTAAGGAGGTTCAAGGTGGTGCCGGTACTGGAAGAAGGGTTTGAGCCGGAGTTTGTACCGTACGTACTTGACTTCCAAAATTAAAGGTGGGCTTCCGGTGAAGATCGTTGAGAGGGATGATGCGAAAGAGTGACATGCATGCATCCAAACATGCCTTAATAATCTATGTAGTATGTACTACTAATATTTTAGTGTGTTTTTTAATGTCCCCATGTTTAGTTCTTATTATATTAATTTTTTTGATTTAATCATATAATCTTTCCATTTGAATCAGTCCTCTTCTATATGAATCATTCGAATGCATTATGATTAATTTAAAAACATAGACATTATAAAAAAAATGAGACGAGGTGTAGGGATTCGGGAACTTGTCCAAAATTCACGTGCACTCTTTTCCCGTTGTGGTTTTCGATTCTGCTGCTTCGCTAGGTGTTGGGTAAAAGACTGCCTTGAATCGTGGGGCTTGTCGGGAGGCTGTACCTTACATTGTTCGCAATCATATTATACGAGGAAAATAGTAAGCGTCCCGCTCCAGCTCCCGCTTATTTATGCAAGTCTTCGTAAAAATATAGATTTCATCTTAAAAAAAAATTGTAATAATCTATGTACTGCAAATATTTTAGTGTATTTTTTAATATCCCCAAGTTTTTTTTTTTTGAAAGATAGTATCCCTATGTTTAATTCTTAGAATGAATTCAGAGTTGGAGGCCACTTTCACTTCTGCAGAAGTTTATGATGCATTAAAGCAAATGAGCCCTTTCAAAGCCCCCAAGACCTGATGGATTTTCAGCTGGATTTTTTCAAGAACATTGGGAGGTTGTAGGTTCCAAGGTATGTATGGCTGTTTTAAATTTCTTAAATGGGGGGAGTATGCCTTGTAATGTAAACCATACAAATATTGCTTTGGTTCCTAAGAGTAATTTCCCTGTCTCAGTACATGATGATATAGGCCAATTGCTTTATGTAATGTATTGTACAAACTTATAGCAAAAACATTGGCAAATAGGCTTAAGAAAGTGTTACGTCATATTATATCTAGTTGTCAAAGTGCCTTCGTGCCAGGAAGATCCATTACAGATAATGTGATGATAGCTTTCGAGCTATTGCATTCTATGAAGCAAAGGAAGAGGGGCTTTGAATCTTGTTATGTCAAAGGCTTATGATAGAATAGAGTAGAAGTTTTTGGAAAATATTATGAGAAGGATGGGGGTTTGCTGAGAAATGGATTCAAACTGTTATGAAGTGTGTTAATTCTGTCTCATATTCAGCATTGGTGAATGGTAGGCCTGGGGAGAAGTTTCTACCAACAAGGGGATTGAGGCAAGGTGATCCATTATCACCTTACCTCTTTATCTTGCGTTCAGAAGGATTGAGCTCATTGCTTAACAGAGCTACACAAAGAGGCTTGATGAGTGGGGTGGCTGTTGTAAGAGGTGGATTAAAGCTTTCTCACTTGCTGTTTGCAGATGACTGTGTCATGTTTAGCAAAGCAAGTAAGGAGGATTGGAGAGCAATTCAAGACACACTGTAGAAATACGAGAAGGCTTCTGGTCAAGTACTTAATAGACAGAAAACCTCAATACTATTCAGTTCCAACACAAAAGAGTCCATTAAGGCAGAAATTCTTCAAGAAGCAGGTTCAATGTTGTGTGGAGACCATGGAAGATATCTTGGCTTACCAACAATGGTGGGAAGAGTAAAATAATCAGGTTTTCCAAGAGATAAAAGAGAGGATCTGGAAGAGGATTCATAGTTGGAAGAACTCTTTGTTATCTACAACTGGTAAAGAGGTAATGATAAAGGTTGTATTGCAATCCATTCCAACTTATACAATGAATGTCTTTCTACTACCAAAGAAATTATGTAAGGAGATCAATGCTTTATTCTCAAACTTCTGGTGGAATAATAAGAAAGTAGGAAGAGGAATTTGTTGGAAGAGGTGGGATAAGATGGGAGAGAACAAACTACAAGGTGGAATGGGTTTTAGAGATATAGAGGTATTCAATAAAGTAATGTTTGCCAAGCAGTGTTAGAAATTGCAGCAGGAACCTGATTCTCTTGTGGCACAAATATTCAAAGCAAAGTATTATAAAGGGGCTGACTTTATGAAAGGAAGGATTGGTTCATCTCCTTCTTATATATGGAGAAGTTACTGACAGTTCGAGAACTAATAAGGGAAGGCATGGTTTGGAGAGTTAGCAATGGGTCAAAGATTTCTGTTTGGAATCAAAAGTGGTTACCTCAATCACCATCTTTTAAAGTCCATTCTCCAGTGAAAATCTTAGCAGAACAGCAAAAGTAAAGGAGTTGACAAGTGAAGACCTGCACTGTTGGAATGAAAAATTGGTTTTTGATATTTTTGAAAAAGATGAAGCTGCTCAAATCTGTAGTCTACCCTTGAGCTGAAGGCAAATTGAAGATAAGGTAATATGGGGTTATACCAAAGGTGGGAAGTTTACTGCTGAAAGAGCCTATTGTGTTGGGAGAAACATGATTGCAGGAAGCCAGTGTGAATGCTCAAGCAGCAAAGACAACAAACAGAGGTGGGAAATGATATGGAAAATGAATATACCAGGTACTGCGAAGCAGTTTCTTTGGAAGGCACTCCACATGATATTGCCTACAAAGGAAAATCTTTTTAAGAAGAAGGTGGTACCTGACAGGTTCTGTCCTATATGTTGTAGGGAAAAGGAGACCATTTATCATGTACTTTGGAACTGTCATGCAGCTGGTGACGTATGGGCAGTGAGGGAGAGTTCATTGCAGAAATGGAATTGTGATGAAGGGGATTTTATTCAGTTATGGGACAAATTACAACAATGCTTTAATAAAGAGAAACTGGAGGAGATATCTGTTATTTTAGCAGGTATATGGAAGAGGAGAAATATGACAGTTTTTGAAGATAAATTTGACAGTCCTAACAAAGTAGTGCAGAAGGCTTTGCTCAATCTTAAAAATTTCAAAGATGCGGATGATGCTATTGTTGAACCTCAAACTCAAGGGATTTGCACAAGGCGAGATGTTAAATGGACGCCACCCATAGCAGACTTTACAAAAGTAAATTTTGATGCAGCCATAGACCAAGCAGAGAAGAAAATGGGAATTGGAGTAGTAGGCAGAAACTTTAAAGGGGAGTTGCTGTTTTCTGTCTATGCTGTTAAGATGTTTATTGGACCTGTTGATCTAGCTGAAGCAAATGCATTATGGAGAGCAATGGAAATATGTAGTGATTTAAATATTCAGCAAGTTCAGTTTGAAGGGGATGCTCCTAAAGTTATTACTGATATCTGCAAGAAAGGAGCAACAAGATCATGGTTGGGACAGCAAGTGGATGAGATCAAGTCTGTACTTCAACAAATGCCAGATTGGGATGTTAAGTTTGTCTACCGAGAAGGCAATAGTGTTGCACATGAGTTGGTCAGAAGGGCTTTACACATGAGTGATGAAGTAATTTGGATGGAAGAGGGACCGAGTGATCTCATGTATCTGATAGACAAGGAAAAGCCATGTATCTCATGATCTTATGTATTCCTGATTCTATTGATTAATGAAATGATGTTCATTACTTAAAAAAATGAAGCATATATATATATATATATATATATATATATATATATATATATATATCTAGTCTTTTGTGCTGTGGTTTTACATAACTCTTTTTATTTTAAGGTACGATGGAATGTTACTTGCCGGGCCAGAAAAAAATTTAAGATGGTAGCACCGTATTGTAAGAAATGCTAATTAATTGCATGCCTAATTAATGGACTATCTTTATTTTATTTCATCCCCATCTATTTTTAATGTAAGTGTGATGCTCGTGATTGATTAACTTTTAAGCTGCAAAAAGATTCCTATCTAATTTGAAATTAAAAAAAAATAAAATTGCTCTGTTTTCTTTTTTAAAAGAAAATTAATTGATTATTTCACCTAGCTTACACGTGTATTAATAGCCAATCATTCAACTTTTATTACTAAACAAACAAGTTGGCTACCTCGTGTTATCTTAAAGCCTCTTTTTAACTCTCTCTTGAATTTAAAATAGCAAAGCAACCGATCCACTCCATTCTTATCACAACACGAGCTATTCTAAATGCAACTCAAAATTAGTACCAAATAAATCATTTCCAAGACCAAAGAAGGAAGAAATCAATTAAGTACAACAAAAATTCAACCGAAATTTAAAAAAAATAAATTTATAAACTGATATATCTCCATCTAATACGTAATTTTTTTATTATAAAATAAATTCAACATATTCCGTATCATTATATAAATTTACCCGACCTAAGATCTAGATCTGGCGATGTATAAACTAGTGCAATTAACACACAAATGGAACAACACTTTGACCATTAGGATTTGAATAACCTCACCTTGACCCAATTATCCTGGAAAGCTGCAACATTTCTCATCCACAGATAACCAGAGTTAGAGACCTCTACAGAGAGAAAGTGCTGCTCAAATTATATAAGACATGGTACTGTTGATCCAACTTCTACCTCAGTTTCCCTCCTCATGCTTTTCCTACTGTCCATTATCATTCTCACCAAAATAGTAGATCCAAAAAGATAATCTCTTTCACCCACTGCGACCACCGCCCTCCCAAGATCCTACCCTTTAATCGGCTCATTGTTTGACATGCTCGCTAATCGCAACCGCCGTCTCCAGTGGACCTCTGACTTTCTCCAAATCTCACCGTCTGCCACCTACGTCCTCCACCTCTCGTTCGGCTACCGTCAGGTCTTCACGGCGAACCCCATCGTCATTAAACACATTCTCAAGAAGCACTTTCACAACTATGGCTAGGGTGACCTATTCCGTCGCACCCTCGAAGCTAGACTTGCTCGGCAACGGTATCTTCAACGTGGATGGCGACTACTGGAAGTTCCAAGACAAGTTGCTAGCCACGAGTTCAACAACAAGTCTTTGCGCAAGTTCGTCAAGACTGTCGTGGACACTGAGCTCTCCGATCGCCTCATACCCATCCTCGTTTCGGCAACAAAAACCGAAACTGTCCTGGATTTCCAAGACATTCTTCAGAGGTTCACCTTCGATATATATGCAAAATCGCTTTTGGGTTCAACCCTGCCTACTTGTTGCCCTCTTTTCCACAAGCCAAGTTCGCTAATGCTTTTGAAGAAGGCGTCAAGATTAGCAGCGAGAGGCTTAATGCTTTAATCCCCATTGTTTGGAAAATCAAGAAACTTTTGGATGTTGGCTCCGAGAAGCGTTAGAAAGACTCAGTCTCAGAAGTTTGAGAATTCGCCACAAAAATAATAAGAGAAAAGAAGCACGAGCTTAGAGAGAATACCGTGCTCGATTCTGTTGACCTCTTGTCAAGGTTCTTGAGTTCAGGCCATTCAGACGAGAAATTCATGACGGACATAGCGATAAGCTTTAATATATTTCTAAATCTAGTTTCCTTTCCTTCACAGAGGGACCAACGTATTTAATAGAGTTCAAACAACGTTATAAAAAACTCCTCATTTCAAGTTCGGACCCATATTTCTTGATGATCATACTACAAAAACCATTTAGTTCTTTCAAGAACTTATGTGGCTCCTGTTCAGCATCATACATTAAACCTTATTTTGATTTTCATATTTGCAGGCAAACTGATAATTTATCAGAGTGTAAAAGGGTTATTTCTTTTGATCAGTTTAACGTTCTTCTTCTTCTCAAGACTGCATGTTGATCCCTATAAACAAATGAGTAATTCTACATACAACCGTGAAGTGTGTGACCGCTGCGTAATCGCTTTGAAAAAGAGTAGGGTTTCACTATTAATTTTTTTTTTTTTTTTTTATGTGGGTCCTATTTTTTATTCACTTTTTTCAAAGCGATTACGCGACGGTTGCACAATTCACGGTTGCAAATATATTTTCTCCAAACAAATTAACTAGTACTTACGTTGTTATTTTTTTTTCAAAAATGCTACTTACAACCGGCGTACGCAACCTTTGCGTAACCGACTGACACAATTGGGTCCCACCGTCTTATTTTCCCTTTTCTTTCTCCGTCTTTCAGTCTTTCTCTCCCCTTTCATTTTTCCATCTTCTCAAACAGATATCTTTTCTTTTATACTCAACTGGAAGCATTCTATTACTCATGAGAAAAATCTAATAGACGAGATCCTAAAAAATCTAACACAATCCTCAAATGGTAAAATGCATCTTCTATTACTCATAATCTTCAAACATTTAAAGCAAAAAAATTCATACTTCCTTCATTGAGGTTTAAACATTACATAGAACTAAAAAATGAAAATAAGAGGTTCTTCAAACTTAAAAACCGCAAATCAATAAGAGGTTCTCCATTTTTATATCAACAAATAGACATGTATCCCACCCCACCTCATAGAAATCACCAACCCAAGCTACTGCATCTCCACAATCCGCCAGCCACGTATCAGAACAAACCGAGAGGAAGAAAACAACTCCCGTGCATCCTTTCCACCTTGGAATCACAAACCATGTACATCCACACTACAACCTTCCACGGCCTACACCACCGTATCCGATATTCAAGTATAGTTTCACCACCCTCTTCAAGCCGAAAGCCAACTTGCGCCACAGGTTACACCCCGTAGCCCACTCTTCCTCCATGTTTTCAACTCACACGGCAAGCCCCATACTCCTCTGTTTTAACCATCCAACAACATAGCAAAAATAACCCTTGTTTCACCATTCAGACCACCGTCCTCGCACGGAACCTCAACCACCCACGTCTCCATGTCTAGGAAACACCAAAGCCCAAGCCCCACCGTGCCAACCACCGAAAATAACCCCACTACAGAGTTGTCCACGCCGCAAAACCCCACGAAGCTGCACCCTCACGACTCCCCACAACCACAACCTCAGCCCTACGTTTGGTCCCGCAGCACTACTACTCCGGCACACCACCACCAGAACCCCAGATCACCACCCCATTCTTACATGCAGTAACACCTCACACAACTCTGTTTTTCCCACCCAAAAACAGAGCAGTCGTCCACGCCAACAACCCCGTTTCCTCCACACCTCAACCGCACGGGCCCCCGTTCGTGCTCCTCAGATCAAGGCCAAATGCCAGCAGCGACGGAAGCTGCCAACCATTGTCCCGACTACCGTAAGTCGTTGTCTCTCCCTCGTGTTAATCTCACTATCCCTCCGTCTCTCTCTTTCTCTCACATTATCTCCCTCTTTCTCATCACTCTTTCTCTCTCTATGCTCACCCACCCATCCGTCAGCGTATACACCTCAGCCACCCAAATTTCTGTCGTAGCCTCTTCACGGTGTCACTGTCTCATAGTTTTCCTTGGGTAAGTGCTGCCACCACGTCATCTTGGTCTTTCTTTGTTCTTTTGTTTTTCGTTCTCGTCTGTTAGGTTTTTCTCATGAGTAATATTGTAATAGAATGCTTCCAGTTGAGTATAAAAGAAAAGAGAGCTATTTGAGAATACGGAAAAATGAAAGGAGAGAGAGAGACTGAAAGACGGAGGAAGAAAAGGGGAAATAGGACGATGGGACCCAATTGTGTCAGCCGGTCACACAAAGGTTGCGCACGCCGGTTGTATGTAGCATTATTGTTTTTCATTTTTATATATAAAGGGAGTAGAGTTTCGAACCCAAATTTTTCATTTGGAGAATCAGATTATAAGCGATCAGGTCATCAAATTCTTGGCACTTACATTGTTATTAAGAGTAAATATATATATTAGCCACTGTTTATTAACACCACGCACCTGACGTGGCATTTGGTTTTTTTTCTCCACCGTTTTCGCCCCTTTGCCTAGTTCGTGGATGCTTTAACCTTCTTGTTAGTACTGGTTTCTTTATTGATCTCTTTTCAAATTTTGTCCTCAATTACTTTTAGAATAATTGATCTCGAAAACTTCAATCATGGTGTTTTAGTTTTAATCATAAACATCCATTTATGTGGTTTTCTCCTTATTCAGCTTCAAAAATCCTATGGCAGCTTGATTTGTCAAAATCATTTGCCTGTATTTGGAATAGTAGAAATAATTTTTTTCACAATTTTTGGCCGACTTCTAAGAAGGAACCATTATTGTCGTCTCCGAGCACCAAATTGGCATAAATTTTTCCTGTGAGCGCAATTTTTTCAAGTATGGATTTAGAGATTTCGACCATTTGGGGGTAAA
Source organism: Juglans mandshurica (assembly GCA_022457165.1). NCBI lineage: Eukaryota > Viridiplantae > Streptophyta > Magnoliopsida > Fagales > Juglandaceae > Juglans > Juglans mandshurica. The sequence continues at coordinate 2,798,661 of CM039620.1, read as the reverse complement.
AAGATGCGGAAAGTCTGCTATTTGTTTTGAAAGGAAAAAATGTGGGAAGTTCTTATGTTTGTTTTCGAAATGCATTGGTTAAACCCAGAAGATTTCTTCCAGAACAACTTTTCTTAGACCTTCGGTGACCTCTCCGGCTTTTTAATCTGAGAGAGGAAAAAAATTCACAATAATGAACAAGCAAAACTCATAACAAGAGAGATGGAGACGTTGGGGAACCACATGAAGAGAAGAAAAAGGGAGTTATCTCTCAGCTTTTTGTTGTTGTAACTTTTTGGAGATTTCAAAATTTTGAATATAGCGTCCCAAAATGGTCATAAAGGGGCTAGGTGAAGGGGGTCTCCTAGAGGAGAAGAGAGTGAAAGGGGTGAAGGGAGGCTTAGGGTGTGGGGTGAAGGGCATAACCGGTTCACTTGTTAGTGAACTCGATTTGCCACGTAGAATGTGAGGTGTAAGATTAAAAAAATAGTTGATGTATAGATTTTTTTCTTCTTATTATATATTGGAATGGGTAAAAATGTCCCATAAAAAAGTAAGGGAGAGAGAGAACGGATGATGGTGGGATAAGGGCCGGGGATGTGACTCAAAGAAGAAGCATAGGGGAGTGAGAAGATATTTGGGAGACCTTTTAAGGCTTCTTGGGCAGCCCTCTAGACGATCGGGAGATAGAGTTTCTTTAGCTTCCAGACGGGGATCTCAACTTTACTATATGTACAATGTGTTAAGAGAGGTCATGAATAACTGTAAAACATTCTTATTTATAGTAGATTTGTACTCAAAACGACTCAGGGATGTATCTTTGGTGTCGAAATATATAAATCTTTGTCTTATTTTCTATTTATGTTTGTTGTGCTTATCTCGTATTCATTGCGGCTCACATAGTTACGGTATCATATATGTCGAATGACATAAATTTACGTGTCTTATCATTAAATCAAATATCTATTTTCATATTTGGTTGATTGGACGTGCCTGAACATGATGATGAAGTCTCTAAAATGGTAAAGAACACCCATTCTGAGAATAATCCATCCTTTCTTCTAGAAAAAGAGTAATTTTCTTGTTCTAAGTTGGGAATCCCAGCTCATGAAGTTTAGAAATGTGATATATATATATATATATAACCTTTGAATTTTCTCGTGGGAGTGGTATCAAAACTTGTTACGCATTCAATATTTATGGAAATTGGATGTGATGTGTGAACATGATAGTTAAGCTAGCTAGGCCACCTAAAACTGGGAACAGCAACAAATCCATGATCATTTTCTTTCTGAAGATCAAAAGGTACAGGACTTTCTTTTTCACATTCATCGCTATCTTTTGGCGTTGAATGCTAATTAATATTTTTATGCAAGTTGCCTTGTCATTGTTTTGGATTAATATGGATTGATTTTACTCAGGGGTCACAATATGTGATACGATCTATTAACCTAATACGAACATGACATGATAAAAACGGATTAAGATTTAGCCTTAATGGGTTCGGATCAAAACGAGTTGACCCGTTAATACACGATTGCTTAACGGGTTAATAACGGGTCAACCCATTATGACCTATTATAACGCGTTATGACCCATTATGAAAGTTAAAATTACAATTATATCCTTATACCTAAAAATAAAATTGTTGTGATTTTAATTTCGATATTTTTCTTATTTAGATTGTAATTTTGGACTTGTAGTTAGTTTGATATATTTTTTATATATATTGTGATTTTAACATTTATATAAAATTATGCTAAAATGAACTAAGTTAAACGGATTAATTTCGGGTTTGTTCAACCTATTTACATAAACGGGTCAAAACGAGTTGATAAGATACAATCCGTTATGTTAATGGGTCTTGTTAGGATTTGAAATTTTAACAAGATAAGCTTAACGGATTGATTAGGATTGACTCATATAATATAATATACATATCTTAATACGACACGAACACGATTTGACATCCTTAATTTTACTAAGTAATTAACAAACCTAACACTTCAATATAATACTTGATGTTGTATGCAGCACGTAAGTATAACTTTATTATTAGTGGGACTAATCTTGTTTTTCTTTATTAGAATATTATATTGTTACCGCTAGTTTAAATTTTTATTTTTATTATTTGTTATTTATATATTTTTATTATTTTTAAATATTTTTAAAAAATATAAAAAAAAATATCAGTACACTAATAGTCATTTCTTTAACTATTGAATAAAAAAAATTAAAAAAATTAAAATATTGTCAATTGAGGGGACAAATGAAATAGACAAAGTAACATTTATCTTTTTATTAACCCTAATACGTCAAAAGCTAAACAAATTAAGATAAAATGTGGTAGGTACGTTTATTCATGGGCAGCAGTGTCATTACAGATGAAGAAGAAAATCTAAAGACGAGGAAATGTTGACATTTGCAGCTGGTTTGAGACATTAACAAAATAACATCATGTGACTAACCAAGAAATTGTCCTCACACGTTGTGAGGCGCATTTGCATACGAAAGCATATAAAATCTATTTTGAGTATTAAAATATGAGTAATTCTACCTATAACCGTGAAGTACGTAATCGACGCGTAATCGTTTTGAAAAAGAATGGGGTCCATTATTAAAAAATTAATTTTTTTCATGTGAGTCTCATGTTTTATTCATTTTTTTCAAAGCGATTACGCGACGGTTACGCAATTTACGATTGTAAGTATCTTTTCTCTTAAAATATTTATCTATATATCTGGTTGGACCAAGATAGAAATTGGCACGATAAATGATGATCATATACGACATTTTCAATTTATATTATTGAACCAAAAGGTTTTAGAAACAAAGAAACATTGACCAACCTATATATTTTTGGGTCTACAAATTGTCAGGCCGCTGATTATGAAAGGTTTGATTGAGAATTTTGTTAATGGTATCGTAATTTGAAAAAGTAGTTTTATTGTTTTTTTTTTTTTTTAGAAGTTTTAAAAAGTTGTGACCAATAAATAATAATTAAAACAAAAAACAATTTATCTTATCTAAGATTCCATTTAAATACAGAAATGATTTAATCTCAACTCATTTAATTTTAAAATAATAATAATAATAAAAAATAATATTTTAATAATATTTTATTCAATTTTTAATTCTCATTTAAAATATCTTCGTACTACTCAAACGGCCTAATTGTCCAAACAAATACTAAACGGAACGTACGTATAAGCTTCGCCTTTAAGAAAGTTAGACGAGGGAAAAAGAAGCGTTCACACGAGGTGGAAGTTTCTATGGCGTAAGCGATGAGTCTTAACCCCGTTTACCAAAAAAATAAAAGACCTTTCAAAAAACGAACGACAAGACAAAATTATCATTATCATTCACATGTTTGAAAGGAGATGCTGGCCAGTTAAAAGCGGTTATTTCAAATCTTTCCTCCATAAACTCGTATATTCGGAATTACGCAACGATGATATTTATTTCACTGTTAGAAATATATTTTTTCTATTATAAATACCCACCAACATCCACTATCCTAATCTTCAAAAATAAACTGTGGTATCCAAAACTGAACACAAAAAGTGTCAACAAAAGGTGTCCGAAGAAAACTTTACCAAAGATCGATCAGGCATGGAGTCGCTCCAATTCCTGGCCTTTGTTTCTCTGTCTGTTCTTGTTCCCTTGCTTTCATTCTTCTTCCTCACCAGAAGATCAAAACCCCAAAAACAATCTCCACCTTCCCCCAGTACCATTGCTACCCAGCTCCCAAAATCCTACCCTTTAATCGGTTCTTTCTTTGCAGTGTACGCCAACCAAAAACGACGTCTGCAATGGATGACTGACATTCTGAAAAGCTCACCCTCCGCCACCATCGTTCTCCGCCGATCCTTCAACAGCTACAATGTCATCACGGCCAACCCTGCCGTCGTCCAGCATATCCTCAAGACCGAATTTCATAACTACGGCAAGGGAGGCAATTTCCAGCTTGTCCTCAAAGACTTGCTCGGCTTCGGCATCTTCAACGTGGACGGCGAGTCCTGGAAGTTTCAGAGACAAGTCTCCAGCCATGAGTTCAACACCAAGTCTCTACGTAAGTTCGTCGAGACCGTAGTCGACACCGAACTCTCTGACCGCCTCATCCCCATCCTATCCTCGGCTGCCGCCAAAACCGGAACTGTCCTAGACTTCCAGGATATTCTTCAGCGGTTCGCCTTCGACAATATATGCAAAATCGCTTTTGGGTTCGACCCTGCCTACTTGTTGCCCTCTCTTCCAAAAGCCAAGTTCGCGGAAGCTTTTGAGGAAGGCGTCAAGATCAGCAGCGAGAGGTTCATTGCGTTAATCCCCCTCGTCTGGAAAATCAAGAAGCTGTTAAATATTGGGTCCGAGAAACGTCTGAGAATCGCAGTATCAGAAGTCCGAGAATTTGCCACAAAGATTGTAAGAGAAAAGAAGCACGAGCTCGGCGAGAAGGCCTCGCTCGATTCCGTCGACCTCTTGTCAAGATTCTTGAGCTCCGGCCATTCGGACGAGAACTTCGTGACGGACATAGTGATAAGCTTCATACTTGCCGGGCGTGACACTACCTCGTCGGCTTTGACATGGTATTTCTGGCTACTTTCCAAGAACCCACGCGTTGAGGCTGAGGTTCTGAAGGAAATCAGAGAAAAATCTGAATCTCCTATTTATGATGAAGTCAAAGACATGGTGTACACCCACGCTTCTTTGTGCGAAAGCATGCGGCTATACCCACCAGTCTCTGCAGACACGAAGGAGGCCGCCATCGACGACATTTTGCCGGACGGGACGGTGGTGAAGAAGGGAATGAGAGTGACGTACCATCAATACGCCATGGGAAGGATGGAGACGCTGTGGGGTTCGGACTGGGCAGAGTTTAAGCCGGAGCGATGGCTGGAGAAGAGCGAGGAGGAGGAGAAGCATTGGAGGTTCGTAGGGAGGGACGCATACACATACACAGTGTTCCAGGCGGGACCGAGGATTTGTTTGGGGAAGGAGATGGCATTCCTGCAGATGAAGAGGTTGGTTGCGGGGATTCTAAGGAGGTTCAAGGTGGTGCCGGTAATGGAAGAAGGATTTGAGCCGGAGTTTGTACCGTACTTGACTTCCAAAATGAAAGGTGGGCTTCCGGTGAAGATTGTTGAGAGGGATGATGCGAAAGAGTGACATGCATGCATCCAAACATCTAATAATCTATGTAGTATGTACTACTAATATTTTAGTGTGTTTTTTTAATGTCCCTATGTTTAGTTATTATTACATTAATTTTTTTGATTTAATTAGATAATCTTTCCATTTGAATCAGTCTTCTTCTATATGAATCATTCGAATGTATTATGATTAATTTAAAGAAAAAATCTATACAATCTCTTCGACTTCCACACATCACATATTTTTTAATTTTTATTATTTTTTTCTTTTATCAAATATTTAATATATGAATAATAAATATAAAAATTAAATTATTTTAAAAAGAATAAAATCAAAAAAATTTAAAAAAACTAAAAAATTTAAAAAATATAATGTATAGAGATTAAGAAATTACGTAGCATTGCTCTAGTTTAAAAACATAGACATTATCAAAAAATGAGACGATGTGTAGGGATTCGGGAAGTTGTCCAAAATTCACGTTCTCTCTTTTCCCGTGGGAGTACTCCTACAGTCCCGAATTTAGGATTTAAAAAATATCTCAAATAGTATAATTTTTTTTATATATATTTTTAATTATTAAAAACATTTTTACAAAAAATAAAAAATTTACAACATTATTAAAAATTATTTTTTTTAATTATTCAATAAAAAAAAATCCCATTCGAAGCAATTTTTGGGTGACCCGAAGCATTTCTCTTTCCCGTTGTGGTTTTTGATTCTGCTGCTTCGCTAGGTGATGGGTAAAAGACTGACGTGAATCGTGGGGGTTGTCGGTAGACTGTACCCTACAGTATTCGCAATCATATTATATAAGAATAATGCTACTTTAGCATGTAGTTTTATATGTTTTTTTTTAAATTATTATTTATATAAATTTTTTAATTATTTTAAAAAATAAAAAATATAATATTATTAAAAAATACTTTTTTAATCATGATGATTTTTTAGAAATATTTTTTAATGATTTTGTTTTTCTTTTTAATTAAACAAGTATTTTTAATAATGTTCTAAATTTATTTTATTTTTTAAAAATATTAAAAAAATAATTTTTAAAAAAACTCATGAAAACACATGCTAGATCTCCGGCAGAAGCTCCCAGCAGGAGCTGTAGCATTGTCCATTATATAAAAAATAGATGATTTTTCCTACCGATAAGTCTTATTTAGGTAAGTCTTCGTAAAAATATAGATTTTACTTTAAAAAAAATGTAAAAAAACTTATTTTTTTACTTAGTGAGAATTATTTTTTTACAAATAAAAATTTACAATAATTCTTATGTATTCTTTTAGGCATTTTATTAATGTGATTGACTGCATATTGTTTTAAATATAAAATAATTGTTTTGACCAATCACAAATCAACAGAGTGCGTAAGAAGTAGGGATGTAACTAGTCCGGTTTTGGACAAAATCTAAGACCGAACTGGTATGTACCGGTTTTATATTTTTCAAAACCGATTATGCTCCAGTTACCCTCTTAAACTGGTACCTCCGGTTTCCGGTCCAGTTTTACGCTTTTTTTAAAATGTAAAAAACATATAATAAAGTGTTAGTTCTTATGATGAAATGTTATTAATAATTTAATATATATATATATTATGTTTAAAGCATATGATCAATTAAATTTTCATCTTTAATATTAAACTTTTATTTTATAAATTATAATAATATTATCTTATATATAATTATATTAATAACATATGATTAAACAAATTACAAACATTTTATGTTATAATTTATAAATTATAATATGAAATTATTTCATGTGATAGTATATAAAAATTTAATGTATAATTATATATTATATATAGAATATTAGAACTTATATATATATATATATAAATATTTTGTATAATATATAAAATTAATTTATATATATATATTTTTTTTAACCGGTCCGGTTCGATCTGGTCCGGTCTTGGAAACTACGGAACCAAAACCGGACCGGATTCGGCCGATTTTCATAATATAGGAATCGATTCCAGATTGGACCAGCAAAACTGGACCAACCGATCCGGTTAGGTCCGATCTGGGCCGGTTTTTCGATTTTAATTTACACCCTTAGTAAGAAATACGTAAAAATGACTTTATATAATAAAATTATTTTACAAAGAACTTATATGAAGATTGTCTATTTAAAACTTGTACCTAACATTACTCTATGTAAAAAATTTATCCAAATTTAATTATTGAAGGGAGTTGCCTAGATGCTTGTTTGTGTGAACGATCAAGGGTACTTAAAGTCACGTGTGACCGTTTAGAGTATTGGCAATGACTTCATCAAAAACTTAACCAAATGTAAAATATTATGAATTTAATCAAAACAGAGTTGCATTGGATTAACCAAAGAGATAAGTGAGAAGTTTTGAACTACCGTAAATGGATGAGTTTCTTCAAATTTAAAAGGTTATAGTTCACTCATCAAATCTATTTTTTATTCATTTTAAATCTCTAACGATCTTTTTTATTCATGTGTAATCTTCAACCGTTTTGTAATAATAATATAATAATCAAATTAAATTATTAATTAACATATGATTAGTGTAATTGTAAAATATAAAAAAGATAAAAGTATTATTATTAAGAAAATAATATTATCTTATTATTTTAATGAATTCAATGTGAGGTTATGGCTATGGAGGTTTTTTATTGATAGAAAACATGTATTTTTTTATCAAATTTTAGAGATAATTTTGATGAAGACAATGTCAATGCTCCCAATCATCACTAAACACTCTATTTCCATTTTCAGTTTTGCTCTGGCTAGTAGATTTTTTCCCACGAGGCAATTTCGATGTTGTTATTTTGGCATTAAGTTTAAAGTTTATTAGTTATAACCCCCCACTTAAATGGTTAAGGAGTCCGTCGAGTTTTTGGGTTCATTTCTTTCATTGTCGAATCCGTTAACTCATTCCTAAAGACAACTCGCACAAGGCAGTTATGGAGCTCAAAGCTCCATTCCTGAAGGTAGTTTGCTAGTGACGGTTTTGGTTAGTGCTCACTACTTAAAAAAAATGAAACATATATATATATATATATACACATACATGTATATCTAGTCTTTTGTGTTATGGTTGTACATAACAACTTTTTTTATTTTAAGGTACGATGGAATATTATTTACCTTAGCGAGAAAAACATTTGAGTTGGTAGCACGACTTAAGAAATGCTAATTAATTGCATGCCTAATTAATGGAGTATCTTTATTTTATTCATAACTCTTATCTCTTCTTTTCATCCCCATCTATTTTTAATGTAAGTGTGATGCTCGTGATTGATTAACTTTTAAGCTGCAAAAAGATTCCTATCTAATTTGAAATTAAAAAAAACAAATTGCTCTGTTTTGTTTTTTAAAAGAAAATTAATTGGTTATTCCACCTGTCTTACACGTGTATTAATAGCCAATCATTCAACTTTTATTACTAAACAAACAACTCGTTCTTCAGCCAGGCTGCCTCGTGTTATCTTAAAGCCTCTTTTAACTCTCTCTTGAATTTAAAATAGCAAAGCAACCGATCCACTCCATTCTTATCACAACACGAGCTATTCTAAATGGAACTCAAAATTAGTACCAAATAAATCATTTCTAAGACCAAAGAAGGAAGAAATCAATTAAGTAAAACAAAAATTCAACCAAAATTTAAAAAAAAAAAAATTTACAAACTGATATATCTTCATCTAATATGTAATTCTTTTTATTATAAAATAAATTCAACATATTCCGTATCATTATATAAATTTACCCGACCTAAGATCTAGATCTGGCTATGTATAAACTAGTGCAATTAACACACAAATGGAACAACACTTTGACCATTAGGATTTGAATAACCTCACCTTGACCCAATTATCCTGGAAAGCTGCAACATTTCTCATCCACAGATAACCAGAGTTAGAGACCTCTACAGAGAGAAAGTGCTGCCCAAATTATACAAGACATGGTTCTGTTGATCTAACTTCTACCTCAGTTTCCCTCCTCATGCTTTTCCTACCATCCATTATCTAGCGTGCCGTCCAATTTTGACCATTGGGCGTGCCTATTAACGTAAAGTTATTTTTTCTATTTTTATCTATTTTTATTTTTTTTATATTTTTTAAATATTTTTAAAAATAAAAAATATATTAATATACTAAAAATTACTTTTTTAATCATTAAATAAAAAAAAATTAAATACGATAAACTCAGACGGTATAATAGTATTTTCCTTATCTTTCTCACCAAAACAATAGATCGAAAAAGACAATCTCTTTCACCCTCTGTGGCCACCGCCGTACCAAGATCCTATCCATTCATACGAGAACTTCGTGATGGACATAGCCATAAGCATTAATAGATTTCTAAATTTGGTTTCCCTTTCTTTCACAGAGGGACCAACGTATTTTATTTATAGAAGATATGTACAGAGTTGTTACAATAGTTACATCAAAGAAATATTTGAATTACATAAGATGTTATTTGTTATCATCCTTATCTGCTATAACTGATATATGAACAAGATGATCTTTATCTTTAGAATTGTTGGTGTTTGATTTTTGAATCCCAACATCAAAGTTGTTGGTGGCTTCACGTTTGTGAGGTGTTGTCTCAATATGCCCCAACAAGCTCAACGAGAGCTCACGAACATTGAGGTTGTGTCGAAAGAAGGAGAAATGCACCGATAGTGCTTAGTGAGAACATCTGTGAGTTGATCCTTCGAGGAGAGAAAACGAACATTAAAAGCCATAGAGAAGACTTGATCACAAACAAAATGATAGTCAATAGATATGTGCTTGGTAAGGGAGTGAAAAAGGGGATTTGCCGTGAAGTAAGTGCACCAATATTGTCACACCAAAGTGTTGGAGGTTGACTCAATTTAACACCCAGTTCTCGGAGAAGAGATTGAACCCATAGTAGTTTAGCCGTAGTGTTTGCAATGGCACGATACTCGGCTTTCGTACTTGATCTTGAGACTATTTTCTGTTTGCGGGAACTCCATGAGATGATGTTGGAGCCAACAAACAAGTAGTAACCAGTTGTCGAACGACAGTCAGCTGGACATCCCGCCCATTCAGAGTCGGAGAAGGCCTATAGAGTGGAAGAGTTGGATGCAGGAGAAGACCATGATGGGCATTAAGTTTGAGATAACAAAGAATCCTTTTTACTGCACTCCAATGATCATTGGTTGGTCGATGCATGAACTAACATACCTTGTTTATAGAAAATGTGATATCCGGACATGTAAGACTAAGATATTGCAATGATCTGATGATGCTACGGTAAAGTGTTGGATCTAAGAAGAGGTCACCATGATGTTGAGAGAGTGATGTGGTAAAAGATATGGGAGGGGAAACACCTTTGGCATGAAGCATATTAGATCACTTTAGTAGATTAGAAACATATTGTTGTTGTGACAAGAGTATGCCATCATTCGTGAAGTGGGCTTCAACTCCAAGGAAGTAGTGAAGTGGGCCGAGGTCTTTGAGAGCAAAGGAGTCTTGTAGAGTATGAATGATTTGGGCAATAAGACTTGAGTCAGGACCAATAATCAATATGCCATCCACGTATATGAGGATGAATACTAAACTTGGGCCACACTTGTAGATAAATAATGAAGTGTTTGCTTTGGAGCCCAAAAAACCCAATTCAAAAAGCTTAGAGCTGAGGCGAGAGAACAAGGCCCTTGGGGCTTGTTTAAGACAATAAAGAGCCTTTTTCAAATGATATACATGATTGGGCAAGTGTGGATGTCGAAACCAGGCGGTTGAGTCATAAAAACCAGCCTTTTTTACTGCACTCCAATGATCATTGGTTGGTCGGTGCATGAACTAACATACCTTGCTTATAGAAAATGTGATATCCAGACAGGTAAGACTAAGATATTGCAATGATCCGATGATGCTACGGTAAAGTGTTGGATCTAAGAAGAGGTCACCATGATGTTGAGAGAGTGATGTGATAAAAGACATGGGAGAGGAAACACCTTTGGCATGAAGCATATTAGATCACTTCAGTAGATTAGAAACATACTGTTGTTATGACAAGAGTATGCCATCATTCGTGAAGTGGGCTTCAACTCCAAGGAAGTAGTGAAGTGGGCCGAGGTCTTTGAGAGCAAAGGAGTCTTGTAGAGTATGAATGATTTGGGCAATAAGACTTGAGTCAGGACCAATAATCAATATGTCATCCATGTATACGAGGATGAATACTAAACTTGGGCCACACTTGTAGATAAACAATGAAGTGTCTGCTTTGGAGCCCAAAAAACCCAATTCAAAAAGCTTAGAGCTGAGGCGAGAGAACAAGGCCCATGGGGCTTGTTTAAGACCATAAAGAACCTTGTTCAAATGATATACATGATTGGGCAAGTGTGGATGTCGAAACCAGGCGGTTGAGTCATAAAAACATCATCTTCAATAACTCTATATAGAAAAGTATTTTTGACATCAAGTTGTCGAATACACCAATTTGATGCAATAACCAAGGATAGTACCAACCTGATTGTTATTGGTTTAATCATAGGACTATATGTCTCACCATAATCAAGTCCTTGTTGATGGTAGCATTTAGCAACAAAACAGGCCTTATAACGTTCAAGAGAACCATCATTTGACTTTGAAGACCCATTTGCAACCCACAAGCTGGTTCATTTTGGACGGAGAAGAACTAAAGCCCAAGTGCCATTTTGCATCAAGTCTGTGAATTCCTCAGCCTTTGCCTTGCGCCATTCGGGTGTTTTGCAAGCAGTGGAATAAGATGTGGGCTCTGTTGGTGTTTGGAATTCTTGATCAAAGTGGTACCAACATTTTGGGGGCAGTATAGCCTATTTTGAGACAAATTTGGCAAAAATGTTTGGTTGAGTTTGAAGGTGAGATTGAGCTATTGATGCTACATCCACCTATACGACCATGCCCTCAACCACCCGAGGAGCTACCACCATAATTTGAGGAAGATCGTCCTCGGCCACCTGAGTTGGAGCTTCGAGCAGCAAGGTTAGGTGAGGGGAGATTGATATCAGTAGTAGCAGCCATTTGCTCAAGGTGCATTTCATGAGTAATAAGATGGCCATAAAGTTCATCAAGTGGCATGGGTTCTAGTCTGGTGTTGACTGAGGTAATGAGAGAATCATATTCAGTTGGCAAACCACAAAGTATGTAGGAAATAAGTTCAGATTCACCAAAAGGTTGACCAATAGCAGAAATAATGTCAGATAAATTATTGGCTTTTTGGAAGTAGTCGGGAATAGAGAGATTGCCTTACTTTAACGTGCTAAGTTGGTAAAGAGTTTTCATGATACGAGCACGAGAGGTAGTAGAAAATATTTTTTCTAGAGTTACCCAAGCAACATGGGAAGTGTCTAAACCAACATCTTGTGTAAGAATAGAATCAAAAAGGGAGGAAATAAGAGTGCTAAGGATCAGTTGATCTTGTTCAAACCAATAGTCATACTTAGGATTGGGTTGGGGATTGGAAGAGGAAGCGGTTGGAGGGAGGAATTTGGGTGGTGCTGAGATACTGCCATCAATGTAGCTGAAACATTTTTTGCCACCGTAGATAGGGGGAAGCTGGGCTTTCCATGAAAAATAGTTGTCACAATCAAGTTTGAGTGAAATTTGATGGGTGGGATCGATCGGAGTAGATTGCGTATGAGACATGGAATTGGGGAATAAAGAAGCAAGTAATGGACTGGATCAAAGATTGTGGTCAGATGGCTCTTGATACCATAATAGATTTCTAAATTTGGTTTCCCTTTCTTTCGCAGAGGGACCAACATATTTTATTTATAGAAGATATGTACAAAGTTGTTACACCAGTTGCATCAAATAAATATTTGAATTATATTAGATGTTATTTGTTATTATCCTTATCAGCTATAACTGAGATATGTACATGATGATTTTTATCTTCATAGTTGTTGGTGGCTTCACGTCTGTTAGGTGTTGTCTCAATAAGCTTCATACTTGCTGGACGGAATACTACCTTGGCTGCTTTGACGTGGTATTTTTGGCTACTTTCCAAGAACCAGCACGTTGAATCTGAGGTTCTGAAGGAAATAAAATAAAAATCCGAAGCGCCTGTCTATGATGAAGTCAAAGACATGGCGTACACTCACGCTTCTTTGTGCGAAAGCATGTGGTTATACCCACCTATTTTGGTGGACACGAAGGAGGCCATCAGTGAAGACGTGTTGCCGGAGGAGACTTTGGTGAAGAAGGGAATGAAAGTGACGTACCATGGTTACACTATGGGGAGGTCGAAGATGCTATGGGGCTCCGATTGGGCAGTGTTTAAGCTAGAGCGGTGGCTAGAGAGGGAAGAACTAGAGAAGCGATGAAGGTTTGTTGGCCGAGACCCATACATGTACCCAGTGTTCCAGGCAGGATTGAGGATTTGTTTGGGGAAGGAAATGTCGTTCTTGCATATGAAGAGGGTTCTGGCGGGGGTTTCAACGCAGTTCAAGGTGGTGTCGGTTCAAGGTGTGGAGCCGAAATTTGTTCCGTACTTGACTTCCAAAATGAAAGGTGGGCTTCCAGTGAGTATTGTAGAGAGGGATGTGAAAGACTGATCCTGCACAAGCGAATGCTGGACTTCCATAGCTCAATACTCCGTCTCTGCATCCAAATTCAAGTCTTTTTTTTTTTTCATTTTTGTTTTCTATTTTTTGATTGTTACGCTACTGTTTTTTGTTCCAAATGACGTGTGAAGACTACATGAATTGTTGAATATGTTTACTGGTAATATATACGAATAGAGAATTGAATGGTATAAGTTTCATTAGATAAACTTTGCCTAGGCTTTTTGTAAAAAAGTGGACTTTATAATGAAAAAATATATATATAAAAAAAAAAAATCTTTTTCTTTTATAGTGTGACCTATATTTTTATAAAAGGCCTGTATGGAGTTTGTCCATTTGAAACTTATACCTAGTATTGCTCGTATGAATATACTTACCAATTATGTATGTTGATTTGATTAAGGTTAAATATAGTTACACAATGCCTAAAAAAAGCAAGATCTACTATTAAAAAATGATTTTTTTTCCATAAAAGTCTCAAATTTGTCATTTTAAAAAAAAATAATATGCTAGTCTTGCATATTTTATAAATAATTTTCTTATTAATTCTTCAAATTGTTTGTTTCATTAATTTAAAAGTGAATACATTTTTTATTTTTATTTTTGAGTTTTGAGTTACAATAAGTTAGGAATGTTTCAAAAGTGACTAATAAAAGTCCTACAACATATTCTTTATTAATAAAGTTGATTTTTCACTCATTTGAGACCCTTTGATTGAACAAAAGTTTGAGGACACCTAATCCATAACTAGGACTATTCATCTAGGTTCCAGCTCGAGAATCCGGACCAGGTTAGCCTGGGTCAGAGCCGGGCCGGAACCCTGATCAATTCGGGTTTTAAAAACCCAGATTCCGAGTTCCGAGTTGAACCCGATTTGTTTTTTCTTTAGTCTGCAACGACCTTCCAAGAAAGTCTTTATTCTTTGCTTTGCATCCCCTACTTCGAGTCACACGTGGTCTTCTTCTCGGTTTTAAGGGAAAATGAAAAGGTATCTTATAGTCCTGTATGGCATTCGAAGTCTTTCAACTATGGGAGGAGGTAAGATATGCTTTTCCTGATAACTTGATTGGAAGTAAAATATTAATCACAACCAAGATAGTCGATGTGAGTCCACCTGCAAGGTTTGCTTACACGTACTTTCTCCCATTCCTTAATAAAGATGAAAGCTGAGAGCTCTTTCATAAGAAGGTGTTCCGAGGAGAAGAATGTCCTCCCAGGTTGGGCAAGGTGGTTCCGTATGGAGAGGATGCACGAGAGTTAGTTTTTCTGATGCAACAACTCCATGGAAAGTGATGTCAAGTTGTGTCTCGGGCTGGCTCATTTGTGCCAGTGGAGTGGTGGTTGAAGAGGGAAGTAGTGGCTGCAACTTGGTGGAGGGTTTGACGGAGGCTGAGCCGTAGTGTGTCAAATGTGGTGGTCTAGTGCAGTGTAAGCATGCTGCGAACGTATGTGCACGGGTGGAGGCGTTGGGCTAATATTTTTGGACAGTTTGAAGAAACTGAGCTACGATGCTGAGACTTGGTGTTTTGCAGGAAGTATGTATATATATATATATATAGGTGATTGAACATAAAAAGAAAACCGTAAAGGAGGAGACGTGCATGGCAATTGGCATGGAGCCGTGCTTGACGTGGGGCCTATTCTTGGTTCTCATGGTCTTGGGTCTGATAAAAACACTGGACCATTTCAAATATTTGACCCATGTTTCGTAGTGAAAAAAAAAACTATTAATAAATGGGCTGCTCTCTGAGTTTTGGGCCTCGACTCATCTTAAAATTATATATATACTTGTTTCATAAATTCTTCGGCCTATAAAAAGATTTTCCATACAATCCAAAAATGAATATTTAAGAAAATAAATAAAATAGCAAGCCCATTTAAAAAAAAATCAATATCTACTAAAATACAAATTAGACCCGCAATCAATATATAAAAAAAATAATACTCGAACTCTTTTTACGTATAGATCCAAAAACAAAAACTTTAGAAAATGGCTTGTTGTTGGACTCGGGTTTACATCCTTCCTTGTAGATTCACACATCTGCCTCTAGCTAAAACTTTTGTCAGGTCTATTTCGATTTTTATCCAAAAATCTTTCCCCAACCCATTCCATCTTATTGCACATCGAATTCCTACACATCTCCTATGGACTTTCCAATAAGGTTCTCACTTTCATTGTTCATACAAGCCAGAGGAAAGTTATGTAGTTGAACCTAGAAAGCCTCAGAATTGAAATTCATCATATGTGGTTGAGAGAAGCCATCAAACGCTTTAATGGTGAACAAGTTATTGCCAAAGAACCATGGTTTACCCAACACTCTCTCTTTCTGCTTTGCTTGCAAACGTGATGATAAATAAATTTTACTGCATCTCCTTGAATGATGCTAGTTTGCTCAATTTGTGGATTTTGGCCATTGTAGACTGGAGCACTTCCTGCCCAATAGTTCGATCAGCACATATCTTCCAATCCCTACTGGACTCCGTTCTCCCTTTCTCAATACTTCCTCAGATATACCTACGTCGAGATTTATCGAAGAGTTTTCCTCTTCTGATAATTGAAATTGGTCCCATACTTCCTCTAATTCCTCCATGTTCCTTCGTCGCACCACCCTGCCAAAGGTGACTAAGACGAGACAATGGCCTCTCCCCTACCTTCTCATAGAGACGAGAGAGATTATAAAGTAATTAGTAGACTCATAAGAAATCGTCCTGATTAGTAACAAGAAGTTGTACTTTGCTAATCTTCAATGTTTGGAAAATCAAGAATTTATTAAATATTGGATCGTAGAAGTGTCTTAAGAATTTATAGTATAGTTATTCTTATATCATTTTCCTAACAAATAAAGAGAGCTGGTTGCACCACGACCATACTGTAGGTTTATGTAAGCGTGGTAGCGTGTAAAATGCTAACTAATTGTATGCCTAATTTGATAAGATTAATGTTAGACATACTTCTCCACCATACTGATCTGTGTACTCCTTAAAAAAATGGAGTCTATTATTATTAAAAAAATAATTTTTTTATATGTGTATTAGATTTATTTACTTTTTTAAAAAAAAAATTCTTGAGACTTGTCTACCCTAGAAGTGTAAATATAATTTCTTATTTGATAATGACATGCTTCTTTTATACATATAAATTTATAAAACTAAATTTACATATGAAATCACATTAATTTATAAATTTATTTTTATAAATTCATGTGTGTCCATATTATATTTCTCTTTTTACAATCCTACTTTAAATAAAGATACTTTTATAAAACAAAATTATATAATTGTCATATTTAATAAAAATGTCATTCATTTAAACCATAAGGAAAAAACTTATTGTCATATCTAATAAAAATGGTATTCACTTAAAACATAATTAAAAAAATTATGAGAGTTGTGTCTTAAGTTGCGTTTTTTGAGATATTCTATAAAAAATAATGAAAAAATAATAATAAAATATTAAATAATAGTGAATAATAAAAAAATAATAAATAATAATGATATATTCTCAATTAGGCCTTAGTCATGCTTCTTGTTTTATTAATCATAACTTTGAATGTGACTCAGTACTCAAGGAAAGCCTGGGCTTTGCACTTTTACCTTTGATTTCTTTTCGCCCCCGTCTCTCTTCAGCCAGTTCGTGATTGATTTATTTTGAGATGCAAAAGTATTCATTTCTCTTTTTTTTAATAAAATAAAAATAATTTTTATTATTATTTATTATTCTACATCTCACATCTTATTAAAAAAAAAATTATCGGTGTAGAATATAAGGGTAAATAAATTTATAATTATTTTTATAATAAAATAAATTTATAATATTATTTGAAATTAAATTAATTTCTAATTTTTTTTATTTTTTATTTTCATAAAGGTAACACTGCCAAAAATAAAAAGCATTCTTCAATTAAACTTAAAATTCATGATAAGGGCAAAAGAATGACTTGGTTCTTGACTTTAAAAGAGAAGTCGACTCCATTCTTATCTATAACAACAGGAAATATTAATAATGGAGCTCCAAAATCAGGACCAAATATATAAAAACAATACAACAGTACTGTCATGCCACATTAATATTAATTTAAATAAACAAAAACCGATCGAAGAGACACCTATACAAATATGTCAAGACAAAAGATAGACTTGCATGCATGCGTAGCTAACAAACAAATTTAAATGACTCAATTATCTTGAAAATGTGACCTTAACACTCACCCACAAATAAAAACCAAGAGTCCGAAACATCAACAGAAACAAAGAGCTCGATCTCCAAATATCAGCCATGGTGTTGCTCCAACTAATTCTAGCCTCAATTTCACTCCTCGCACTTCTCCTACTTTCCTTCATCTTCCTCACCAAAACATTAAATCCTAAAAAACAATCTCCCTCATCCTCTTCGACTACCACTCTCCCAAGATCCTACCCTTTAATTGGTTCGTTCTTTGATATGCTAGCTAACCGCAACCGTCCTCTACAATGGACCACTGACTTCCTCCAAAACTCACCGTCGGCAACCTACGTCCTCCACCGCTCCTTCTTTAACACCCGCCAGGTCTTCACTGCCAACCCCACCGTTGTCCAACACATCCTCAAGAACAACTTCAACAACTACGGTAAGGGCGATGAATCACGTCGCACCCTCCAAGATTTGCTCGGCAACGGTATCTTCAACGTCGACGGCGAGTCCTGGAAGTTCCAGAGACAAGTTGCCATCCAAGAGTTCAACCACATGTCTCTGCGCAAGTTCGTCGAGACTGTTGTGGATACCGAACTCTCTGATCGCCTCATCCCCATCCTCTCTTCGGCAGCCAAAACCGGAACTGTCCTAGATTTCCAAAACATTCTTCAGAGGTTCGCCTTCGATAATATATGCAGAATAGCTTTTGGATTCGACCCTGCCTACTTGTTGCCCTCTCTTCCAAAAGCCAAGTTCGCTGAAGTTTTTGAAGAAGGCATCATACTCAGCGGCATGAGGGCTAGTGCGTTGATCCCCATGGTTTGGAAAATCAAGAAGCTTTTGAATGTTGGCTCCGAGAAGCGTTTGAAAATCGTAGTCTCAGAAATGCAAGAATTCGCCACAAAAATTATAAGAGAAAAGAAGCACAAGCTCAGCGAGAATGCCTCGCTCGATTCTGTTGACCTCTTGTCAAGATTATTGAGCGCAGGCCATTCAGACGAGAACTTCGTGACGGACATGGTGATAAGCTTCATACTTGCTGGAAGGGATACTACCTCGTCTGCTTTGACGTGGTGTTTCTGGCTACTTTCCAAGAACCAGCATGTTGAATCCGAGGTTCTGAAGGAAATCAAAGAAAAATCAGAAGCGCCTGTCTGTGTTGGAGTGAAAGACATGGAGTACACTCAAGCTTCTTTGTGCGAATGCATGCGGTTGTACCCGCCTGTCCTGGCGGACGCGAAGGAGGTCATTCTTTGTTTGGAGTTTGGTACGCCTTCCATTTTTCTCATGTACTTATTCTTTTCCCTCCCCCTTGCCCAAAATAGTTTTATAAAACTTTGATTGGTAGCAATATTTTTTGAAAATGAGAAAAAAACAAATGAATTAATGGATATTGTCGTGTAAGCTTATGGATATTGTTATGTAATGGGTTTGTGTTGAACTCATGTGCTAAATGGATGAAGTAAGTGTAATTTTGCCAGATTAAATTACATGGGCAGGAAGGATGTTGCCCATGTAATTTGTTTGAAAATCTTAAGCTATTATGCCTCTTTCACCTTTAGTATGTGTTGATGATTCTATCGGTTTGAGATTTTTGAAGCTATATAATTATTTGGGTTTGTTGGATATTGAGTTTAAATTAATAATAGATTTAATTTATGTGTATATTGATTTAGTTGAAGAGTTGGTTAAATTTTACTTAAGTACAATGGTTTATAGATTGGAGTTTATTTGAGGACCATGAGGTCCAAGAATTTGACAAGTTTGAATATGTTGAGTGTATTATGCATGAACAATGGATTGTGTGATGGATTTAGGTTGGGCTCAAGTGATAAATGAATTAAAATTCCTTTGGGGTAGCAAGCATGCTATATGTTTTTGGTTTGTTGGTTGGGCGATAGCCTATTTGGATTGCAATGGAGTGGATGGAATGGAGTGGCTTCACTTGTGTTGTTGGAGTGATAAATAATTATTGTTGCCTTTGTCTTGTTGAGAATTAATGAACTACCACAATAGCAAATTTCCGTGCCATTCTATTAATCTTCCAACATACTTTGAATTCGATTAATTGTTTCAATTTATTAGATCTTAACATTATTGGACCTTTTCTTTCTTACGATTTAGGGTGTAGGGCACAATGATGAGAATGTTTTTTTCTTGCAACTACTTTTCCTATCTCAAGCCTATGGGCAGCTTCACCACCAACCATCCGAGACATTCTTAGCCCCTAGAGTTTTGTTATAACCTCTATTTCCCTATCTCTTAGATTAATAAGCACACTTGATTAAATGATCTTGTATTTGAATGCTTGGACATAGGCAAGTTGTGTTATATTGGGTTGGAATTGATTTGAGCCATGAATGAAGCTTATAAATCTTTGTGATTGTGTTTGGGGTTGGTGTATAAAGAATATGAGCAGATTTATACATTGAATGTGTTGGTTTCAATGAACCAAGAAAAATGATGTGAAGGTTGGGAATTGTGTGGAGCAATGAATGAAACCTATTAAAATTTTGAAATTTGTAATTGTGTTGGATTGATGTAGATGGGCAGCAAATATGTTAGTAAGTTTTATAATTGATAAATTGAGTATGTGTATGGGCAGCAAATATGTTAGATTTTACTTAAATGCAATGGTTTATGCATTTGAATTTACATGAGGAACTTGAGGTCCAAGAATTGGACAAATTTGATTATGTTGAGTGTGCTATATATGCATGAACAATGGATTGTGTGATGGGGCTTAGTTTAGAAAACTTATGCATTTTTTCATTGATTAATTAAATTAAAGTTAGTTTGATTATAAAATTTTTTTTAATTAAATATAGTTGTTTGGGTTAGTTATAATCTGTCATTGATTC
Organism: Juglans mandshurica; assembly: GCA_022457165.1. Classification (NCBI taxonomy): domain Eukaryota; kingdom Viridiplantae; phylum Streptophyta; class Magnoliopsida; order Fagales; family Juglandaceae; genus Juglans; species Juglans mandshurica. The sequence continues at coordinate 2,777,949 of CM039620.1, read as the reverse complement.
AGATATAATAATTATAGCCTATATTAGACTATTAGTTATGATTATTTTTGGCTTAGTCTCATTTTTTTTTATTTGACAATTTTTTTTTCTGAAATCTCTTAGCAATGGCCGCAAATGAAACTCGTGGCAAATGCCTATATTTTTTGCCGGAAGTAATTATTTCCCACAATAAAATTCTTCATAAATAAGTATTTCCGATGAAATATTTTGTGGAAAATATATATTTCCCAGGAAAGTATCACTACAACAGAAAGGGTCTTTTGGGACAAAAATTTTCGTCCCAAAAGACCCCAATTTCGTCCCAAAAAAAGTTTTGGGACGAAAAAAATTCGTCCCAAAGTCGTTCCAATATCACTGTGCCAAAAGGTATTTTGGGACGAAAATTACCAATTCGTCCCAAAAAATTTCTTTTGGGACGAAATTGAAGGAAACCGTTCGAACACGTTCGAACGAAATTTTTTTTTGTCACGGTTTAAATTCGTCCCAGAAAATAGTTCGAACGGAAAAAATTTTAAGTTCGAACAGTAGTGACATGTTTGAACGATTTCGAAATATGTTCGAACACACATGAATTCGTTCGAACGTTATGAATTGTCTTTGTGTTCGAACGTTAAATGGTCAGGTCGAACGGTATATGGGTTCGAACGGTATAGGCTATTTTCGAACAAGACTGAAATTAGTTACGTTCGAACGTTGTGTGATCGTTCGAACTCTACGAACATAAATTTCGTTCGAACAATACGTTTACGTTCGAACGCTATTGTCGTTACATAGAGTTCGAACGTTTTACGTTCGTTCAAACGATATCTCTTTAGTTTAAATCAATAATAGAAAACCAAATAGACATTCATACTATTTGAAAAAATACATTAGAAACTATTTAACACTCACAAAAGTGTTAAAATAAGCGCAAACTAAATAAATAACAGAACGAGACGAGTATTGTTCGTACATAAATAGATAATCTCAAAATCCATCAGTTGCTTGGAGGCCCGTACTGTTGCATAAGCTGCTGCATTTGGAGTTGCATCTGTCTTCTGAACTCTTCTTGTTGTTCTTCATGTTGTTTGAGGCGCATCTCCATATCTGCTTGTTTTGCCAATTGAGCCTCTAACTCATGCTGTCTTGCAGTCAATTCTTCGATTCTGGAATTCGCATTCTCTAGCGCTATAGAAGTCATAGATGCATTCCCAGAAGAAGAGGAAGAGGGACCAGGCTTTACACAACGACCCAAACCCCTCAAATATCCTGAACGTTGACCCAGGACTTGTGTAAAAATGTCCTTATCACTTGTTGAGGAATTTTGATCTGACGCAGATTCAGCACGTAGGGCAACCATTTTATCCTAGCCATATATAAGATAAAGAATTAATATCGTCATAAATATTCTAATATATTTATTTAAAACAGGTTATAAAACTTACATAATTTTCACGAGCATCAGGATGAGTCCACTCTCCATTACGATCAGTGTGCGATGCAGCATATAATTTTGTCAAATCATAATTAGTATCTGAATCTTGCTACAATAAATGTGTTAAGATATAAAGTCATTATGATTCATCCAAATAATTAACTATATCCAATAAAAAAAATAGCAATACCAATTTCTTAGAAAGGCGATGGAAAGATCTTGAGCCTGCATGATGATTAATCTTCAATTTTGATCTATTTGTTTTGTTTATATAACTTCGCTCCTGCAAAAAAATTGAAAATATTATGAAGCGAAATGATAGATAGGACAAGTAAAATAATTAAATTTCATTATACCTGATATGATGGTTCGTCAAACATGTCACAAAGTTTTTCCCACTCAGAAGGTCGGACATCCTGGAAAGGATGTTGGCGTGCATCTTCCTTCTTCTCAAACTTATTATAATGCTCATGACACCTCGCCTTATATTTGCGAAATGCATTACCCATAAGCTCTTCCACAGTCTTACGCTCCTCTCTCCGACCAAAATTTAATTCGAAATCATCCTTAAAAAAATAGTCACAAACACATTATCATTTATAATTTTCTAAATTTAAGTAAAATATAGAAATTTATTATACTAAATCAATGTTTTAAACATTACCAAACAACGCTTCTTGATAAGCTCTTTAACATCTTGGGGGACTTTCTTCCATGAAGTCGTTGCCAAAGGTGCGTAAGTTCGTGTAAGAGCACCCACATGTGATGCAAGCCAAGCTGCTGGTTGTCCTTCGCCCCCAGTATGTTCGTCAGGAATGTTAACCTTGATCTTACCCACCTTCCGATATTTTTCCAACGTCACCCCTCTAGTGGTGCCTCGACCTTGACGAGATTGTACTGTAGATTCTATAAAATATAACATTGTAATCATTTTCATTTATATCTCCATTATAGGACCTTAATTAATAACTTTTATGAGTATTAGATTTTTACCTTGTTCTGTAGAATCAATCTCTAATGGTGAGTCTGAAGGAGAGCTTGGAACAGGTGGAGATGGGTTGCGAACTTCCTTCCTCTTTGGCGGCATAATTTCAAACTACTGATACATTCAATAAGTAAAATATTTGTCATCAAGTGTAATGTTAACACATAATTGGTCAATCAGAATCTGTATCAGTTTCATTTGACAATTCGCTCTCATCATCTGTAGATACTTCAGATGATTCAACATTTTCCTCAACTGTCGCATCAACAATTTCAGCCTCAATATCTTCTCTATTTAATGGAATCATCTCGTACTGGCTCAAATCCACAAACAAATTTAAGGCCGGTTGACTCTCTTGGTATGCTTCTTGAGTAGAAGAGTCATCTTCTTCTTTATCTTGTCCTTCCGCCTGAGGGATAACATCATATATATTTCTTGGAGAATATTTTTGAACTACTCGCCATTGATTTCCTAACTTCGGGTCATCTAAGTAGAATACTTGAGATGCTTGAGAAGCCAAAATAAAAGGATCATCTTCATACCATTTTTTTGATGTATTAACACTCAAAAAATATTCATCATCACGGACTCCAGTACGAGGATTGCTTAAATCCCACCAATCACACTTAAACAGATACACCGCAAGCTCTCCCAAATATTTCAATTCAATTATATCGACAATAACTCCATAGAAATCAATATTTTCTCCATCATGACTTCCTTCGACTAGGACACCACTATTTTGGGTTTTCCTATAACAATCTCGATCCAGTGTGTGATACCTACTTCCCCGAGAAATACATGCAGAATATCGAGCAGCGCGTCTCGATGGGCCACGCGCCAATGCATACAGTTCATCAGATATATCATTTGGATTATTCGCATGCAATTGTACAACCTACATATTAAGTAAAGCATATACTATATCAAAGTTGAAATTAATATTTTTTAATTTGTTATTGAGTAACGCATATGTAATTTCATTACCCGTTCTTCAAACCATCTCGGGAACTCCTCTTCATGTTTCTGGTTTATATCATTTACTCCTAGTTCCTTGAGCACGTTAATATGATCACTGAAATTGATGATTACCACAAATATTTTATATTTTGTATTTTTTTAAAGTAATAAGGCAATTTTAATTAAGAAAAAGTTATAACTTACTTCAAGTAGTTCTCTATCTCAGGGCAATTGTTCAGCACGTACCACTGAGCTTTCTCGAACTCTCTTCCACACAAGTCATAACCACGCACTGCACCAATTGAACGAACTTGTTGGGAAAACACAGAAAATATATTCCGTTGTTTTGCTCGGTCAACGTCAAAGTTTCTTTCTGGCCGATCAAACCGAGTGTCAACTCCGTGGAAATATTTGGAACAGAAGGTATGCCACTCATCGTCAATATATGCTTCTGCAATTGATCCTTCTGGACGGGCCTTGTTACCCACTGTACGTTTCAACTTTCCAAGAAATCGTTCAATGGGATACATCCATCTATATTGAACTGGTCCTGCAAGTCGAGCCTCACGTGGCAAATGAACGGCTAGGTGAACCATGACATCGAAGAATGACGGTGGATAAATACTTTCTAGCTTACACAATATTATGACAATTTCTCGTTCCATTCGATCCAAAGCTTCTACATTCAACGTCCTAGCACATAAGTCTTTAAAAAATGCACCCAACTCAGTCAAAGCCACGCGCACATCTCTGGTCAAGTACCCACGGATACCAATAGGCAAGATACGCTGTAAGAAAACATGACAATCATGACTTTTTAATCCAGTTATTTTCCAATCATTTGTTCTCACACACCTTGTTAGATTCGAGGCATAACTGTCCGGTAATTTGATCTTCATTAGCCACTCACAAAATGTAACCCTTTCATTCCTTGACAATGTATACCACCCAATCGGCATGTAGACAGACGAACCATTTTCTTGCAACTGCATTTCCCGTCTTATTCCCAACCGCTTCAAATCCTTCCTTGAGTTTATTGTATCCTTTGTTTTTCCTTCAATTGACATCAATGTTCCCAGTATGGATTCGCAAATATTTTTTTCAATATGCATGACATCAAGGCTATGTCGTAATTTTAACTTCGACCAGTACGGGAGTTCGAAAAATATACTCTTCTTTGTCCAATTCAACTCATTCGTAGCTCGTTTTCTCTTTCGTTGTTTTTTACCAAATTCATTACAACCAACATCTATAAATTGTGCAAGTACATCTTCGCCAGACAAATATGGTGGAGGTTGGCCCCATTCAACAGTTCCATCAAACATTCTAGAATTTCCACGCCATCTATGGTCACCAGGTAAAAATCGACGATGACCCATAAAACATAATTTCCTCCCGTACGTAAGCCATTCAGATTTTGTATATTTGTTACAAGTTGGACATGCCATTTTCCCCTTAGTACTCCAACCTGACAAATTCCCATAAGCTGGAAAATCATTTATTGTCCACAACACCGCAGCATGCATCTTGAACGACTTGCCTGTTGACGAATCAAATGTGACAACCCCATTCTCCCACAAATCTTTCAATTCTGCAATCAATGGCTGTAAATGTATGTCTATATCATTTCCCGGTGACCTCGGACCTGGGATGAGCAAACTCATCATGAAATATAGATCTTTCATACACTTCCACGGTGGTAAATTATATGGCATAAGTACAACTGGCCAAGTACTATGACTAGTACTCATGTTCCCAAAAGGATTAAATCCATCTGTTGCCAACCCAAGTCTTACATTACGCGGTTCTTCAGCAAACCATGGGTGTTCCTGATCAAATTCCTTCCACACCTGGGAGTCAGCAGGATGTGACAAAATATTATCGTTCCTTACTCTATCTGATGAGTGCCATGTCATATCTACAGCCGTTGCGCGTGACATAAATAATCGTTGTAATCTAGGTATCAATGGAAAGTGGCGTACGACCTTTTGCGGAACATTTGCCTTGTCCGATGTCCATCTTGACTCGTGGCATATAGGACACTCGTTCAACTGCTCATTCTCTCGCCAAAATAATATGCAGTCATTCTTACATGCATGTATTACGTTGTAATCAAATCCGAGTCCTCGTTTCAACTTTTTTGCTTCATAGAAGTTACGAGGTAAAGTATTGTCTGTCGGCAGTGCCTCTTTAAACAGCTCAAGTAACATATTGACTGCCTTAATAGATAATCGACATATTGATTTTATGTGAAGCAATCTTACGGTAAACGACAACTTACTATGTCTTCTGCATCCTGGATATAGCTCACGCTGTGAATCATTCCACAAGCGTGCAAAAGTGTTATGGCTCCCATCACTTGAGCTTGATGTGTCCGTGTCACCTTGATCCATAAACATTCCCGCACCGATGTCACCTAACATTTCCTCCATATCCTCATCGTAATCATCTCCAACAATCTCTGGTTGTACATCTTCATCGATCTCTTCTTCTTCATGTGGAGCCTCAAATGAAGTTGGATATGATTCACCGTGTAAGACCCAATCAGTATAACCCTTATCAATACCTTTGACAAACAGATGCTCTCTCACCAAGTCTATCTTATGAGAACGCAAATTCCTGCATTCTCTGCATGGGCATCTGATACGCCCATCACTATCACATGTACCCAATGCAAACTCTAAGAATTTCTTAACACCTTCAGCATATACATTGTAATTCTGACCCAATCGATCGCTAACTCTCATCCAACTCTTATCCATGCCGACTATATTCATTACAAACAATATTGTAATGCATTAGCAAACAACCATGTATCATGTACCAATTAATGAGTATGCCACCTTTCACCGGGTAGTTGGTCCTATCCCGTTCGGGATTGTAAGATCATAGTCGCCAACCTATGAGCAAATATCTGTTACGTCCAACAAAATTTCGGCAGCATCTCCCCATAGTTCTCCAAATATGCTCGTCTGGTTGTGTGCACTGACGATTAACACGTCGTTGCACCATCACCGAAACTGCATATCCAGAGAACAATGGATGAATCTACCAAAATCATAATGTTGGACGACAACAGATATAGTTCTATAGTTTGCGAGAATGATCTTACAATCCCAAACTGTCCACTCTGGACAATTCAAGAGTTATCAATCAAGCATTCATCCGGATTGATAACTCTCGAACGGGTCTAAGGTTTATTTTGATGAATAAACAATACAAAATATGCTTGAATATGTGAAACAATAACAACATATTATTTATACAACAATACAACAAAAAAATAATTAGTAGGTATTATTTCAAGATTTATTCCAGAATTTAATTTAAATATTAGTTTTACCTGTTTATAATTAAGTATTTTAATTTAAAGATTTAGTAGTATTTTAATTTGAATATTAATTTTATTAATTTATAATTAAGTATTTAAGTATTATTAAATCTTAACTATTTATATTTTAATTTACAGATTTAGTAGTATTTTAATTTGAATATTAATTTTATTAATTTATAATTAAGTATTTAAGTATTATTAAATCTTAACTATTTATATTTTAATTTAAAGATTTAGTAGTATTTTAATTTGAATATTAATTTTATTAATTTATAATTAAGTATTTAAGTATTATTAAATCTTAACTATTTATATTTTAATTTAAAGATTTAGTAATATTTTAATTTGAAAATTAATTTTATTAATTTATAATTAACAATATTAAATGGTAATTGGTCCTAATTATTTGTGATTTAGTAGTACATATAATTTATATATATTCCAAACTATTTGTATTTTGTATACGGTATTGATGTAATGTCATTACCCGTTCGAACGATAAGAACCTATGTTCGAACAAAATGAATACATTCGAACGGTAATCCTAACCCGTTCGAACGTATTCATTCCAGATTCCAGTCGTCTTCAACAACGCCGAAAATTCCATTAATTACAAACTCTAACAAACACAAACAACAATCTCAAAGCATACAACTTTCTAACATTGCAAAATATTAAGTTCAAACCATACATTTCTATTTTAAAATAAATACCTGAATTTTTGAAGATGAAAATGAAATAATCCGAGAATAATCCAAGAATAATCCGAAAATAATCACAAACTATCCTAAAAGTATTAATCCGAGAATAATGGAGTGAGATGAACAATTTTTTTGAGCTTAAAGACTAGTTTGAGAAAAAATACCTCTGATATGCGAAGGGTAATCTTCGGGCGACCACAGCGCAGGAGGAGAGAAACAGAATTGTGAGGTTCTGTCGTGTTTTTGAAGAACAATCATGTTCGAACGGTTATTTACTAACCGTTCGAACATGAAAATATTAAGCGGGAGATAATTCCCTCCTAATTTTCACGTTCGAACGTATAAAAAGTATGTTCGAACGTTATTGATTTATTTCCGCTCAAAAATTAAACGTTCGAACTTTTATTTCTAACTGTTCAAACGGTATTGTAAATGTTTATTTATAATTTTTTTAATTATAAATAGTTTAATTGGCGGGATATTTTCCAACCACTACAATAATCCGTTCGAACTATAACAAATTACGTTCGAACGGTAATCCAGCTGTCTTTAATTGGCGGGATGTTTTCCCGCCATTTGCCTTTTCCGTTCGAATGTTTTTTTACGTTCAAACGTTAACATATGTGTTCGAACGGTGTACGAGTACCGTTCGAACACATATCCTTTATGTTTAAATATAACTTTTTTCATCATTAAATGAAAAGTACTATAACATCATATGTATTAGTTATATATACTATCATATATAATGTAATATATACTAAATATATAGTATATATAGTAATATATATTATCATATATATATAATATATAGTGACCTATACTATCATATATATTATTAAGATCATATGTATTAGTAATATATACTCACATATAATATATATCACTAAGGTCACATAATAAAGTGTAGAGAAATTTATAAGATGATAGTATATTAGTAAGCTATACTCATATATAACTTTAGTAGGTAAAGTATAATGGAATATATAATATGACATATATTAGTTAAGTATAAACTCATACCATAGAGTACTACATGCTATTATATGGTACTATATATATATTAATATATCATAAATAACACTTTGATAGTAAAGTATTATGATATATTACTATTATACTATAAAAAAATATTTTATAAGTTATTATACTTTCATTTAAAGTATTCTACTATTATAATATATATTATAATATTACATATATATTACAGTATATATAATCTACTATAATAGTATATATATTATACTAATTTATAGGAATATAAATATAGTATATATTTAATATATTTTTTAATAAACTTCCAAAGCTTCCGTTCGAACTTGAAATAATAACGGTCAAACGGTTTTATATTATCGTTCGAACATTAACTATTACCGTTCGAATGGTTATGCACGTATAAGTTATCGCGGGCAGCGATTTATCTCACGCCGCCGTCCCCACCGTTTGAAAAAGCGAGAAAACGTTTGAACGCACTACATTCACCGCCGTCTGCCGTCGTGATCACCACATACGTCAAACACTTTTCCTCCCAATTAAAGGTATGTATTTTCAAACTCATTTTACCGTTTATTTTATAATTTTATGGTTTTATTTGTTTTTTTAAAAAAAATTACATTTTTTCATCAATAATTACCGTAGAACATCATAAATCTATCGTAGGATGTTTAGAAATGAAGAGTACTTTGTTTTTAGCCGAAGAAACCACGGAATCGATTAATTTTTGAGTATTTTCATGGCCGCTGAGTTGACTCAGCCATGGCCGAGTTAGATCTGTTTTACGTTCGAACGGTATTAACCAGTCCGTTCGAACGAATGAACCTGTACGTTCGAACTTGATAGACACGTTCGAACGTTATTAATTGTCCGTTCGACCATATATTTATACGTTCGAACGATAATTATTAAATTCAATCCATTAACATTTTATTAGCTTATTAAATTGTTTTCATCGTTTAATTGATTATATGTTCTATCAATTAATTTATTAAATTGCTATTAGTATATAATTTTGTAAATCTTTTAGTCGTAATTAGATTTTATCACTAACCTTGAATGTATATTTTATTTTTAAAATTTCAGGATCATAATAATGTCTTATCGGGGCCGTAAACGTGGTAGATCAGGAGAACCTTCCATCCAAATAGTTCGAGAGCGAACCGTTTTACTTGAGCGACAGGTAAAACTGTCTGATTTTGTCGCTCTTATATGGGAGGGTCATTCCCTCCCATCAGTATTCAATGATCGTGGTTGGGCACCAATCTTAGATCAGCGAGAAGAAGGAATGGAGCTCGTTTCCTTCATTGAGATCGTTACTGAGTTCTATAAAGAGCTCGGTGCTGCTAGCCCAGACGATGGAGGGGCATATAGGATCTGTGTCCGAGGAGCTCATGTTATATTTTCAGCGGACGAACTTGCTGCATATATGGGTATTCCTAGGCTTCTTGATGCCTATCCAAACCTGCCGCCTAGAGAGTCTGGTCCTTCAGGTGATGCAGCTATGTCTCAGGACGAGGGACCAGATTACACAGATGAGATCGATACACTTGCTGATCACGAGGTCAGAGACTTGATTGTTGGTCCAGATGGTCCAGTGTACGATGGCTCCAAGAGTATTAGGCAGGCAGATTTATCTTCTTTCTTCAAGATTATGAATTTGATCATTGCCAACAATATTGACCCACGGCAGCACAAGACCGAGGTCGGCATGGATCGAGCGAGATTTATGATACGGGTCGCTCGTGGCATCCCGATCGACCTCGTTGGTTATATATTTGAGAGGATCCGATCAGAGGCACGGTTCATTACGACAGATATACTGCCGTTTGGGATCCTCATCACTCGATTTTTGCTACATGCCGGGGTTGTGTCCGAACCTGCCGAGCGTTCCCGATTTCCGATGGCACCGATCAACAGCACCACCCTATCACGGAGCACGGGACACTCTAGATTTCGTTTTCGTGGGGCTGTTCCTGACAGGGCTGAGATTCAGAGAGATGCGCAGCCGGGAGATACTGGAGTATCGACTGGTGAGACATCTACACAGGCTGAGACATCACGCACATATATTCGCGAGGAGATGGCCGACATATTGCGTGCTGAGATCGGTGTACACACATCAGCAGTGATTGATGCAGTGCATACTGCCATGTCTGAGTTGCGTACAGAGATTATGGCTACCGTCGCTGGGTTACGTACAGAGGTTAATGAGTTACGTACAACGATTAATGCCAATAATGCAACTCAGGTCACAGTTAGTACTCGACTGACACAGGTAGAGACACAATTAGCTGCAGTCGAGGATGTGTGTAGAGACCTCGCATCACAATAGTTTTTATCTTTTATTTATATTTTCTTTTGTTGTAATTATGAACAATATATATGGCATTTTGATAATTTGCTTTATTTGGTTGATTAATATATATGTGGTTGATAATATTTATTTAACTAAAAATCTTATTTAACGTAAAAGAAATCATTAAAATATTTTAAAATTAATTACATAAAATTAATTAATGAATTTGTATATATGATAGATATTTTTTATATTTTGAGTTTCGTATCGAGATTAATATTATACATTCGAATGTATAAATGTGGTGCTTGAATATGTTGTAACTAAATATATTCCGTTCGAACGGTTTAGAAACCTTCCTGTCAGGATTTGCCACCAAATATTTTCCGTTCGAACACAAAAAATTCTCGTTCGAACGTTTTTGAACTTTCCCCGCCATAATAAATTAATTCTCCGCCAAATTTTACTGTTCGAACGTATTTTTTCACGTTCGAACGGGAGAAATGTTTTTAGACGATTTAATTCGTCGCAGAAAATACTGTTCGAACGGTTATTTTGACGTTCGAACGATTTTCTAAATTCATCAACTTTTTGGGACGAAATTTAAATTTCGTCCCAAAAAATGACTTTTAGGGATGAAAAAAATTTCGTCCCTAAATAATTTCGTCTCAAAATCTCAAATTTGTTGTAGTGCCTAGAAGTGTAAATATAATTTCTTATTTGATAATGACATGCTCCTTTTATACATATAAATTTATAAAACTAAATTTACATATGAAATCACATTAATTTATAAATTTATTTTTATAAATTCATGTGTGTCCATATTATATTTCTCTTTTTACAATCCTACTTTAAATAAAGATACTTTTATAAAACAAAATTATATAATTGTCATATTTAATAAAAATGTCATTCATTTAAACCATAAGGAAAAAACTTATTGTCATATCTAATAAAAATGGTATTCACTTAAAACATAATTAAAAAAATTATGAGAGTTGTGTCTTAAGTTGCGTTTTTTGAGATATTCTATAAAAAATAATGAAAAAATAATAATAAAATATTAAATAATAGTGAATAATAAAAAAATAATAAATAATAATGATATATTCTCAATTAGGCCTTAGTCATGCTTCTTGTTTTATTAATCATAACTTTGAATGTGACTCAGTACTCAAGGAAAGCCTGGGCTTTGCACTTTTACCTTTGATTTCTTTTCGCCCCCGTCTCTCTTCAGCCAGTTCGTGATTGATTTATTTTGAGATGCAAAAGTATTCATTTCTCTTTTTTTTAATAAAATAAAAATAATTTTTATTATTATTTATTATTCTACATCTCACATCTTATTAAAAAAAAAATTATCGGTGTAGAATATAAGGGTAAATAAATTTATAATTATTTTTATAATAAAATAAATTTATAATATTATTTGAAATTAAATTAATTTCTAATTTTTTTTATTTTTTATTTTCATAAAGGTAACACTGCCAAAAATAAAAAGCATTCTTCAATTAAACTTAAAATTCATGATAAGGGCAAAAGAATGACTTGGTTCTTGACTTTAAAAGAGAAGTCGACTCCATTCTTATCTATAACAACAGGAAATATTAATAATGGAGCTCCAAAATCAGGACCAAATATATAAAAACAATACAACAGTACTGTCATGCCACATTAATATTAATTTAAATAAACAAAAACCGATCGAAGAGACACCTATACAAATATGTCAAGACAAAAGATAGACTTGCATGCATGCGTAGCTAACAAACAAATTTAAATGACTCAATTATCTTGAAAATGTGACCTTAACACTCACCCACAAATAAAAACCAAGAGTCCGAAACATCAACAGAAACAAAGAGCTCGATCTCCAAATATCAGCCATGGTGTTGCTCCAACTAATTCTAGCCTCAATTTCACTCCTCGCACTTCTCCTACTTTCCTTCATCTTCCTCACCAAAACATTAAATCCTAAAAAACAATCTCCCTCATCCTCTTCGACTACCACTCTCCCAAGATCCTACCCTTTAATTGGTTCGTTCTTTGATATGCTAGCTAACCGCAACCGTCCTCTACAATGGACCACTGACTTCCTCCAAAACTCACCGTCGGCAACCTACGTCCTCCACCGCTCCTTCTTTAACACCCGCCAGGTCTTCACTGCCAACCCCACCGTTGTCCAACACATCCTCAAGAACAACTTCAACAACTACGGTAAGGGCGATGAATCACGTCGCACCCTCCAAGATTTGCTCGGCAACGGTATCTTCAACGTCGACGGCGAGTCCTGGAAGTTCCAGAGACAAGTTGCCATCCAAGAGTTCAACCACATGTCTCTGCGCAAGTTCGTCGAGACTGTTGTGGATACCGAACTCTCTGATCGCCTCATCCCCATCCTCTCTTCGGCAGCCAAAACCGGAACTGTCCTAGATTTCCAAAACATTCTTCAGAGGTTCGCCTTCGATAATATATGCAGAATAGCTTTTGGATTCGACCCTGCCTACTTGTTGCCCTCTCTTCCAAAAGCCAAGTTCGCTGAAGTTTTTGAAGAAGGCATCATACTCAGCGGCATGAGGGCTAGTGCGTTGATCCCCATGGTTTGGAAAATCAAGAAGCTTTTGAATGTTGGCTCCGAGAAGCGTTTGAAAATCGTAGTCTCAGAAATGCAAGAATTCGCCACAAAAATTATAAGAGAAAAGAAGCACAAGCTCAGCGAGAATGCCTCGCTCGATTCTGTTGACCTCTTGTCAAGATTATTGAGCGCAGGCCATTCAGACGAGAACTTCGTGACGGACATGGTGATAAGCTTCATACTTGCTGGAAGGGATACTACCTCGTCTGCTTTGACGTGGTGTTTCTGGCTACTTTCCAAGAACCAGCATGTTGAATCCGAGGTTCTGAAGGAAATCAAAGAAAAATCAGAAGCGCCTGTCTGTGTTGGAGTGAAAGACATGGAGTACACTCAAGCTTCTTTGTGCGAATGCATGCGGTTGTACCCGCCTGTCCTGGCGGACGCGAAGGAGGTCATCGGCAAAGACGTGTTGCCGGACGGCACAATGGTGAAGAAGGGAATGGTAGTGACGTACCATATTTACGCTATGGGGAGGTCGGAGGAGCTGTGGGGCTCTGACTGGGCGGTGTTTAAGCCGGAGCGGTGGCTGGAGAGGGACGAAATGGATAAGCACTGGAGGTTTGTGGGAAGGGACCCGTACACGTACCCAGTGTTCCAGGCGGGACCGAGGATTTGTCTGGGGAAGGATATGGCGTTCTTGCAGATGAAGAAGGTGCTGGCGGGGGTTCTGAGTCGGTTTAAGGTGGTGCCAGCGCTGGAAGAGGGTGTGGAGCCGGAATTTCTTTCGTGCTTCACTTCCACAATAAAAGGTGGGCTTCCGGTGAGGATCGTGGAGAGGGATCAGATGGAGTACTGACGTATAGACAACGAGAGAAAGTAGTGGTTGTTGACTTGTGCTACGTTTTGCGTATTAAACTCTGTTTGTATATCATTGTCATAATTTTCACATTATATATCAATTCTCAAATCTATAGTATTTAAAAGTGGAATTTTCTTCGCTTGGATCAGTAAAAAGCCAACCCACAAAAATCTATAATGAGTTGCTAACTATCGCATCAAATACGGCGTCGTTTTCTTACTCTAATTTTAATGCAATTTGGGAGCTAGCATGACGAGTAAGGGCATAGAGGTCGGCACGATTCAAAAGCACAATTATTAATGCATGCGGGTGAGACAATTCTCTGGCATTGCTAGTGATCAGTAAAATATCATATATATTAATATATATCGATTGCGACTGGCAAATTAATATATATATATGGTCCCTATATTGGATACGTCATGACTTGGCCAAGTCGCAAGAAATTTATAGCTTTCGTGGAAGTTTTTCCAATAGACTTGTCGTCAAATACTATATTCATGCCTTAAGTTAGTATATTCATTTTGATCCATTCTTCGAATTAGTTACAGGGAAGCCTTAAAATCAATGGGTATGTACAATTGTACAAAACCAACAATATAGATGGGCAGAATTGCAGCATGCATGTAGTTTTTTTTGTTAAGAATAATGTTACTTAGTTATTGAAACTTGCCGTTTAGACGACCATTTTAACGTAACACTATCATGTGATATCTCGTGATTTCAAACTTCTTTTTTTTTTTATATATTTTCGAAAGCCTTTTTAATTTTAATATATTTATTATTTTTAATAAATCACGTGACACTTCATGATAGTGACACATCAAGAGAGCTATTTGAACGTTAAATTTCAGATTACCAAGTATTAGTACTCTTTTATTAATCTTGCAAGAGAGCAATGTACATTAAAGATATTTTTCTTTGTTAATTTCAAAAGATCTACGTAATCATCAATATCATGATTCTTGCAATCTGATCCCGAACTAAATGGTACAATCGATCTGAATAGAGTAGGCACACACACACACACACATATATATATATATATATACACACACAAAATATTCCACTAAATATGATGTGGTACATTTATCACTATTAAAAGATAATTTATTACATACTTATTTATCATCTAATGGTGATCAATATTTTACATACCACTTAGTATGATTATCAAAATAGGATGAGAGTGTGGTGAGTAGTATTACTCATATATATATATATATATATATATTACTTTATGTTTCAAATTGTGGTATCAAATGACTAATTTATACTTACCATTATTATATAGTTTAGAATTAATTAGAACAATAATCGATTAATCCCAACGGAAGAAAATGGATTACCTAGGTGGTAAGTTGTGTGGTAACCCTTACCCCATTAACGCCATATATAGAATCACACACACACACACACACACATATATATATATATGAACTTTTATTTCATTCTCAAAACTATAAATTTTGACACAAATTTAAAATTAAGAATAATGCCCGAAGAAGAAGAGACGGAAGCTTGTCTCTATCATAGGAGTCATCGATCATTTTTCCATGATTTTTTACTTCATAATTAGCCTTTTTCATATTATTTTAGAAAAAATACCAAGCATTTTCGTTGAAAAGAAAATTGGATATGTCTAGTTGATCAGCATGTGACAACTCAAATCTAAATATGTGATATCTACTAGGGGTGCTACCCCCCTACGGAGCACGGTAGCCCACATCCCGCCCTCGCAAGGGCGGGGGAGACTTTTTTCTCCCCGTCCCCCACCCCCAGTGTGTGGGGGCAGGATATCCCGTCCCGGATAACGAGGTGTGGGTGGGAGGTTTAATCCGTCCGCCCCCTGATTGGGCCCAGAAGCGATTTTTGGCCCAGAAATCACTGAAATGGGCCTAAAATGACCCATAAATAGCTTTTGGGCCCATAAAATTAGAAGTTAAAAAAAAAAAAGTTAAAAAACTAGATTAAAAAAAAAGTTACATGATAAAAATAATATATACATGATAAAAATTTATTAATTTAGAGCAAATGAAGTACTACTACAAACTACAAGTCTACTACCTAATACACTAATAATAATTACTAAGCTATTACAAAAATAAAATTGAAAGGTAAACAATTACAAAATTACAAACATAAAAGTGTCCAAGCGACATTGTATCAACATTATAAATCATTGAATACATAATATATACAAATGATTTAAATTTCAATATTCTAAGAATCTAAATTAGATAGAGCTGTTTGAGTTTTTGACTGTGACATTTGGGGAGGCTCGGGCGGGTAGTCTTTTTATTAACTCATTGAGATTTGAGATTTGAGCACATATTCATATTGCAGTAGAGGTAAATGTCGTCTGAGTCGTCTCATATGTTGCTATAACAATGAATACTAAAATTAATATCGATGAAATCGAAATGAATATAAATAAATTAAAATAATAAAATAAAAACAACAATTACCAGATGGTCCAGATCCAGACTAATCACCACCCTCTTCGTCGGTCTCTTTAAAATCTAAAACATCCAGAACATAAATATCATTTCCCATCTTCTAACTCTGTGTGCATATCAATGTTTCCAAAGTTATAGGAGACAATGAACTGCGGAAATGATCCAATATGTGCCCTCCGGTCCTAAAGACTGAGTCCGAGTCAACGGTGCTAATAGGGATGACCAAAATACAGCGGGCCATCTCAGAAAGGATGTGATATTTCTTTGTTGTCGTCTTCCACTATCATAATATATCGAAACCATCATCATCTTGAATAAGATCCCATGACAAATAGTTGTCTAACTCCAAAACCACCTCCGTAGATTGAAGGACAAGTGTGAGATTCTGTGCGAGGGTCTTAGTCCATGCAAATCTACGCTTATTTGTTGCCCTGATGTCTGGAGTAGGTGTTAGGGTAGGTGTAGGAGTAGTAGATGCAGTACCACCCTTAATTGCATTAAACTCAGCATACAATTTAGTCAGGGTATCTCGGGCCATATCACCAATAAGATCAGCCCATGTCTGATCGTGCACAAATCCCAAACCATATAACACGTCTGAAATTTTCAGACGGAGATCAGGAATAACAGCCACATATAACAAAATATTTAGTTTACTCAAATCTCACCAATACTTGTCATATTTGACCCTCATGGTTAATGCCATCCCCCTCATCCTTAGATTGGAACCCCTACACATGTTGTCTAATTATTCTCTCACCCTACATATTTATTGACAAAACTCATGGGATGTAAGGTACAAAGAACCAGATAACTTCAATGTGACATCGTAAAAAAGCTCGAGAAAATCAACAAAAGTAGAAACTACCTCCCAATCATCATCATTAGGCTTTCCTAATCCCTCATGCTCATCAAAGTATTTGAAATATTGAATTTCTTCATCACCCAATAATTGAAAGGCTGCCTTATATTCTTGGGCCGTCTCTAACATTAAGAAGGTTGAATTTCATCTGGTAGGAACATCAGTACAAAAAATCTTATTTGATGTTATGTCCACAGTCTGCGCAGCAACCTTGAATTTCTCCAATTTAGAAGGAGAAGACTTCACAAATTTCACAATCATTCTAACTTGTGCAACCGAGTCATCAACACCTTTAACCCCTCAGTCACAATTATATTCAAGATATGTGCAGCACATCTAACATACAAATATTCACCACCCAAGAATGTCTTATTTGACTCTCTAAGATAAGTCTTCAGATATCTCAAAACGACATCATTAGACGAGGCATTATCAACCGAAACTGTCAAAACCCGTGCCAATCCCCACTCATTTATTGCGGCCTCCAAGGCCTGCCCAATCGTCTCATCCTTGTGATCAGTTATTTGACAAAACTTAATAGTTGTTTTTATAAAGAATCCAATCAGAATCAACAAAATGAACAGTAAAAGACATGTAATTGAAATTTTAGACATAAATTCAAGTATCAATAATGAGACAAACTGCCAAACCTGTCAATTGACATAAATCCAAGTATCGGTAGTGCAGTGGGGTGTGGGGGCATTGCTGCCCACCCCTAAATTGTCTACATGCATATTGGCGCAATATTTATTGCACCACACGCTTTAAAAAGTAAAAGCTTTTCCTGATGTTGTATTAAAAAAAAAAAAACTTACATCAGCCGTATGCATTTACCTTACATTATATTATAATAAAGAAAGGTAGAGTACTTATTTCCGTGGAATGTTTAAAATATTATTAATTAATGCCTCTAGGGGCAGATGCGGGGATCAACACTTTTGCCTCACCATCTACAACAAAGATTTTCTCTCGAAAAAACCAGCTAATTTCTGCACTTTAATTTCTAATTTTCTCCACATAAATCTAGCTTTTATTTTTTTCTCTGTCTTCTTCAACTTTGAGTATGATGGAGGTTGATCTTAAATGAACAAACAAAGAGTTCAACTTAATAATGCACACAGAACGTTTGATGAAAAGCCATAGAGAGAACTATTGAAAAGAAACTCTGCTTTTCATTATGTAAATATTTTTCTCATGTTTTGTAGGCTTCGTTCACTGCTATTTATACACATAATAGAATACAAAATGCATTGTCAGGCTCAGTACATCAGACTAGGACAAATAGTACATTCGGTTACTGCAGACTCATTTTTCCTTTTGTGCGTGATGCATTCCTGCAGAGGAATATTTCCTTGTTGAGCCAGCCTTTGGTAGATGTAGTGGAACGCTTGCAGCCTCTGGTGGATGTAGTGGAACACTAGCCTTAATAGCCCCCCTCAATTCAAGCGGCACCGAAGAGATGGTGAGCCTTGATCGAAAAGTGTTGAACCAAGCTGTAGATAATGGTTTTGTAAGGATGTCGATGATTTGCTCTTTGTTCGAAATAAATGAGACTTTAAGTGTCTTAGCAGCAACTCTATCGCGCACAAAGTGATAATCAAGAGCAACATGCTTTGTGCGAGAGTGGAGGACCGGATTTATTGACAAGTAGGTGGCCCCTAAGTTGTCGCACCAAAGGGTGGGTGGTTCGGGAAGGAAAATGCTCAGCTCACTGAGTAGAGATTGAAGCCACAGAATTTCACAAGTGGTGTTGGCCACAGACTTGTACTAAACTTCAGTTGAGGAACGTGCTATGGTGGGTTGCTTTTTGGAGCCCCAAGACATAAGATGGGAACCAAAATATATACAATAACCTCCGGTGGATTTGCGGTCATCCGGGCAGCCCGCCCAATCAGCATCAGCAAAGGCAGAGAGATCAAATGAAGATTTATTAGAGAAATAAAGACCAAGATGAAAGGTGAGACGCAAATAACGCAAAATGCGTTTGACAGCTTGCCAATGAGGAAGTCTAGGACAATGCATATATTGACAAACTTTATTCACTGCAAATGAGATGTCAGGACGAGTGAAGGCTAAATACTGCAGACTCCCTACAACACTGCGATACTATTGAGGATCCTCAAAAGAAGACCCATCAACAGCCGTGAGTTTCAATGAGGATGACATAGGGGAAGCCACTGGCTTGGAGTTATGCATATTAGTTTTGACAAGAAGATCGGAAATGTATTTGGGCTGTGACATAAACAGACCATGAGATGTCCTAGTGATTTCAATACCCAAAAAATAATGCAATGAACCTAGATCCTTAATTGGAAAGGAGCTATGTAAAGCAGCAATGCAATCAGATATAAGAGCATGGTTTGGCCCAGTCACAATAATATCATCTACATATACTAACACATAAATTGAATCACTGGCAATTGAAAAACTGAACAACGACGAATCTGACTTCGAGCCACTAAAACCGAGTGACACAAGTTTATTGCTCAGCTTAGAGAACCAAGCCCTAGGGGCTTGTTTAAGACCATAAAGAGATTTTCGTAACTTACATACATGGTGTGGAAAGTCCGGATTAACAAACCCTGGTGGTTGTTGCATGAAGACATATTCTTCTAGATCACCATAAAGGAACGCGTTTTGAACATCTAACTGATGCAGTGGCCATCCAAATGACACAACAATAGAGAGAAGGAGGCGAATCGTGACTGGTTTGATGACGGGGCTATATGTTTCAGAGAAATCAACACCAGGTTGTTGATGGAACCCCTTGGCCACAAGGCGAGCCTTATGGCGTTCAAGAGTCCCATCAGCCCGTCGTTTGGTTTTTAATACCCATTTGGAGCTGAGCACATTCAGAGAGGGAGTGGACGAAACTAAGTCCCAAGTCTTGTTGGACAGCAGAGCATGAAACTCAGAGGACATGGCTTCGCGCCATTGATGGTATTTAGAGGCTTCAGTAAAGGAAGATGGCTCTTCGGGAATGGAAGGAGGTTCGGCAATCGTGAGATGCAGGGAGGATTTGGAAGGGGGCCAGGTGACAGTTCCATCGGTTCTTTGAATGGGACAGTGGATGTTGTTTTTAGAGCGTGTTACCATGGAGTGGTGTGGTTGAAGTTGGGGTGGAGAAGGTGAGGATGAAGGAGAAGACACAGAGGACTCGAGCGGCGCAGGAAGGGTTTCAAAATCTAAGGTTGGGGATGACCTAACCGAGTGAGGGCTAGGCTGCGGGTTGGGTGTATTGGGGGCTAGACATTCGAGACTGGGTTGGGTATTTGAGATAGGTTGAGGAGAAGGCCCAATCGAGAGAATTAAGGTTGGAGATGGGACATGAATGTAAGATGGGCCCGTATGGTTGGAAGTAAAAGATGGGGAAGCAAATGGGAAGGTTGTTTCGTGAAACTGGACATCCCGAGATGTATAAACACGACCCGTGGAGATGTGGAGGCAGAGGTACCCTTTGTGATCAGGGCTGTAGCCCATAAAGACACATGGTTTGGATCTAAGGTCCATTTTGTGTCTATTATAGGGCCTTAAATTGGGCCATCAAAGACATCCAAAGGTCCGTAAAAATTTATAATCAGGGGACTGTTTAAACAGAATCTGAAAAGGGGAGGAATTTTTTAAAATTGGAGTGGGGAGACGGTTGATTAAATAAACAGCCGTTTGAAAGGCCTTGGCCTAGTATTTTTGTGGAATAGAGGCATGGGCTAGTAAGGATAGCCCTGTTTCAACTATTTGACAATGGCGCCGTTCAACCGTGCCATTTTGCTCATGAGAATATGGGCAAGAAAACCGGTGAGTAATGCCTTGGGATTGAAAGATTTGTTTTAGTGCCCGAAACTCACCCCCATTATCTGTTTGGATAGAGATGACTTTTGAAGAAAAAAATGTAGCAATGTAAGTGAGAAAAGCCAAAACAATAGTAGAGACTTCCGATTTAGATTGGAGAGGAAAAAGTCAAATATATTTAGAAAAATCATCAACTATGCTTAGATAGTACTTACAACCAGTGGAGGAAGGCACATGCGCCGGTCCCCATACATCTAAAAATAAAAGAAAAAAGGGTGACAAGGATTTAGAGGATGAAGAAGGGTGAGGGAGGGCATGTATTTTTGCTTGTGGACAAGCAGTACAAAGCTGAGGAGATGTGGAACTGGTTGTAGTAGGAAGATGAAATTGATTAATAGTAAAAGACGTAATGCGAGAAGACGAGTGACCAAGGCGGAAGTGCCAAATTTGAGGAGAAGTTCTTTCACTAAGACAAGCTTGTGGAGACACAGCAGAAGATGGAGATGACACCGAAACATCAGCAGGTAGTTCATAGAGACCGTTCCTAACATGTCCTTGAAGAAGTGCCTCCCGGGTTTGCGAATCCTTCACAAAGAAAGAATGAGAGTGAAACTCAAAGTAAACAGCATTATCTATACAAAATTGACGAACTGAAAGTAAGTTGTGAGTAATTAAAGGAACATGATGAAGTTGACGAAGAAGAAAATTGCCAGAAGAAGAGTTTAAATTAGCGAAGCCAATGAGCTGGATGGGAAGAGATCACCAATACTAACTTGGTCGGGGCCCTGATAAACTGCAGCATCCAAATTAAGGTTAGAAAAATCAGATGTGAAATGGCTTGTTGCAGCCGTATCTGGAAACCAAGCATTGGAGGAGGGGACAGGGGACGTAGTAGTGAAGTTGGAGGAAAAGTATAAGGGTGGAGGGCTTTGGTAAGCTTGATTAAAGCGATGGTAACAACTAATAGCCGTATGCCCCTGTTTTTGACAAACTTGACAGGTTGAGTGAGGGATAGTGCGATTAGAAGGCATGGAGTTGCCCTCTCGATGGACGCTACGACCACGTCGCCCAGGGAGAAGTTTGTTACGCCCACGACTAGAGAAAAAAATTTGAGAGTGAGGGACATTTGTGGTGGTGTTATGCGCAGCAAGGGGGTGTTAGACAACAAAGAGTTGGTCTGATGATTGAGCCGAGACTCATGATTCAGCAGGTAGCTGTAAATTTGTGGGGTGGAGAGAGGGTCTGGTCGAGTTGTTAAGGAGGTCACAAAGGATTCATAATTTGAACCCAGACCAGCCAACAAGTAGATAGCAAATTCTAAGGTAAGGAGAGGTAGCAGCCAGAGAAGTAGCTTTGTGAAAGTACTCAGTAATGGAATCCGAGCCTTTCTTCAAAGTTACAAGCTTTAGTTTGCATAACATGAGCCATTGATTGGGCTGAGAACAAATTGTTCAAGGTGGACCATATTTCATGCGACGTGGTGCTGGAAAGAACCTGAGCTAACATGGCATCAGAGAGGGAGGCGTTAATGGCTGACATTATGAGCTGATCCTGTAAAACCCATGAGGTATGTTCGGGATTCACAGAACCATTGACCATGGGAGATGGCATTGATAGAGTACCATTCACATAATCAAAGAGCTATGTCCCTTGAGGAAGGGAACGGTTTGTGCCTTCCATAGGAGAAAGTTCTCCAACGTAAGCTTTATCGTAATAAAGTGGGTTGATGAGTTGATAAGCTTTGGGTGGGAAGGAATTGTTTCTGATTTTTTTGGGTTGGCCATGGCTGTACTGAGTGGACGTTGGTCCTATGGGCTCTTGATACCATAAACGAACAAACAAAGAGTTCCACTTAATAATGCACACAAAACGTTTGATGAAAAGATATAGAGAGAACTATTGAAAAGAAACTCTGCTTTTCATTACGTAAATATTTTTCCCATGTTTTGTAGGCTCCGTTCACTGCTATTTATACACATAATAGAATACAAAATGCATTGTTAGGCTCAGTACATCAGACTAGGACAGATAGTACATTCGGTTACTGCAGACTCATTTTTCCTTTTGTGTGTGATGCATTCCTGTAGAGGAATATTTCCTTGTTGAGCCAGCCTCTGGTAGATGTAGTGGAACACTAGCCTTAATAGATCTATCGCATACGTCCAAGACATCTTCAGTTGACACACGTGTACCACTTCCTAAACCTATCTACAACACAGATTATAAGGGGGGTACGTACTGATCATGTATCAAAATAGATAAATAATTTGTACAAGTCTCAAATAGATAAATCCCATACAAGCCCTTGTAAAAAAGTAGACCCCACCTTAAAAAAATGTAAAAAAAATTATTTTTTATTAGTGAAATCTATTATTTTATAAAAAGCTTATATAAAATTTTTCTATTTAAAACTTGTATATAATATTACTCATCAAAATCATAGAAAAGCTGTGAGTCTCATGTGTTGTCCAAGCTGCCCTATCTGCATGCTTTCTCGACATTAGATTTTCGAGATTCGACCACCCTTACCCTAACCCTATTGGAGTGCCATGTAGCAGTACTCGCGTTGCTCACCCACCGGACCTCACAAGCAGCCAAATTTCAATTTTGTCTGATTCTGCCTACCTAATTATCTTATGGTTTAATTTTCTAAAACTGAAATAGACGTATATATTCCTTATGATCTGCGTCAAAGAACGTAGCTTTATCTAATAATATCTCTAGAGGCTCACCCTCTTTAGAGCTAGTGGTGCCTCACTACTTCAGAGAAATCAACTCGGTCCATATCTTTATGCACCAGTGAATCATGAACCATACCGCTCCAAGTACTGACAGCCCTTTCCCTATACTTAGTTGGCAATGGAATTAAACTTAGGATAAGAGCATTTGGCTTAATTTCCAACTTCAAAAAGGGGAAAACAGAGAATGGAATCCTTGATATGGGTGAAATATTGTGTGGAAAAGCATTACGTAATAGACTAATAGTCGAAGGGAAAACCGGCCGGCCAATGGCAATGAGGCTTATCGAGGGAGATCAGGGATCCGTCTATAAATTTAGACACTCTGCCATAGACAGTCAAAAGTGCAGAAACCAAATCAAATTTAGAATTCAAATCACATCCCAATCGGTTCTTTTTAGGAATTCCAGTCATGGATGCGTTCAACAGCATCTCTTTCGGTGGTGATGGTACTGATGACGGCATGGTATCAATTAAACAAAGATGTCACTTTCTGTGAGCAGATAATGTTACACCTCACGCTCACAATCACACCAACACTAGAGAGTAAGAAGACGGTATATATTGACATGTATCCTATTCGTACGTCTATAAATTTCAGGGCTAGTCCATCGAGTTCATTACTTGTGTAATCCATTACTTTTTCTGTATTCAACAATGGAAGTTTGTAATGAAATTATCTACAGGTATTGCAAGATGATATTCTGTCTCTTTTTAATTCTCATCACAACCAAATCTGGCTCAGCTTTCAGGTCTTTAACTGAAGATCAGAAGCTAGATCAAGTCAATGGGGAAGTGACAAAATTTCTGCCTAAAAAAGCTCCAGTGGCTCCATCTGCTCCCTCTGCCTGCACTTACGTGCCTGGGGACGATCACAGGGGACATTGCCCAAATCACTCCTGAACTTGCTCCTCTTGTGTGCTTTCCATGCAAGTCTCGATCGGCAGCCTGTATGTCCCATGCAGTACAGCTTCCATAATAAACTAGCTAATTATTAGCAAATAAGGCCGAGATATCATGCATGGTTATGTTATAATATTCTCTTTTTCCATATAATAAGACTGTCTCCCTTGGTGTTTTATTTATATATGTCAACCTCTCTCTAGCTTAATATCACCTCTCTTCGAGAGGCCGGGGATTGAGAATTATGAGAAATTATGAGAATTAAGAATAATATTGGATATATTTAGGATCGATGAATAATAGAGATGTACGTACACAACCATGCATGCGTAATGTTGCTTACGGAGAAAGTGAGATACGGTTACAGCTAATTGAGGGGCCTCATGAGTAGCCTACTCTCGATTGATAAAGCTAAGAGTGAAATTATAATTAATAAGCTCTGATTACAATCTTAATCAGGGCACACTACTTCTTTGACCAACCACGAGCCAACCATCTTGCGATAGGATATATATTAATGAAGATAATCAAATTGTCAATTACCAAAGCCAAAATTCTTACACGAGCTAGTAACAATACTAATAAGAGTAATATCATACACTACACTCACATCTTATTTTGATCATATTAAGTAATATATGACACATTTATCACCATTAGATGATAAAGAAGCATGTAATAAATTATTGTTTAATGGTGATAAATGAGTAACATCATACTTAGTAGAATATAAGTAGAATGGTAGTATAGTGTATAAAATTTTCCTAATAATATATATTAATATAAGAGGCGTCGGACGTCACAACTTACGATATTGACAACCCCACAAGATCACTCCATTTCGGTGATATCATCACTTCTGGCAACCTACATCATGATCACCAGGTTTTGGGCTAGCTGTAAGTGCAAACTAGGATTAGGCCAGACGGTGTAAACGGACCTCCTCGAACTTGCCGGAATAATGACACCTTATTAATTTGTTTCAGTACCGGGTGAAAACTTCATGCATGCATGTCATGATCTAACGGCCTTGCAGCCTCATGCTAGAGACATGCATTGTAGTAAAAATCAAGAACGCAACGATCGATCACCACCTTTGCAGCATTGCACAAAGCTAATTTTCTCCAAAAGAACATGTTTTAGAATTAGGATATTTTTTTTTACGAGTAATGCTATATATTATATTATCATCTTATTTTGATCATACTAATTTAGTAGTATATGGTACATTTATCACCACTAGATGATAAAGAAACATGTAAAAAAATAATCATTTAATGGTATTAATAAATATGTTATATTTTATTCAGTAAGATGGTATTATAGTGTATAAAATTTTTCATTTTAGATTATTTCTCTAGCTTGTTGAAGAACTGTGTGAGGTGTGAACATCATCATGCTGATCGATGATATATACAGTGCGTGCTCGATAAAGCGGCCTGATCAAAAATCAGCCAACTTTTCCTTGATCACTAGTCTTATTATAATTAGGTCATGATTGAAAAAATAAAAAAATAAAAACAAAATTAGGTCTTGACTGAAAAAAAAAAAATAGGTCATGATCATGATTGATAAGAGCAATAATAGATCATTGATAATTAGAACATGATATCATTATCGTCATATATAAAAATTAGATACATAAAATATTCGTTCTAGGCATATATGAAAGCCTGATCATGAGTGGCCAGCACTATCATTTGCTGGTCTGTTTGAAATATTAGACTAGATTGCGAGAAAATTACCTTTTTAGTTACGGTCATGTCTACATGATGAAGCAAGACAATTCGGGAGCTTTTGTGTAAGTTACGGTGTCCATAGACTACTTGGGTATAGCTATACCTTGGTATGGCCTATAGGAAACCATCAGCACTAGTTTGTAGTTTCAAGGTGTAGTACTAGTGCTCAAACGGACTTGCATTCAAGGTGTTTGTTAAAATGTTTAGGCTGGGGTACTTCATGTCCTGTAGAAATGCGAATTGGTTCTTTCTAATGTATCTCTCATCCATAATTAAACCATGCATTGAATTTGATAATCTAAAGTAGTAACCTGCGTAGCTTGTCCTGTAGTCTAGTGGTTAATCCTTGTTTGACCCATCATATAATCAATCTGAAATTTTTACAAAAAGTCATCCATTAATGACCTGGCCTATATATATATTTGGGATCGCGGCTTGATTATCATGTTATCGACCAATTACTTTAATTCATACCAAATTTTTTGTTCTTCTCATTCAACAATTAAGAAGCGGATAATTTATACAATTAAGTACTGTTTTTTCCAAACCGTAGTTCTAATGCACGTTTAATCGTTAATATATATATATATATCAATCATGTGGTCCATGCATCAAGCTCAAAATACACTAATATGTCATTTTATGATTGGACAAATGAGTTAATTAGATGCATGCCTAGTTAGCTATGACTTTCCATCTCCTATATATGTAGAACCAGGCCGGGCGCCGGGGTTGGAGAGAGAGAGAGAGAGAGAGAGAAGAGAGAGTCAATTTCATTTCTTAAAACACAGAAATGATTTCACAAGCTGGGGGTAAGTACATGCTGATCATAATTATGAAGCACTTTGTGATGTATAATAATAAGAACACTGCATACACGGTCCATTATATATTACGCATTAATATTTTGCTTTAGTAAATATATATAAGAACATTTAATTGCTTAACTAATTTAATAATTAATACGAGTACTATGCATCGATCGATATTTAATAAATAGTAGTCCTCGTGCGTGCGTCCGTGCTAACCAATTTGAGGAGGCTTCTTCACAACTCCGCTATTATCAACCCAAACCCTGACTCTATTAGCACGAAAATCCATGGTCACCATCATACCTTCCTTCACTATGTCGACCTTCCCAACCTTTGAATTCTCCCTTGCAATCGTCTCTGCTGCCTCTTCTCCCTTTACTCCAACCAGCTCCGGCCATGACCTCTTTCCACTACTTTCTTCGCGAATTAATGTAATTAATTGGCATAATTCACAAATAGGGAAAAAATCGTTAATAGAAATTATAAGAATAAACTCATTGATATATATATATATATATACACAGAGAGAGAGAGAGAGAGGATCAAGCTAGAACATGTGTTATATATATATATAGGGTTATAATATTATATATACATGGAAAAGCAATAAGCTGTAATTATTGCATGCATGTATGCTAACATGGACATGAGACCATAACCCTTACCAGTGTGAGCTGCCATCTCTCTTGTTTTCTCCCTCTGTGATTGCAAGGGCAGATGGGTTTGTAGACTGAATTTATTTCAAAGATGATCCAACAATATATATATATATATATATTAACAAATTAATTAATTAAATAGCGAATTAATCAATGACGTTGAGACCGGCCAAATATTTTTCCATCGGATAATTAATTAGTCAATGTGATTGATCTCTAGATTTCTCCATCATATATATTTTGTTTTATGAAAAGGACAAAGCTGCCGGCCATACATTAACATGAGTCGGCCTATATATCCTTTTATTAGTCATTATGAGACTAATTAAATGCATATATATAAATATATATATATATATATATATATATATGTTGTGAAAACGATGACAATAAAGTGAAAATAAATGCACGAGATTAAACAATCACACACGACACAGTATTTACGTGGTTCGGCAAATTGCCTACGTCCACGGGAGCTGCAGAGGATTTTTATTTCTTGAGGAATCACAATACAATGATGTAGAACGGCTACTGTTCACTCAGACGCACAGTACAAGACAAAAGAAAAACAATATATATGTTGTACGGCGGAAACCCTAATTCTGGTGAATTAGCGATGCTCGCTCGAGCGGCGTGTCGAGCCCGCGTCGAGCGAACTTGTCTCCCGCAAATGCTCGAGCCGTGAGTCGAGCGGCTCCTCAAGCGAAGCTCTCTGACTTCCCTCCGCTCGAGCCGTGAGTCGAGCGGTCATCGAGCGAACCTCTCTGTCCCGCAATTGCTCGAGCGGTCTGTCGAGCTTCCTTCGAGCGAAGCTCTCTGTCTTGTGTTCGCTCGAGCGGCTAGACGCTTCGCTCGAGCGGCGTGAACCAGACTCCACATACTCAACAATTCTCCCACTTGGAGACTGGTACACCCACATGTCGTCCTCTGCCTCAAACATGATATCCTCCACCTCTGCAACTCATAGCTCCTGTCTTCATGCTAGAAGACCAACTGAAGTTGCGCACAACTTCAGTTTCTCAAGTGTAACACCCTTTGTCAACATATCAGTAGGGTTCTTACTTCCACAAATTTTCTCAAGTAGCAACTGTCCATCATCCAACAATGATCGTATGAAGTGATACCTGATCTGAATGTGTTTAGTCCTGGAATGAAATGCTGGATTCTTGACAAGGAATATGGCACTCTGGCTGTCACTGTAGAGGGTGCCATTCTGATTCTTTTTACCCAATTCCTCCAAGAAGCCCTGTATCCAAACCATCTCCTTTGCAGCTTCTGAAACTGCAATATACTCAGCTTCTGTAGTAGACAAAGAAACTGTCTTCTGTAGATTAGAGCCCCATGAAACTGCAGTACCACCCAGAGTGTAGACAAACCCTGTGGTACTTTTTCTGCTATCAATATCTCCAGCCAAATCAGCATCAACATAGCCTTGTACCTCTAAGCCCTCTCCTGAGAAACACAAGCACGTTTCTGAGGAGCCTTTTAAGTACCTCAAAATCCACTTCACTGCTTCCCAATGTTGTTTTCCAGGATTACTCGTGTATCTACTCACAACTCCCACTGCATGGGCAATATCTGGTCTAGTGCAAACCATAGCATACATGAGTGACCCAATAGCTGAGGCATAAGGAACCTTACTCATATAGTCTTGTTCCTCCTCTGACTTTGGTGCCTGATCCTTGCTGAGTCTGAAGTGACTTCCTAAGGGCGTGCCAACTGACTTGGCCTTGTCCATACTGAACCGGTTGAGTACCTTTTTCACATACTCAGCCTGTGAAAGTCTTAACGTGCCTCTGATTCTGTCTCTAGCAATTCTCATGCCAAGGATTTGTTTTGCAGCTCCCAAATCCTTCATTGCAAAATGCTCTGACATCTGCTTCTTCAAACTATTGATCTCATCAATACTAGCCCCTGCAATGAGCATGTCATCCACATATAGCAACAAAATAATATAAGAATTGTCAAACTGTCTAACATAGCAACAATGATCTGCCTGACATCTGATGTACCCTGCACTGCACATGAAACTATCAAATTTCTTGTACCATTGTCTGGGAGCTTGTTTCAGGCCATACAAGCTCTTCTTTAGTCTGCAAACTGAATCTTCCTTTCTCTGTACCACAAACCCCTCAGGTTGGTGCATGTAGATGTCTTCTTCAAGATCTCCATGAAGAAAAGCTGTCTTCACATCTAGCTGCTTAAGAAATAGATCTTCAGTAGCAACCATAGCCAAGACTAGCATGATGGTTGTGATCTTTACCACAGGAGAAAAGATCTCAGAATAGTCAATGCCCTGTTTCTGTTGGAAGCCTTTTACAACAAGTCTGGCCTTGTACCTCTTACTGCCATCATGCTCAGTTTTCACCCGGTACACCCACTTGTTGTGTAATGCCTTCTTCCCTGATGGAAGTTTTGTCAACTCCCATGTCTGATTCCCTAACAGGGAATCCATCTCATCCTTCATGGCCAACTCCCACTTGCTAGAATTTTCATCTTGCAAGGTTTCTTGGTAACTTTGTGGTTCTCCACCATCTGTCAACAAGATGTAATTCAAAGAAGGTGAGAAACGTTGTGGAGGACGTATAGTCCTAACTGACTTTCGAACTGCAGCTATTGGAGTGGCCGGCTCTGGATCTAATTGTGGAATAATGGGAATGGGTGTGCTGGACCCACTCTCCCCGTCACTCACATCTCTGCACTGCACTGTGACCTCTGGTAGATCATCCAAACTCACAAACTCAGACTCCTGAGGGGCTGCTTTAGCAACTGTACTAGACTTGTCCTTGTACACAATCTTCTCATTGAAGATCACATTTATGCTTCTTATAATCTTCCGACCCTGATCATCCCAGAAACGATAGCCAAATGCCTCGTCTCCATAGCCAATGAAATAACATTTCCTTGACTTAGCCTCAAGCTTATTACGAGCATCAGAATCAATAAGAACATAAGAAAGACAGCCAAATATTTTAAGATGAGAAAATTTGACCTCTTTCCCGCTCCAAGTCTCCTCAGGCAATCCACAATCCAAAGGAATTGATGGTCCTCTGTTTATCAAATATACTGCAGTGCTAACTGCATCTGCCCAGAAAGTAGGTGGTAGCCCAGCGTGTAGCCTCATGCTTCTAGCACGCTCATTTATGGTTCTGTTCATACGTTCAGCAACTCCATTTTGCTGTGGTGTCCCAGGAATGGTCTTCTCCATTCTGATTCCCTGAGTTGCACAATACTCCTTGAACCCGCCATCAATGTACTCACCACCATTATCAGACCTCAAGCATTTCAACTTCAAGTCTGTTTCATTCTCAACCATAGCCTTCCAATTTTTGAACACATTAAATACATCAGATTTATGTTTCAGAAAATAAACCCATACCTTCCTGCTGTGATCATCAATAAAAGTGACATAGTAGCGAGAACCTCCAAGAGATGCCACTGGGGAAGGTCCCCACACATCAGTGTGCACAAGATCTAGTCTCTCTGACTTCAGTGTTCTACCACTCTTCAAGAAACTGACCTTCTTCTGTTTCCCCATAATACAGCTCTCACACATACTGAGATCAACTGCCTTCAGTTCTGGTAGCTTGCCTCTAGACAGGAGTTCCTTCATGCCCTTCTGACTCATATGGCCAAGCCTGCAATGCCACAAGTCTGCTGTGCTCTCTACAACGGTAGTGGCAATAGTGTTATTCAAACCAGTAGTCATATAGAGTGTACCAGTTTTCTTACCCCGAGCCAGTACTAGTGCCCCTTTGGTGACCTTCCAGGTGCTGTCTGAGAACACCACTGAGTGGCCACAATCATCAAGTTGCCCAACAGAAATAAGGTTCTTCTTTAACTCAGGGATGTGTCTGACCTTTTGCAAGGTCCATTTGTTCTTGTTAGGGAGTACGATGTCGATGTCTCCCATTCCAATTACATTCAAGGCTTCTCCATCAGCCAAATACACCTTTCCAAAGTCACCCGCAACATAGTTTTGCATTATCTCCCGGTGGGAAGATGTATGGAAAGATGCCCCCGAATCAAGTATCCAGTCATCAACTGAACTATGAACTGCAAACAATAGTGCATCCTGTAATTCTTCAGTTACCACATTAGCACTATCGTTCTCTGTCTTCTTGGGATTTCTGCAATTCTTCTTTATGTGGCCAGCCTTGCCACAATTCCAACAAATTGCCTGCTGGCCAGGTCTCATCTTGCTCTTGCTCCTGTTCTTTGATTTTGATTTGCCTCTGTATGAGTTCCTGTCTTGTGCTCTTCCCCGAGAGTCAACATTCAGTGCTGAACTCAAAGCTGAGGTCTCACCTGAATCTCTCCTGCGTACCTCCTCAGTCAAAATCAAATTACGGATGTCATCATATTTCAATTTTGACTTGCCAGCAGAATTGCTAACAGCCATTCTCATGGCTTCCCAACTATTTGGCAGTGATGCCAATAGTATCAATGCACGTATCTCATCATCAAATTTAATTTCAACAGACGACAATTGATTTGTGATAGTATTGAAATCATTCAAATGCTGTGCAACAGACGTACCATCCGACATCTTTAAATTAAATAACTTCTTCATCAGATGTACCTTATTATTTGCTGACGGCTTTTCATACATACCTGATAAAGCCGCTATGAGATCCGCAGTCGTCTTCTCTTTGATGACGTTGTGTGCAACGGATCTCGACAGGGTTAAACGAATAACCCCCAGGACCTGTCGATCCAACAGAGTCCAATCAGCAACTGACATACTGTCCGGCTTCTTCCCCAACAATGGAAGATGGAGTTTCTTCCCATAGAGGTAATCCTCTATCTGCATTCTCCAATACCCATAATCCGTGCCATCGAACTTCTCGATCCCCGATACTCTCACTTCTTCTCCAGCCATCGTTTTTCTCTGACCCGAACCTTGGCTCTTGATACCAATTGTTGTGAAAACGATGACAATAAAGTGAAAATAAATGCACGAAATTAAACAATCACACACGACACAGTATTTACGTGGTTCGGCAAATTGCCTACGTCCAAGGGAGCTGCAGAGGATTTTTATTTCTTGAGGAATCACAATACAATGATGTAGAACGGCTACTGTTCACGCAGACACTGTGCAAGACAAAACAAAAACAATATATATATGTTGTACGGCGGAAACCCTAATTCTGGTGAATTAGCGATGTTCGCTCGAGCGGCGTGTCGAGCCCGCGTCGAGCGAACTTGTTTCCCGCAATTGCTCGAGCGGTCTGTCGAGCTTCCTTCGAGCGAAGCTCTCTGACTTCCCTCCGCTCGAGCGGTGAGTCGAGCGGTCATCGAGTGAACCTCTCTGTCCCGCAATTGCTCGAGCGGTCTGTCGAGCTTCCTTCGAGCGAAGCTCTCTGTCTTGTGTTGCTCGAGCGGCTAGACGCTTCGCTCGAGCGGCGTGAACCAGACTCCACATACTCAACAAGCTCATTTGTGAAATTATCAATATGATATATAGAGAAGTACTCTCTGTGTTTCGAAGACCCTGAAGCTATATTTCTCTCCAGCGAAGCCCCTTCCTTCCTCCCTCTCTGTGTTTCGAAATGCAAAAGCCCTTCCATTTCCTTTCAACCCGACTTCTCACCTTCAATTCCCTACACAAAGTTCTCCTTGACCTTTCCTCCTCTTCATCTAAGGTGAGCTTTTGCTCTTTCCTCAAAAGGGTCTCCAGATTTGGGCTTCCTGAGACTTCATGGAGATCCAAGTGCCCATTCCAATAGCCTCCACCATTGATTCTTGCTAGGGGATTGGAGGAAGCTCAGTGGGGAGAAGAACAAAGGAGGAATTACGTCAGGAAGAGGATGACAAGGAAACGTATGGGAAGTCATGTTCACATGCCGATTCCTATTTTGGTTCCAGATCTTTTGTTGTTTGCTTGATTTGGAACTCTTTTCTTGATTTAGATTCTTGAGAATTTTGAAGCAAAATATTAATATGGGTTTTTGTAAATGTAGAATCTTCATTGATTATTTCCATTAAGTACAGCCACATATAGTTGCTATGAATTTTCATAATTTTGATCACAAATTCTTTTGTTAAATCAAAATCTGATAGCGAGATGCCATGAGAATGGGTGAGGGTTGATTGTCTCCAATACCATGTGGCGTACGAGTGGGAGAGGGCATGCAACTTGAGTTTTATAAGAATTCAAGATAGAAAGCAAGAATTTATAACCAAATATCCAGATAATATGTTGTGGTTAATGAAGAAGTGAGATTTAGCAAGCCAAATTGTGGAGCATAAGGGGAGCAGCAGAAGGTGAGAATCTCTCTGTTTTCATCATAAGTCCTACCAGGGGGGGGGGGGGGGGGGGAAAGGAGGCGTCCTACCAACGCAATACACTGAAAAAAAAAAAAAGAGAGAAATACTAATTTATACTAGCCTGCTAGCTAACTAGGTACTCTCGTTCGCCCAAGAAATTCTTTTCCAGGGAATAAGTACTCTCGTCGCTCCCAAGGCAACTAGTTGGCAGCCATAATGATATTTGGAAAGTGTTAGGCTAGTCATCATTCAACGCCACGTAACACAAAAACTCGTTGCCTCGCTTTATGTACACGTCGAACTTAAGTACCAAAGTTTAGGGATAGGTTACTATTTATTTACTCTTTATGGGGTATTTATTTTTTTATTAATTTTTTAATATTTTTTTAACATCATTAATTATTAAAAAAATTAAAAAATATATATTTTTATTAATTATCACTTCCTTAACAATTAAAAATTAAAAAAAATCATATAAAATAAATAATAAATACATAGCAGAGGGTAGTAACTTTTTTTTTTAAGCAGCCTATTATTTTTCTTAATAGTGCTGGACTCAGGCTTTGATGCCTAAAACAAATGTATTAATTTTTGTGTGGTGCTGCTACACCCACCGAGGCTCCCACCGAAACGTCCATTTTGTTTATTTTTTTAAAATATTTTTGTTTTAATTCTTCGGTAAAAATATCATTTTCCTTTTTATATATATGATGATAATAATGGGTTCTTATCAATGATCTATTATGGCTCTTATCAATGACGTTATAAGAACAAAGGAAAACTTGACTACTTTTTCGTGGTAGTTGGTTCCCCACTAGCACTGTCTGCACTGATACAGGTCAGAGATCCACTATCTAGCTCCCATCACTATATATTTTAATTTTTAACAAAGTTTATTAATTTATCATATTGAAGCCAACCCCGGCCGCAAGCATGCTCGGTTGATAAAGAACGTACGAGAAGAAACACGTTTGTATATATTTTGTAAATTTACTCTTCGATCGATCGCTGTTCCGTGAGAGTACTGAGCGATGATTTTATTAATAGGCATTCTAAATATATAAATATATATATATATATATATATATATATATATATATATAATAAAGTATAAGGTACACCAAACAATAAAGAGAGAGAGAGAAGTTTATCTTCTTTCTTTTTTTTTTTTTTTTTTTTTTTTTTTTTTTTGTAATAGATATAATTTTCCAGGCCATTTCAAGAAAAACAAATGTTGAGCTATTTCCAGTTTAGTTTAATTATTTAGTACGCTAGCTGTTCACATGATCATGAGATATCCTCATGTGGATTAAAATAGCTCGCAAGTAGTTAAACACCAAACAAATCAAGCTGAGAAAAAAAAAAAAAACACCAAACAAATCAAGATAGAAAAATTTGCATGGTTTCCTATTTCGATCATAATTTAAGCTGTCACCAGTGGCCTTTGGAGCAAGATTCTATAATCTTCGCATTAATTTATTAAGAGCATAACTTACCAATACAAATTTATTAACAGCATAAGCCAAATACTCTGAATACAGATGAAACCGGCCACGTTTCACCGCGTGTTTGTAGGTGTTGAAGCGAGCGTTTGTACGTGTCAGTATTGAGGCCGGTAGACTGACATGAGCTGATTCTGGTGCCTAGCTAGCTTCTTCAGTGAGTATCGGGGAGGAGATAGTGTGAATCACGTCGGTGCTTTGACTGCAGGTTATTGAAGTGGGTACGTATCTGTGTGCATGACAGGGTTGGGTGCAGAGGGAGGTACCGACGCATTCTTCAAAGAGCGTCGCAGAGGTTCCACGAAGGCACTTTGATTGGCTGTCGAAGCCGCGGGGACGTCAGGAGGGGTCTTCAGCAAGCGTCGCGGAGGCGACATATTGTGACCTACGGCGGCGCTTTGACTTGTTGTCGAGGCCGGTATGTAAGTGCCCGGGTTGGATGCCGAGGGAGGTACATGAGGCACTTTGTTCAGCAAGCGTCGCGGAGGCGACATACTGTGACCTACGGCGGCGCTTTGACTTCTTGTTGAAGCCGGTATGTAAGGGTTGGGTGCAGAGGGAGGTACATGAGGCACTTTGTTCAGCAAGCGTCGTGGAGGCGACATACTGTGACCTACGGGGGCGCTTTGACTGGTTGTTGAAGGCGGTTTGTAAGGGTTGGGTGCAGAGGGAGGTACAGGCCCGCGTCGCGGAGGACTCGCGACGGCTCC
Source organism: Juglans mandshurica (assembly GCA_022457165.1). NCBI lineage: Eukaryota > Viridiplantae > Streptophyta > Magnoliopsida > Fagales > Juglandaceae > Juglans > Juglans mandshurica. The sequence goes on along the minus strand of CM039620.1, from coordinate 2,741,380 downwards.
TTGATCAGCTGTCGAAACGGTGGCTTCATGAAGAGCCTTCTTCGACAATAATGAGCGTCGCGGAGCAGATATATGGTGAAAGACCTCGGCGGCGCTTTTGCTGCTGGACGTTGTTGAGGCGCCAGTTGGGGTGTATCCGCCCGAATTCGGTGGAGAGAGACAAGCGAGTACGATGGCGAGCAGCACTAGAAGACGAAGCATTTTAACCTAGCTACAAGCTTGCTTCTCGTTCTACGTAGATCGAGACGGAGAAATTATGCTTTAGTTATATATAGAACTAAGGGGGTTTGGATTTAGAGTTGAGAAAATATAATTTTAAATTAAAGATAGAAAGTTAAAAAGTTTAAAATATTTATTGATTTAAAATTTGAAAAAATATTGAATTGTTTATTATATTTGATGTAAAAATTAAAAAAATATAATGATTAAATAAAATGAGTTAAAATATTTACAGAATTTAAAAGTATTTTAGGTGTTAATATACGAAAAGGCACTTACTCAATTGATGATTGTTAACAATTAATAAATAATATAACAGTGTCGACACAGTCAATGTGCATGTCTTAGCCTTAGATGCATGCCATGCTGCGTACCATATTAAGGAAACCATGATTTTTAAAAGCCCAAAATACCCTTTTTTTTTAAAAAAAATTAAAAATAAAAACCCTTGAGAGATTTTAAGAGATTTCATAGTTTTAAAATTATTTACGATTTTTTAAATTATTTTCAGGATTTTATTTTTTAATTTCGTGATGTGAGAGCTGTGGCAAAGTTGCAAACTTTAGAATTGCTGTAGCATCAGGAGTCGGGTTACTCTGCCGAGATTAACTCGCTCAAGTTTATCTTTTTTCATTTTTTAGATTTTTTTTTTCATACTTTTTTAATATATTTAAATATTTTAAAAAATTAAAAAAAATCAATATATTTAAAATCATTTTCTTAATTATTAAATTAAAAAAAACTCTTTGACAAGCAGTCAAGTTGAACGGTAAAATTGAAAGACAAAATAACTTTTTCACTGGCATTAATGGTCATTCCTTTAGTTGCTTGTGGCGTGAATGAATTTCTTCTGTATTTAAATCTCAACACAGTACGTACTTTGCCTAATGTCGGCAGTGTGCATATCTAATCAACTCATCTCAATTCATCTCATCTTATTATTACAATTTTATCAAATTTTCACACAAAATATAATAAATAATTCAATATTTTCTAATCTCAAAACAAAGCTTTCAAATTTCCACGCACTTCCAGCCTGTGTTTCATTTCTGAATCCACTTCCAGCTTGCTCCAGTTTTCCGCATGTTTCATTTGATCTGAATCCACTTCCAGCCTGTGTTTCATCTCTGAATCCACTTCCAGCTTGCTCCAGTTTTCCGCATGTTTCATTTCTGAATCCACTTCCAGCCTGTGTTTCATCTCTGAATCCACTTCCAGCTTGCTCCTGTTTTTCGTACGTTTCATCTCTGAATCGACTTCCAGCTTGCTCCTGTTTTTCGTACGTTTCATCTCTGAATCGACTTCCAGCTTGCTCCTGTTTTTCGAATCCACTTCCAGCCTGTGTTTCATCTCTGAATCCACTTCCAGCCTGCTCCTATTTATTACGACACTTTCGTTATAGCCACACACTTCACTTCGCATGTTTCATCTCTGATCCACTTCCAGCCTGTGTGTTCATCTCTGAATCCATTTCCAGCCTGCTCCTATTTATTACGACACTTTCGTTATAGCCACACTTCGCATGTTTCCAGAGATTCCCATAAAAGTCGTTCAAAAAAGGCAGGCTGACCGCTGACCGCTGACCGCTGACGTACGTAAAAGCAAGTGGAAAAATTACCCATTTCCGACTAAAGACGATGGACGTGGGCCGTCCACAAGCTGGTTATCCCATTTCCGACTACACCCTCATTTTCATTTTCCTTAATTATGGTTATCAGGCCTGATATTTTAAAAATTACTAGTGGGCTTGAAAGGCCTCACTCTTTAACAGGCCCATATAGTTGATGGCCATGGCCCGGCCCACTATCTAAGGCCTGCATTTCGTGCCCGTCAATTTGTTTCCTCTCCTGCTGGATGGATAATGCTAACCAATAAAAAAAAAATGCAAATCTCTCCAAATCGAGTCCAAAAGTCAAAACAATACTATCAGAAAAGAAAAGTCTCAACTTCTCCGAAACAATTGGGGGTTGTTTGGCTTTAACTTAGCTTAATCCCCAAGCCACTACAGGACCGGATCATAGAATAATCTCCGCAAACAACACGCCACGTGTCCAAAACCCACTTGTAAACAACACACCACGTGTCCATCGCTTAGATTTTTCATGTACATGAAGCAATGAGAAATATTATACACTACACTCATCATATTTTGATCATAGTACTAAGTAGTATAAGGCACATTCATTACCATTAGATAATAAAGAAGCATGCAATAAATGATCATTTAACAGTGATAAATATGTCACATCATACTTAGTAGGATAAAAACGAAATGGTAGTCTGATGTATAGAATTTTTCATGTCTATATATATGCACTGAGTGGCAATATTAGGTTTTAGATTTTTACTGGAAATTTTTTCTTTTACAATTTTTTTTTTTCTTTTGGAAAAGCAGACGTTACAGCTAAAACTTTATTTAAAACCCTCACTTTTGAATGAAATATCGTGTAAACATCAAAACAGTACAAAAAAAAGTACAAATAAATCTATAAAGACATTTAAACTTATCTTAGATGGGCTTTACAAAATTCTCTCCATCATCTCAACTCACTACTATTCACAAATAACTCAATTTATCTGAACTCAGCTCAACATCCAAACGGAGCCTAAATGTTGCATTGAAAGATCATGTTTAGATTGGAAATCATCTCTCTCCAGCTAGTTATTATTGGCAGCCATTATATTTGAAGATAAATGATTTAGCTACAAAGATATTCTATAAAAGTAAATATATAAAATGACGTGATTTGATATGGTATATTAGATTTTAAAATTATTTTTCTTGTAAAATAGATCTAATGTATCATATGAAGTCATGTCAATTTGTAGGTAATTTGCTTTTGTGTGATCACTTCACTTCAATTTATGTAGTACTCATGTATGTAATATAACCGTTCCATACACTTTGCATGTCGTACTATAAAATAGCCAGAGAACTATTATGCAAATGAAATATTGAGAAATATTTAATTGAATGAAATAGAGTGTAAAGTTAGAGTTAGAAAATCTTTTCCTCACCTTTTTCCCTCTCTATGGTCGAAACTGATCTTTAGTGGCAACCTGCCCACCAGGATCTTACGTGCATGCCACCATCAGCAATATTGTCATGTCTATGAGTTTACAACAAATTAACTTATTTTTCAAATTTTTAGTAAATTTACTAATGGAGTTGAGTACGGATAGAGAGAGAGAGAGCGAGATAGATAAAAAAAAAAAAAAAAAAAAAAAAAGGGTACCCTTTGTTCTATGTATTGGGAGGAAAGAGAAGGGAGAAATCTTACCTTAGGCATGCATAAAAAGAAAATAATATTTAAAAAATGAATTGGCTAACACACCCATGTATCATTTTACATAAGGGTGTTCAACCGGATCGGTTTTTTTTCGGATCCAATCCGAACCCGAATGCATTCGGGCGGTTATCTGTCCGAATTACACCCGGGCGGTTAAAAAACTTCCGGATCCAGTTATGTGACCCAATTATCCGTAATCGGGTTCTTTAAAATGAAAAAAATCCGCATCTCTCATTCTCGGTCCCTTTATTCTCCTTTCTTTCTCCTTTACATATTTGTTGAACCACTAGCTGTTTCCAAAATTCAAGAAACAAATGGTACTGTGGCTACTTCAATGCATACAGCCTAAAGGCTGGTTTTGATCTGTACGTATTAAGCAAATTTTGACTTTCTAAGAATAGAAATTTAACTCACTTTTTTAAAAAGGAAAAAATTATTTTACCTCCTAAATTTATCGCTCAAATTAACTGCTTGATAATTTTTTTTTATTTAGTGATTAAAAAGTTATTTTAAATGTATTGAGATTTTTTTAAAATTTTTTTTAAATATTTAAATATATTAAAAAAATATAAAAACAAAAATTAAAAAGAACGTGCGGTGAGCTCTGACTCTTTTGAAAACATAGATGGCACAAAATTAAAGGAGAGATCAGAAGGTTTGCGCGTGCATGTACGACAAAAAATAAGTTAAAGGAATTACATACAATTAAAATAAATAATTAAAGACGTGTGTTGCAATTGGCCGATCAATGCGCGCAGTGAAAAAGAAAAGTAAGAATTATTTTTATTTTTTATTTAAAAATTTAAAAAAATTGTAATAATTAATTTAAAAAAATTATAATAATTTATTTAAAAATTTAGTATTTAAATTATGTTTAAAAATAAGATCGAATGAGATAAAATGAGATAAGATAAGAATTTTATACCTCATCTAAAGCCCCAAATAAAGACAAGAATTTCATATCAAAATTTTTCATTACTTTTTTTTTTCATCTAATTATTATCTAACTATTACAATTTACTCAAACTTACATAAAAAAACACAAAAGACAATACAATGTTTTTTAATTTAAAAATGAAAATAATAGAAAATTAGATTCAAATAATTTTTTGATTTTATAATATTTTTATTTAAAATTTTTTCTCATTTCTCAAAATTTAATAAAACATCTAAACTTAAATCATTTCATTATTATTGGTAAAATTTTCGTATCAGCTCAACAAGCTATTCTAATTATTAAGGTTACCTAACTCTTCAAATCGTCCAAGGGTCTTATAGCTGCAAGCAGAGTAAAATAAACTAATAAAGACCTGATCTAGTCCTACGCGAGCGGGGCCGCTCCAAAATTCTTTCCTGGAAAGCATGTACTCTTGGACGGTTAGAACTAAAGGCGGCCTCTAATTCTGTAGTCTATTGCCGTCAATCCACGCCTTCACGTGCATTTGATTCCGTTTTCGTACCCCACACATTTTAGAATTCGCAAGTGTTTTCCAAGCTGAGGAACCTAGAAGTCTATTATATATAGAATCGATCAGAAAGCATGCAATAGTGCACATACTACTTCTTCAACAAGCAGCTGCTTAATTGAGAAATCTAAATCCTTCTAGCTGTTGAATCTTATTATCATTCCAAAACATGTTCTTTTGGAGAGAAGCTATGTGCAATGCTGTGAAGGTGGTGATCGTTGCGTTATTGATTTTTACAACCATTCCTGATCAGCTTGAGGCTGCAAGGCCGTTGGATGAAATCGTGGAGATGGAGTTGTCGCCCGGTGCAAGAATGGTGTCATATATTATTCCAGCAAGTTCGAGGAGGCCGTCCGTTTCTACCATCTCACCCTAATCCTTGCACTTACATCCCCAAACCCGGTGATCATGATGGACATTGCAACAAGTGATGCTCATGATACCCAGAAATGGAGCCCTAACCGTGGTGAATGGTGATCATGTTTAGAGGTGTAAACCGGTCGGTCCGGTCCGGTAATTATCGGTCCGGTCCGGTCCAGTCGGTCCATTCGGTCCGACCTTTTTTATTTTTTTAAAATCAATTAATAAAAAAAATTTATTTAAAATACTAAATTAAATTAAGTGACTTATTAATGTGAATTATGTAACAAACTCAATAAAAAAAATATTTTATATGGTTAATAATAATAAATTACATTATTAATTTATATAATTAATTAATTGATATTATATATTAGTTAATTCATAGAATATTAACAAGTGTTAATAACATATTTAAAATTTTATATTGTTAATAGTGATAGGTTAGATGAAGATATATATAAAATATTGTTAATTTATAAAATATGAACAAGTATTAATAACATATTTAAAATTTTATATTATTAATTGTACAATTATTATATAAATAATATATATAATATTTTATTTATTTTTATTTTTTATTCGGTCGGTCCGGTCCGGTCTGGTCCGAGAAATCTCCATCCCGAGACTGGACCAAAGACCGAAATTCTTCTATTTATTGGATCGAAACCGACCATGCATTTGGTCGGTCCGGTCCGTTCCGGACCGAACCGGTCGGTCTGGTCGGTTTCTCCGGTCTGGACCGACCGGTTTACACCCCTAATAATGTTATAAGTCGTGACGTCCGACGCGACGCCTCTTATATTATTAATGTTACGAGGCTTGATTTTAATCTTAACTATATTGGGGCTTATATTTCCTTAATACGCTATTATATATATGTTTATTTTATTTTGTATTTTATTTTTTATATCTTGTTACTTATTGCAATCTTTGTTCTAAAAGTGGTATATTTATGAAGTAGTGTTCAAGCCAATAATTCAAATAATATACCACCTGATTTTCTAATTATAACCTGTAATTTATTTTGCCAACACATTGAAAAAATGGTGTCCACTAATTCGGTTTTTTTTAATATATATATATATATATATATTTATATATATATAAGGCCATAGATTTTTTCCAAAATATTCCTTTACCACCACTACTCCCTAGAAAATTCTACTTGCAGTAAAATTCTCCAAATTTATCTTCAAAAAGTAGTAGTTGTCGGGAAGCTTTTATCAACCGACTTACTGACTTTAGTATATTATATATATATCGCGTGTGTGCGCGCGTGTGTGTGAAAGCTCAATATATATATTATAAGATGTTATACAATAATATGTTAAATAAGAGATATTTTTATAAAATTATATTAATTTTATAAGTTGTTTTATAAAAATATTTTTTATTTAACACATTGTTATATAATATAAATATTGTAAGTAAATCATTTTCTAAATATTAATATAAAGGAGGATCATGAGTCCGACAAGCTACTGGTAAAGAAGTCAAAGTGTAAATTGGCGAGCTAGTGTGTCAAGAATGCAAGTGCGCTCGAGTCACGAGCGTGTCAGTCGGCAAGTAGTATGCGTGTAAAGCGTAGTGTCTGTCCAGTGTTTCTTGGTGCGCGTGTAGCAAAAGTGATAAGGCCAGTGATGGGTTACTTGTGCATATTAAGTTTTTCTTTTTTTTTTTTAAATACTTTTTAACATCTTTAATCACTACAAAAATTAAAAACATATATAATTTTATTAATATTTACTTATTTAATTATTAAGTAAAATAAAAAATTAAAAAAATAAAATATAAAAAGAGTAATTGACGAGTAGTAATAGGGTAGTAACTCTATCATTATTCAAGTAATAAACTTTTTGTTAGTTTATTGAACTTCCATATTTATAAGTCTCACACACATCACACCACACTTTTTTTTAAATGTTTTTAAAATATTTTTTTGATTTTATTCTTCTTAAAATAATTGAATTCTTCTACTCATCATTCATATACCACATATTTAATAAAAGAAAAAAAAATAAGAAAATAATAAAAAGAGTGGTGTGTGATGTATGAGGCTTATGAATAGAATTTTTCTAATTTATTTTTCTAGTGTCAACTCTTTGCTTTTGGTTGTTAATATTATAATAAAATAATTTTAGTTATTTTATATAAAAGACCTTCCCCAACATTATTAGTGTTGTTACAACTTATCTACCCATATGAAGTCATGAAGATTCTCAAATAATCTTTTTACAACTAGCTAGACATTTTAACGAACACCTTGAAAGCAGTTTGTATGAGCAGTACTCCACCTTGAAACCACAAAATAGTGCTGATAGTTTCTTATACCATGGTACTATAGCCATACCCAAGTAGTCTATAGACACGTAACACTAAAGCTCGTTGCCTCGCTTCATGTACACATGTTTTAATTTTGGTGTGGTGCTGCTACACCTAGAATAACTTGTTGGCCCAATTTGTCCGAAATACCCTATCCATCCACCCGATAAAGTCAGGTTGAGAGGAGATGTGGGTTGGTTCAATCTATTTAGCGGGTGAAAGCGTAGCCCCCAATCTCTCATCTTTCTCCACACAAAAAACCCTAAGCCTCTGCCTCTCTCTCTTTCACCGTCGTGGGTCTCTCTCTCTCTCTCTCTCTCACCACCATAGGTCTTTCTCTCACCCTCACTCTCACTCTCTCTCTTCGGCCGCAGCTCCACGAACACCTGTATCTAAGTTTTTGCATTAACATTTCTTCTTTTTTTGACCAATAAGATCAAGTGAGCAGTTTATGTTCTCAATCATGATGACGAACTTAGAAGTAGTCTCAATCAAAAGCTTTCGCAGTTCTGTGTCATCCTTCACTGCTGTGAGCTCAAGATCATAGACATCATAGTCCAACAAGTTTGCCATTACTGCAATCATCGTTGACTTCCTTGTCCTAGTAGGGCCACAGAGATGATAACCCCTCTTCCATGGCTTCCCAATCTTTTCATAATAGTTCTTACTCTTGCTGAAAATCAAAAGGTCATCGAAATTGATTCTTTCAAAGCTAAGTAGTTGGATGCAGGCCGATAACTTTTCAAAGCTAGAGATTGCGAGAGAATGAGTTATGGGCCACTTTTCAAAGCTAGAGATTGCGAGAGAATGAGTTATGGGCCAATAACTTTTCACCCGATCCGAATGGGTCAGGTCAGGTTGGTTTATTTTCTTTGGTCATTGGTTGCGGGCCGAGTCAAGTTGGGCCCAAAAGTGCTTGGGCGGGCCAATGTGCAGGCCTAGCTACACCCACGAGGCTCCCACCGAAACGTCCATTTTGTTTATTTTTTTAAAATATAGTTTTTTAATTCTTCGGTGAAAATATCATTATCCATTTTATATATGATGAGTCGATGACAATGATCGGTTCTTATCAATGATCTATTATTGCTCTTATCAATGTCCTTATAAGACAGAAGGAAAAGTTGACTAATTTAGCCTACTTTTTCTTGGTCTTGGTTCCCCACTAGCACGGACAAGGCAAGAGATCCACTATCTAGCTTCCAACCCATTACTATATATTTTAATTTTTAACAAAGTTTATTAATTTATCATATTCAAGGCAACCCGGCCGGCCCCATGCATGCACGTTCTCCGGCTTGCAGACTTTGATAATTATATTCACATTAAGTTTGTTTAGATTTTTCCAACAATGTCTATATATATATGCACCGAGTGGCATGCATGCAATAGGTTTTAGATTTTTACTGGAAATTCATATAAATTTTAGATTTTCTTTTTACAGTTATTATGTCTATAATTCGGTCATAAATACTCTTTTTTTAGTGATTATAATTAATTTGAAAATACGACATCATCTATGACGTACTCCAAACAAGATCTTAGATATCCATACAAAAAAAGTCATTACAAAAGCAAAAAAGTTAATGCAAAAGGACGTTATCATCATGGGAATTATGCTGTGAATATATGTCCAGCTACGTACATCTCCACGTACTGTTGTGAAAGACGATCATGTATATGCAATTTCAAGTGAAAAATAATAAAATTAAAAAGCCTATATATATAGCTGCTCCGACTCCGAGCATGCGAAAGCGGTATCTTTTTAATTTTCAAGATATAATATATATGCGATTACGAATGGGAGAATTTGTGAAGGTTGTTATTTAATTTAAACTTTGTGCGTATATATATAATTGCATTATTAATATTTGTGATCCAGCCAAGAACATTCCACCCCTCTTAATTCTGTCTTTGTTTCTAGCACTTCAACGTCTTAATTAGTTTAATATCCATTCATATTAATCCCTGACAGCTACTGCACTTTCGCTTGCTATTATGAACATTGAAAAGTGTAATTGAAGAGTGGCTGCAAGTTTGGCCCAATACATGTATGTAAGAAAGTGTATAAGGATGTCTGAGGCATCCAAGTTTAAAGTCTAGCCCAATATTTCTGCTGTCTGGGCTGCATTTCTTGTAAATTCAGGCTCACGGATCGGGGACCTAGCTGGCCTGGTTTATGTTTTGGTCGAGTTTGTACCTCTTGTTATCTCTGATACTTTTCTTTTTTGTTTTTTCTAGCAAGACAGTAATACACCAAATTAAATAGAATCAGACTAGCTAATTTGGAATTCCTAGATTTCTCGTTTAAATTTTAAGGCATAAAGTGAGAGAGATAAACACAAAGTGTATCTTACAACATTTATGGCTGCCAATTTTTATGGACAACATTAAATATTCAAATAAATACTATGAGATACACTTTGTGCGTCTATTTCTCTGTCAGTTTAGACCCTAGAGCTCAAGCAGGAACCCTAAGAGATCCAAGTTCAAATTAATACCATCGTGCTTTAATTCTATTTACATAACCACATATATAGGATCATCATCCTAATTAATTTCAAGCAATGGTGAAATATCTGATCAACACTGTTGAATGCGGTTTGCATGCAGGAAGATACGATATAGTTGGGAGTAGCAGTGGTACTGAAGATGTTGAACAAGACATGTAGAAAGTACTACATATCGGATTATCATATATCAGTGATTAGTACTGCAATTAATTCGATCTTTTGGTTGAAAGTAAAACAGTATTATTATAGCAGTAGTACTACTTGTTCATAGTGGCGTGTTAGGCTCTGATTCCAATATTCGGGGTTTGAAAGCATAGGAATGTTGACTGAAATATAAAAAAGGCAATGCTATATATTGCAATTGAACAAACATTATGCCATTTGTCTACTTAATCCATTGCTCGACCAAGAAAACGTACCAAACCGACCGCCAAAATTCTTTACATTCATTGTATGTTCTTATCAAATACGGATTCTCATAGACCAACCAAAGCAAACTAAATTATGCCCCCTTAAAGCCCTCATGGATAAAAATACTTTTGCATGTTTTGAAACATATTCTGTTGAAGTAATGGCTTACTAACCCTATTGTTACTTTGGCTTGTCGGCCTGGACTGCATGACATCCTGCATGCGACTCGCAAAACTGTACGTGGAGCTTCTACCTGACCTCTGAACGAATACAAAAAGGCCAAAAGTGATGAAGCTTGATGCCTACCTTATTCTGGCCTGCTCCAGATTTTTGGAATAAATTCACATCTTTTGATTCTATATATATGAAAATAAAAAGTTTCGGGATCAGTCCATTTTGATGAAGAATAAAACAGATGGTCACGATCTCTTGGCGTTATGGCTGTTTCTGTAATCTGGAGAGAGTAGATCGATCTCAATTTGAGCTATAAAAATAGAGGGTCAAGAGTACTTGCTCCCTGCAATTAACTAGTGCTCATGACCCCATTCATGAAGCAACACGAGAGTCAATATTGTTTTCCACATGCAACAATGAAACTCTGGACTGAGAATTCTGGAGGCACTTGGAGATCAATGGTCTTTATTCTGTTGATTCTCATGGCAAAAACTCTTGCGGCTGCAAGGCCCTTGGATCATGATCATTTGAAGCCGCAAGTTGGTGATATATCGGTAATGAAAGCTGCCCGAATTAATAGTAAAGGCCCTATCCCGCCTTCTGCTCCTTCTGCTTGCACTGATGAGGAACACATGTACAGGCCGGGGAGCCCGCGTGGCTTTGGATACTGCCCGCCGAATCATGCCTAAAACTTGCTGCTTATACATGCTACATATTGTGCATTAATAATACATTACTGAGTGCGTAGCATCTAAGATAAATATGTAAGAAACGTGTGCATGCATGCAGCATGCATGTTTAAGAAGCATATATATCTGTAGATAAAGATAATATGCTTAAGGTCATGTACGTACGTAGTAGACAATGCGATCTGGCCGGAAGTACTGAATATATATTCGCTTTCATATTAGTTAATTTCTGCTCTCTTAATATTGTTAAATATAGATCTAGAAAGTGTTATCTTTCGGAAGATATAAATAGTGCTATTTTTGTTTTCTTGATTCTAGCTCGTGGGCAATTAGTTGAAGTTGATCTTATAATATCATTCTGTTCGAAGGAAAATGTGAAAAGAACGAATGAAAATTTGAAAGATTCTCAAAATGATATATGGGATTTAGATCAATGTGATATTCCATTTCATTCATTCGAGTCCTATCGATCGATTAATGGACGAGTAGTGTATTTAAAAAGTTAGGAAATTAGAGTAGTATTAGACAGAAGTTCATATGATACTGGTGCATGCAAGCTGGTATAGTAGTTGTAATAACATAATGGTAATTAATTAATTGCAATATAAAGAGTATTGGAGATGGTATAAGAAGAGTAGAGATACTTTTGATGGAACTTTACAATTGCATTCTTCTCTCGTAAAATTTGAAACCTGGTATTTGGTCGATGCCAACAAATCTAAATCAATTACTTCAAAGAATGTTTTAAATTTGTGAGTGAATTAATTTTCCATTTATAGTTAATATACAAACTTATGCGTTACCATATATATCAAAATTAAAATTGTTTCTTCTACACCCTTTCGCCTAAACTCAGGGACGAGGCCAATTAGGGACCCCCAAGGCTCTGACCCAACAAAAAAAATTATATATATATATATATATGTGTTTAATTTGTATATTTCTCTCAATTTTTGATATTTTTGGTCTTGTTGATCTTGTCCACAACTAATAATTGGCACTGGTCAATACTCTTAAATGGCCAGTCTTATGGGTGCTTGCAAATTGTCAACAATATTTTAATATATAATAGATCTTTTTAATATATCATCACATTAGAATTTGGTATCATTTAAAGTCTTATGATAATACATTTAGTTTTCCTATTTTAGTTCAATAAATTAAATTAAAATCTAATATTAAAGTCAAATATAATATGCAATTGTGCTGGATAAAAACTTTTAAATATATGACATTAGTACTGCTATAAATTATTTCAGCAAAATATAAACTTAGTGTATGGTTTATATATATATATATATATATATATATATATATATTTATATATGTAGATGATATGGTGATTTTTGCTAATTGTGGTAAGCGGTCCGTTAAGGTGATTAAAGACATTCTTAATATCTATGCTTGCTGGTCTGGACAGGTAGTCAATGAAGCAAAGTCTTCCATCTTTTTTTCTTCTAGGATTTCGTCTTCTAGATGACGAGAAATTTTGAGTATTACAGGTTTTACTGTAGGAAGCTTTCCAATAAGATATTTGGGTGTTCCTATAATTACTGGTCGTATGAAGATTCTGTATTTAGAGGATTTGTTGATGAAAATTTGGAAGAAAATAGAGGGATGAAAGGTTCAATTTCTATCTTCAGGGGCTCGACTAATTCTCTTAAAACATGTGTTATCAAGTCTGCTGATTCATTTGTTAGCTATTTTACACGCTTCGAAGTCGGTATTTGCTATGATTAATCGGATGTTTAGCACTTTCTTTTGGGGTTTAGTTGAGGGGAAACAAAAAAAAAAAAAAATTGGTGAAATGGGAGTCATTATGTAAACCAGTTGATGAGGGAGGTCTTGGCTTACAGAATCTTATGGATGTTCAAAAATCTCTACGCTTTAAATTTGTTTGGAAATTGCTTACTGAAAATTCTTTGTAGGCAAATTTTTTCAAGGCCAAGTATATAAATGATCAACATATTTCATTAGTGAATCCTTTGAGGGGGACTCAGCTCTGGAAGAGAATTGTGGCTCTTATTCCGTTTGTGCTTAGTCGATCTACCTGGATTGTAAGAGAAGGTAATCTCTCCTTTTGGTGAGACAATTGGTTGGAAACTGAACCGATATGTGATGAGCGTAGCATTGCTGATGTTCCAGCTCTGAAAATAAAGGAATGCATGGTGGAGAATAGTTGGGATGTGGATTTCTTATTGCAAATTGTAGGTCCAAAATTCACGAAAAGATCCTAGCCAAAGTAGGGGGCACAAAAACTGGTTATGACATTTTAATTTGGTTGGGTAAATCGGATGACAGGTTCTCCACTTCCTTTGCTTGGGATTCGGTGCATGTTGTAGTTCCAAAACGGCAGTGGTCTGAATGGATATGGCATACGACTTTATCAAAGAAATTTTCCATTGCAATGTGAAAAGTTTTTTCACATAACTTGAATGCTGATGATCGAATACGGTGTAGGTGGTCTCTAAGTGTGAATGTTGCGAAGAGAAATCAATTGAAGATTTAAATCATGTTTTATATGGAGGTAAAATGGCCTCAAGACTATGGCAGACTTGCTCGAATATTTTAGGAATTCCTTTTGTATCAAATCGTTCCTGATCTCCATCAGTGGAAGCTTGGTTTCGGAGAAGTAAGAAATCCTCACAGGTGGGCAATTTGATTGGCTTAGTTCTAGTGATTTTAATGTGGAGCTTGTGGTCATGAAGGTGTACTGCTCGAATGCAAGGACGTAAGGAACCGTTTGATGTTTTATGGTATAAAGTTAAATACTAGATTGCTTGGGTAGCTAGCCGTTTGAGAGCTTCTAACCGTTTGGACAAGAGGGACATTTCTATTTTGCAAGAACTGAAGTTACCGATGGATCCTTCCCGTCCAAAGCAAGTGCGTGCAATCTCTTGTCATAAGCTAAGTCTGTGGATGGTTTAAATTGAATGTGGATGAGAGTAGCCTTAATAATCCTGGAGAATCTGGTACAGGTGGCGTGTTAAGAAATCATGATGGAAAGTTGTAATTTGCATTTACGGACTATACTGGTATTGGTTCGAATAATAGGGCGGAGCTGATAGCGCTCTTACTTGGTTTGCAACACTGAAAACTGCATGGTTTTAACAATGTTATACTTGAACTAGACTCCCTTTTGATAGTTAACTGGTTGAAGGAAGGTCGCTGTAATGTTTGGTACTTGGAGGATTTTTTGGAGGAGATTTGCAATCTTTTAAGGGACTTGAATGTGCGGTTTCAACATGTCTTTAGGGAGGGCAACTCTGCAGCAGACTGGCTTGCACGATTGGGTTGTAGAGGTTGCACTGATGAGTTTTTGAATGAAAATATTCCTCATTTGCTGAAAGGTATCTTGCGAACTGATCGAAGTGGCTTGCCGAATTTGAGAATTTGCTCTTGATGTTGGTATACGGTCTTGACGTTGACGTTGTTGCTAGTTAAACTCGTTTGTTGGGTTTTTTTGTGCTTGGTATTATTCTTTCAATTTTAATGCAATAAGCTTGGAAATAAGGTCATTTTATTGGAATGTCTTGTAACAACGGTATTCTTCCGCCACAAGTGAGTGTTTTTTTAATAAAGTCTAAGCATTGTCTAGTTTCATAAATATATATATATATATATATATATATTACCCCTTTTTATAATTCCTATATAGATTATTTCCATATTTCAACATCTTTTCTTAATTGCAATATATAAAATGCAATAAGCAATTGTGCTAGATAAAAACTTTTAAATATATGACGTTACTGCTATATTATTCAGAAAAATACAAACTTAGTTTATTATTTATATATATTACCCCTTTTATAATTCTTATATAGACTGTTTCCATATTTCAACATCTTTTCTTAATTGCAATATATAAAAAATTTAGATATAAAATTACTGGTATTCACGGCAGAGGAATGCAATTTTGAAATTTATTTTTTCTTTCTTATTTTTTACTCAGTTTTTTTATCAATTTATTAATGTTGTTCCTTAAAATTTTCAATTCAACTATTTATTCTAGACTTAAAAGTATCCAACTCCTCCAAATTTATAATCCTGACTTCGTCCCTGCTTAGACCCTTGATGAAAATGATTTTGTACTAGTTTAAAATGTGCTTGTCCCATATAGACTCTTTAGAAAGAAAATAGGACCATATAAATTAAAAATAAATTATTAATAATGGGTCCTATTTTTTTCGAAAACATGTACAAATCAACTTACGCATCCTAAATCTATATTTAGCATTAATCACCCTCCGTAAATATTGGACCACCGTGAAGTTAGCTAAAGTCAAAAGCTTTGTTTTAATAGCATAAGAGAAATGCTACTTATCATTCTCACACTATATATCAACGTGCGATTCGCGATTTGTCATTTTTAATATGTATGTATTTAAACGTCAAATGGGTAGCACCCTCGGATGTACGTCTGTATGTTCTCTGAGCTTTTCTTGATTGCCTCCCTATCCAAGGATGACTTGCAAAGAAATAAAGAGACCAATATACGATATTTGATCCAACCAAAAGAAGACGAGAGGAAAATACATAAACTACATCGTAATTGCTTGGAAATTTCAGAGTTATAATGCCGAAATTAAAATTTCATCAGAAATTACGAATTGCATAATACATGGGGTTTGGACTTTGGACTTTGTCTTTTTCCCTAAAAAATAAAATATTGCACAAAAGCAGCATCAATGCATCTGTTTTCCGATATTTTTCGCCCTTCATATTTAAAAGTGAAATAATAAGCTTCCTCTTTATACGAAAAGTTCCAAGAATCAAGACACCTCTCAAGGCTCGCGTGCTGAGAGGCTTTTTCGAGGGCAATTGCGGGCGTGTACTTTGTCTTTTGTAATACCCAGAAACACATCAGTTTTGCAGGACATATAATAACAGAGTACAGGAGGTTAGGTGTTATGATGTCAAGACCATGGACCATGGTGGAAAGCTTGAATCAATAAAAATGTTTGAATTACAAACTATCTTAAAGAGCAAACTAAAATAGGAAAGAAAAAAAGAATTAAAACATTTACATCATGTTTTATATCTTCTCTTAAAATCTAATATGTTTAATGTAGTGAAACGTTATAAACGAAGACAATATAATACAAGAATTATTAAAATATAAAATAAATAATAAAATCTATCTTCTCGTTGCTTAAAGTTTTCAGTTGCAGTCTCCATCACCAGGTTTGGGAATGAAAGTGCAAGGATTAGGAGCAGAGGGTGGAACCGGTCCTTTACTTTGTGGAAATAACACCTTATATTCTGAACTAATTGTTGTTGATTTCTGGTTATCCAAAAGCCTTGCAGCCTCGATATGCTTGGTAGTAATTAGAATGAAGGAAACAATAATCACCACCTTTGCAGCATTGAAAATACTTTCCCTCTCATAGAACATGGTTTGAGCTGAAGATGGATGTGTATCTATCTGAATGAAGACCTGATCTTTTTTTCACAAATGAGAGGCAGTAGGTTTTAGAGCATTACGGTTGCAGAAATATAGTGGGAGATGTACTTGGGATTTCCCGGATTACATAGCTTGACAGGGAAGAAGTGAAAATGTTGTAAAGAATCAAGGAAAAACAAGTGCAAGAACGCCACAATTGCGTGCCCATATATACATATTAAGAATCAGAGTACTGTCTGATATGAACTTTTAGGCTGTACATACACACATGTCAAAGGGGTGAAAGTGTGTGCTGCATGCGCGCAACTACTTGTATGGTCAGTTTGCAACTTCTTGGCGAGTCCTTGGTTGACGCATGCAGGAGGAGGTCTTGACTTCTTGATGTTAGAGCCAAAACTACGCTTTTGCATAACAAATTACAAACAAAACAAATGATTTTCTGTATGCTTTAATCTCTTCTCTACCGACCTCAAGCACTCATGCCCCAATGACAGATTATTACAATGATGACAGCAAATCACAAGGAAAATTAATCAATCCCTGCATTTACACGTTTCTTTAAATGGAAAAGTGGGGAGCAGGCGGATCACTGCAATGAAGAGGTGAGGGGCATTTGCAGTTCACACAAACTTAGCCATAAACATATAATCGATGCAATTAGATGGATTATCTTTGATTATCAATTACGAACAGAAGTTGCTGATGGTGCAGAAAACATCAAATTTTGCAGTCGAAATCGGTTCTATTAGATTTGGTGCGTTTTGACTTTTGTTAATATTAATTTTGGTGGATAGATTAGAGTTCTTAGATCATAGACAATGTTGCAGTTTGTGTCTTGAATTTAGAGAGCATGTGGTCCATATGCATTGGTTTCCCATAAACTTCAGCATATTTTCTTATCTGTCCGGCCATTCCGCATTTCAAAATGCCTTTCACATAGCTTCCACGAAATTGTATACAATTTGCATGCCCTTTATCTGAAATCTTGTTCTCATCGTACCAAAGAGGAGAGGAAAGAATCCCAAAAAAACCAAATGATATCGTACCATATCAAAACTTAAAGAATGATTTAGTTAGCATGTTCTGTCTCTGTCTCTGTCTCTGTCTCTCTTTTTTTTTTTTTTACAAGAACATTTTACACTTTTAAAAGGTACAAAGTGTATGTTTTTAAAGAACTTGAAGATGCAATACGCTAGTTTTTGTTTTGGAGTGCAAAGTGGAAAAGTCATCAGTAGTTATAGGGTGCAAAGCGTATTTATCATTCCATTTTTTCTATTTTTTATTTCATGATTTTCACGAGTCACGCATTTGATGTAATCATAATCCTTTAACACCTTAATGAAAGTTGTCATTTGAATCCTATTTTCGTGTAATTTCCTTGTCGTTAAGCAACTTAAGCTCGAAGTGCCATGAGGTGGAAGATGGTGACAAGCCCTCGAGGGGGCTTAATCCATTGACAGCCCAGTAATTAATGCGCGCATATGAAATCCGAAAACAAAATGCTTAAGAAAAAAATTTATAAAAAGTTTACTTCGTAGATATTGATATTCTAAAAATTATGAATTTTGATTTGAAATTAAAAAAAAAAAACTAACAGAATAAAATATTAAAAATAAAATTATAAGCAAAGTTCAAATTGGAAACAGTGCTGAGTGAGTAGTACACACTTTAAAGGAAAATGCTATTTTGACACTAATTTTGACATCTCATTTTGACAACTCTTATATTTTAATTTTTAAATTTTTTTTTTACTTAATAATTAATAAAGTAAGTATTGATATTTTTTTTATATTTTTTAAAAAAATTTAAAAATGATAAAAAAATATGAATAAAAAAATTAAAAAAAAAATAAAAAGATAAATTTGTGTTAAGCGCCGCCCAGCATTGACAGCTGGGCGGCGAATTTGTGCTAGGCGGGTGCCGCCCAGCACTACTCCACTCTAAAATGTCAACCACAACATTAAAATAACTAGACATGGAATATTCTTCGGACTTTCCTGATTGCCCATAATCTCAAAACACGTATTTTCATGGACAAGGTACCAACGCTGGCAGTAGGAAACAATTTTCATTTGTTTATTATATGTCTATCATATATATATATATATATGAGGAGAATGTCGTTTTGAATGTTGTAGAAATTGCGGTGATTGGATTGAAATCGCAATGTGAATGCAAGACTCATCATGCTGTTCTGTATATTGGGAGGCAGCTAACATCGTACGTTCGGGGCTTTCCAGAAATTTTCTCCAATAATTTCTTGGATCTCAGATTATATATATATATCCATTTGACACATTCACGATGCCTTCCACATAGCTTCCACGAAAATGTCTGTAATTTTCATGCCACTGAAAGAGACACGAAAGGTTTAAACAAAAGGATGATCATCATATTAATTGCATAAAATCAGCGTCATCATCAATTTGCTATAAAATTAGCATTTCATAATTTTAGCACACTTAGTTATCTTTTTCTTGTCTTTTATTTCATAATTTAAATAATTCATGCATTCTATATAATCACCATCTCTAGATCACAGTTCAAGTTTCGAAATAAAATCATTTCATTTTATATAGAATAGAAGTGTAAAATACAAATTAGTATTTTAGTTATTATGCAGTACTTATAACGAGGATGGGATTAATAAATGAAATTATCAAAATATCGATATTTTATAATAAGGTGCATGATCATAATCATAATCCTAATACAAATTTTATACTAAAATAAATAGAAACTGATCATTCCTGGTGATTGCTTGGAGCCTAATTGGATGATGAAAAGGTGAGTAACAGTAATATTGGAGTGGTTTAGCATTTTTTTTTTTTTGACAATGGCATGACTAGCACCTAACATAAACGTCGACGACCCAGAAAATTTTATACCAAATAGAATATGCTTTGGACGTCCTTTTATCTTTAAGCTACATGTACCACTTTTAAGTCCTAAGGGCCGGTTTTGATGGTGAGATGGTTTTAGATGAAAATTAAAAATAAATAAAATATAATTAAAATATTAATTTTTAATATTATTATTAGTTTAAAATTTAAAATATTTATTATATTTTATATAAAAATTTAATGAAATGATAATTTTATGCATTGACATCATGGCATCTCATTTTGCATTACCATGTCTGCATTAAAAAGTCAAATTAAAATGACATCATTCTTTCTTAACAATATAAAAATTGGTAAAAGAATTGTGTATATATTTATATAAAAGCTCCCAAACTAATTTCAATTTGCAATCACCCCCTCAAATTATTAAAAAATTGTAACCACTCTTTTTTGTAATTATTTTTAATAATTATTTATGCTTAGCTTAATTAGTGGATTTTCCACATAGATCTCTTTAGAAATTGACGGGGTAAATGCCACATTAATTAGCAGTTTGTTCAGAATATGTTGTCAAATATATATATAAAACGTTGTAGCAACATGGAAATAATTGGAAACATGAGGCGAAATTAGACTTCATACTATGGGGTATGTTTATTAATTGGTAACTAAAAGCATACGAAGCTTTCCAGAAAACTTCTGAGATAGAGGCCAGCAGGCGCGCGCGCGGGAGCAAGAACGTACACAATCATTTTCAGCATGGAAATAAGATAGCAACTTCCCTTTTTCCAGCTAGAAATAATGGAACTAGCTAGTGAAATGTCAGTACTACATCCTTTTCTGGAACTTGTTCATCCACAAGCTCTATACAGGAGCACGAAACCCATTAATTTTCAGTGTGGAAATAAGATAGCCAATGTCCGTACGTAGTTACCTTTTCCCAGAAATAATGTGACATTTTCACACAACATATTCCTTATAATCACGAACTTATCCATCGACAAGATGTATATATAAATACCAGATCAAGTTGATCCTTTCAACCAAGCCTGTAAAGCCCAAGTTGCTCTTACGTACAATTTTCTAGCAATCTTCCTTTCATTTCTTCATTGGACAATGTATTCTCGTAGAAGAAACCTTTCCAAAAACACTGTCAGGAAAGTGTTGGTAGTAGTACTTGTGGTCTTCATTTTCATAGTCAAGCCTCTTGGGGCCGCGAGGATATTGGGTGAAGCGAAGTATTCTTGCCGGCAACATCCTCCGGTGCCGCCTTCAGCGCCTAAGGTTGCACCCACCTCCCGACAGCTGAAAAGCAGTGGCCCGACAGGCTGCTGTGATCAAAATGGTTCATTAGTTGCTAACAACGAGAGTCCTATTATTCAACATTCTGTATTTTCTCTTGATGTCTAGTTTTAGCTGA
The DNA here is from genome assembly GCA_022457165.1 of Juglans mandshurica. Classification (NCBI taxonomy): domain Eukaryota; kingdom Viridiplantae; phylum Streptophyta; class Magnoliopsida; order Fagales; family Juglandaceae; genus Juglans; species Juglans mandshurica. The sequence goes on along the minus strand of CM039620.1, from coordinate 2,720,260 downwards.
CAAGCTACTTGATTGTAAACTCTAAATCGGGGTAAAGCTTTTGTCATGTTACATTAACGTCATTATTTAAAATTAATGTGTTATCTTCATCTGGTTTCATCCTTGGATACCACTAAGCATAGCTCAAGGATATGGAATGAAGTTCAAAGCAAACATTAGACTTCATTTGGTTACTGAATTCTGTTGAGTTCAGTTGAGTTCAGTTTAATTTTAAGCTGAGTCTAACATCCAAACATTCAACTCTCAAATTACTAAACTCATCCCAACTCAAAATTACATTCTTACACATGAGACCCATAATTTTTTCAACTTAAAACATTTTAATATGTGGGACCCACAACCTTTTTCAATTTTTTATAAAAAGTATTAAACTCATCTTAACATTCAAATACACTTTAAATTCAATTTAGATAGGTCTTACATAATTTTCTTTACTACTCAACTCACTATTATTCATAAAAAACTGAATTCAGTTGAACTCAGTTCAACATCCCAATGTAACCTAGATCCTAAATTTAAGCACACGTATGAACATGCTCTTTTATCAGAGGAGACAAATAATCTACTTTCTTAAATAAAAAGCTGAAAACTCTTATTAAAGCTATTGGCATGTCTAGATTAAAGATCTTTTTAAATACTTGTTGGACCTTGAAGATCTCAAGAGGTAGATAGACAGATACATATGTCCTACAATATTTATTTAACATTTAATACTACTGAACAAATTTGCAGGACCACCATAAATATTATAGAATCTACTTAGTTAGGATTGGATAGTGAGTTGAAATGAAATAAATTGAGAATCGAGAAAAAAGTTAAAAGTTGAACAAAACATTATTAGAATATTATTTTTTTAATATTATTATTGTTTTAAAATTTGAAAAAGTTGAATTGTTTATTATATTTTATGTGAAAACTTATGAAAATTATAATAATGAGATAAAATAGAATGAGATGGATTGATAATGTTTGTTAATCCAAACCTAATCTTAATGCGTTTATCCCTCTTTTACTTGAAATTTTCAAATTGGAATACAAAATTAAAAAGAATGTTTTTAATTTGCGATCAAGGTTTCCTATAATTTTTTGTCTAATCATTTAAATATAGTGAACTATATATATTGCGTCTATCTCTCTTCAAATTATATAAAGGGTTAAAAGTAAAAAAAAAAAAAAAACTGTAGGAAATCTCAATTCTTCTATATAGACTTATGTTTTGCACTTAATATATATAATACCCATATTAATTGAAATATGCGAAAATACAATTCTGAACATCTCAGGTCATCTTTACCATACCATAAAATAAATTAATTAGTCATTAATAAAAACAAAATTAAATAAAGTAAAATAAAAAAAGAAAAGACATATGGGATTAGCACGAGAGAATTAACTGGGGGGATGATAAGGTTTCAGATCTGAGGTCGAAAACGAACGGCTCATCTTGTGTGTTGCGGCAGTCAGATGAGACTGGAGGATCTTGAAGCTGATCTCGAAAAGAAGGGAAAGCCCAAAGCCCCACGTTAATTCTCAGGTAAAATCTATTGCTCCAAGTTTTTACCTTTAAGAGTCTTGGAAAGTGGAAACTACCTACATCTTTGAAACGAACTGATCAGTTTTGGTATTTGGATCTTCTCAAATATCTGCTCCGTGTCTGGTGCCCTGAAATTTGTTGGTATTCTGTGTTGTTCTTCTACATCTAAGTGCGAATTGAGCTTAAGTGGAAACTGGTTGGTTTTTCGAAGACGTAATTTGAAAGATCTGCTGCGTGGGTCGAGTTAAGTTTCTGAAATATTCTTAGATTCGGTATGTGGTTTTAATTTGAGAAGATGTTTAGCTTTAGAAGAAACTGATTGTTTTGGAGTTCAAAAATCTTCCATTTGGGTTGATCTGGATTCGGATATTTGTTTGATCTAAGTGAAATGTTTGTGTAATTTATATTATAGATTTTTCTTTTGGAGGCCTTCGTGTAGTGAATCAATTGGCTGCACTTGAGTTCTCTGAAGTTTCTTTTAGCTAATTTGAGAGTTTTGGAGGGGGGGTTTTCGTAGGATAACTTTTTTAGGGGAAAGATGGCTGAGAAATTTTGGTTAAATGAAGAAGACAGAGCCATGATGGAGTCAGTATTGGGTACAGAAGCATGTGAGTTCTTGGTTGCATCAGCTTCTGAAAATGTGATATCAAATTTAGTTACGCCGTCTGGTGATTTGGGTGTGCAGCAGGGCTTGTCCCAGCTTGTTAGACGGTCCGATTGGAACTATGCAGTTTTCTGGAGGGTTGTGAGCTTGAAGTCTGGTAGTTCTGCCCTGATATGGGGTGATGGACACTTCTGTGACCCAAAAGGTGGGGGAGCTGGAGACAGGAACAGAGGTGAGGATAACAATTTGGATGGAGTTGGGAGGAAAGAGGAGGTGAAGAAGCTGGTGCTTCAGAAACTTCATGCTTCTTTTGGTAGGTCAGACAAGGAGAACTTTGCAGCAAGGCTGAATGGAGTATCTGATGTGGAGATGTTCTACCTCACCTCGATGTATTTTACATTTCGATGTGATTCCTCACGTGGACTTGGGGAGTCATATATTTCTGGTAAATCAATTTGGGCTTCAGATTTGCCTAGTTGTTTACGTCATTATCAGCAGAGGTCATTTCTAGCAAGGGCAGCTGGGTTCCAAACTGTGGTGTTTGTACCCGTGAAATCTGGAGTTGTAGAGTTTGGTTCGATAAAATCGATTCCAGAAGAACAGAATACTGTGGACATGGTTAAAACTATTTTTGGGGAATCTAATTCTGCACAGTCAAAGGTGCTTCCAAAGATTTTTGGACATGAACTTAGTTTGGGTGGTACAAAATCCTGCTCAGTCAATATTAATTTTTCCCCAAAGGTGGAAGATGATTCAGGTTTTACTCCAGACTCTTTTGATGTGCAAACAAGAGGTACCAATGCTATTTATGGAAATTCTTCTAATGGATGTCAAAGTGATGATAATGAAGCAAAACTGTTTCCACGGTTGAACCAAATGGTAGTTGGGGGTTTTAATCCACAAACAATAGTTTCTAGCATGGAGATTGCTAAGGATGACTCATCATCTCAGCCTGATGAGCGGAAACCCAGAAAGAGAGGGAGAAAGCCTGCTAATGGTAGAGAAGAACCATTGAACCATGTGGAAGCAGAGCGGCAGAGGCGCGAGAAGCTTAATCAGCGATTCTATGCATTGAGAGCTGTTGTCCCGAATATATCTAAGATGGACAAGGCCTCTCTGCTTGGTGATGCCATTACCTATATCAACGATCTCCAGATGAAGATCAGGGTTTTGGAAACCGAAAAGGAGGTGGAAAATTCTAAGCATAAGCAGCTCTCTGCAACAGAGATTGATTTTCAGGCAAGACAAGAGGATTCAGTTGTGAGGATAGGCTACCCACTGGATGCTCATCCGGTTTCTGGTGTCATCCAAGCGTTCAGGGAACATCAAATTGTAGCTCAAGATTCAAATGTGTCAACGGAGAATGGCAAGGTTATTCATACATATTCCATTCGAACTCAAGGTGGTACTGCAGAGCAGTTGAAGGAGGAGCTGGTTGCTGCCCTTTTGAAGTGATGTGAACTCTTTAATTTAAGTTTCTGTCGGATGACTCGATGCTTTTCATAGAGAAAGTGATTCATGTTCTGATCTATGTTTTAAATTGCATGAAGGCCATGAATCATGTAGACTGGGGATTTAGGCAACGATTTCACTATGAAATATTTTCCATGCGAAATGATCATACCTCAGCTAAAGAGAACCGCTATCAGAATATTGGGTATATATATAATCAAAAGCATTTTCTTGTAGCAACTTAGCAATTTGTTGTTTGAGAAATCTTTTATTTTCTTTTACCTCCACCTTGCCTTCCATGCATGCTTGAGGGTCTATTTAAGTGGGGGGAAAAAAAAACTACTTAAATTATGCTTGCCATGAAGAATAGCATTAATAGTGAGCTAATTAGCTCGATACTTTGTAATTTATTAACATAGAAAATGGACCAAAAATAGTACTATTTGCTTTGCTGTGATTTCTATTCAGTGCATCTGATTTTACAGGGAAGATTTTTTTGTGGCAGTTGTACGGCCCCATGGATTTCACATGTGTTTAGTGACATGAGATGAGTTGAGATTAAAGTTAAAAGTTGAATAAAAATGAACATAGACTAGCTAAAATATTAGGTTTTTTTTTTTTAAAAAAAGAAAATATTAGGTGTTTAACCTTGATGTCCAATTAAGATATGTAAAGAATATATTTTTTTCTTTTACTTATCGAAAAGTAAAAAAGAAAAAGAACAAGAAAAGAAGCTGGGGAATGTTTTGTCTTTTAAAACATAGTTTTATTTTCGGTTACGTGGCATTCATGCTTACAAAGAATTTGGCTATTGCTTGTCCAACAGTACTAGTACTACTACTTGTTGTCTTAATTAATGTGACACGTACAAATCTTTTACCCTATATATTAATTAATGTTCTTTCCCCATGGCTTGCATCGCAACGAGCTTAATTCGTCATAATCTCATACACTTATTAGTAGTTTATTATATATGTGTGTATATATACCCATTACATAATTGATGAAGTACTCTTCGATTAATATAAATTTCAATGTTTTTGACTGGCTAGATTATACCATGAACCCAGCAGTAAGTGCATATTTGGGATTGCTGTGAGAAATATAGCTTATACTGTTAGGGTTTATAAGTAATAAGTTTTATTATTAAAAAGTTATTTGCTGTTTGGTAACGATATATTCAAAACACTTTCAAATATGTTACATTTGTTTGGAAATAAATTAAAAAAAATACTTTCTAAGGTAAAAATGACAATGATTTGATTTTTTAAAAAACTAATTATGACCAAATCTATAAAATTTTGAAAATTGTAATTATCTAATAATTGTATAGACATTTTCGCTTATTGATAGTCTTTTTAAAATTTGAATTACATTTCAGATTATCTAGAAAAACGTGTTTGAGGATAAAATGATATTTTTCCTCAAATATACTTTTTAGTTTATTTAACATTAAAAAGTACACCCAAACAACTTAATTTTTTTTTTATCATAGAGCTTAATTATAAGGTTATTTAAGAACTTTTTAAAACTTCTAACGCAACTCTAAACAAGCCAGGAGAATATTATATGTAGCTACTCCACGTTTCCCTGTATTTAGACGTTCATACATACATATATCGTGCCCGTGCATGAGTTGATTCATTCAAGCTCGGTTCAACCTTCAAACCATGGCTCATTCAAACCCTGGTAGGCACTAGTCAATCCATATACGCCCCCATTGAAAAATCTACCTGAGACAAACCCTATATAAGGAGCTCTCCTCCACCTTTATGTATCCATCGACTCTCCTCCATCTTTATGTATCCATCGACTTATAAAAAATTTCTATATCTTTTTTCCCAAAATAAATTGGCTTGAGAGAGAGAGAGAGAGGATATAAACGTCAATTCCTTCATATTTAGCTTTAGAAATAAAGATGGGTTTATCTCGAGGGAAAAGCGTCGTCATAGTTCTGTTTTTTTTAACCATTTTATTTGCATCTCCCCAACTTGGAGCAATGAGGCCATTAGAAGGAGAACAATGGCGGGCGAAGACTAGCCTTCTGGTTCTGTCCCTTCAAAAGGGTACTCCGGTTCGTCCATCTGGTCCCAATCCATGCACTCACATCCCTAGAGGGGGCACGGGTGTATGCACCTGATTAGCTAGTTAGTCGGTCTGCATGCTGCACATGATCGATGCACGTACAGCCCTCATGCCTTTTCCTGACTCTGTTATTATTTTATTCTGGAAGTTATATATATGTTGCTTCGGTTTCCTTTCCATGGCCAAGATTAGAAGTCATGACTGTAATAACATTTGACATTTAATTTATTATTGCTTTCATCAGCCTGTAATAACATTTGCATTGGACACAACAATCTAAAGTGTCATGAGCCTTGAAATTCATGTTACTTGGCAAATATTAAGAAATTTATTAATTCAAAAATTTTTTTTGTTCTTTGAGTAATGAGTTATTTCCAATGTTTTTTTTATATGCACGGCCACTTTTTTTTTTTTTATTTCATTTTTATTTTTTTTATTTACTCAAACCAACCATATATTAATCAAAAGGGAGTACAAAGTTATAGAGTTATAGAATAAATACAGAACATAAAGAAAATTTATGGGGGTCAAATCCAGTATAAGTCCAATAGAGAGAGTCATGAATGACAGGATTCTGGGTAATGCATAATGAGTTAGCAACCCTTTGAGCAAGCTCATGTGCCTTATGGTTGGCACTTCTGGGGACATGTAAGGATCTCCAGTCCGTGAACTAACTGAGTTGATATCGACAATCCTCAATGATGCTTTGGATAGACCAATCAATGTCTTTGTGGCTATCACTGATGGTTTGGTGTACAAGTTGAGAGTCGCCTTCTAGGAAAACAAATTGAGCTTTGAGCGCCAAAGTTTCCTTGATTGCCAGTAATGCTGCTTGAGCTTCACTATATAGAGGGGTGGATGCTTTTTGCCCATGATTTAAGAATTTCTCCTCTTGAGTTGCTGCATATGCCTACAATAATGGTGAATTTTTCCCGGATAGCTGCATCATAATTTACCTTCATGAAGCCGAGGGGAGGGGCTGACCAAGTTGCTTGATTGGGATTTTTTGGCTTTTGTTGCCAGGCTATTGTGTGTTCCATAGAAAGGTGGTTGATTAGGTTGGAGATCTCTAAGGCTGAAGGGATTGTTTGTCCAAGGTTGGCTTTGTTGCAGTACATCCAAGTTTGGTCCATGGTTATGGAGGCAAATATTTGGAAGGGATGGATTTGGTCGGGGGAGAGGTTTAGAGTGGGATTAGGAGAAATTATCAGATTGATCCAGTTTTGTATGGATTGGGTTGAGAAAGTTTCAATGTCGAGGGGCCAAGGGGATTGACGCCAAATAACACGGGATAAATGACAACTAAGGAAGATGTGTTCAAGTGTGTCGGGGGTGGAGTGGCAAATTGGGCAAGAGATATCTGCTATGGTTGGAAGGTGAAGGCGAGAGGCAATATTGGTTTTTGTGGGAAGGGAATTCCAGATGGTTTTCCAGAGAAGGAGTTTCAAACGAGCTTGAAGTTTGAGTTTCCAGAGGTTTTTTCCATTGGATTTCAGGTAGATCTGGGTTTTGAGGGGGTATTGAAGTGTTGGAAATGAGGTTATATGCTGATTTGATGGAGAACTTTCCTGAGGGGGATGGTGCCCACATGAGTTCATCATTGTTGTCATTTGCAGGAAGATGGATGTTGAGAATTGAGCTTGCAATATTGGGATCAAAAGATGAGAAATTTTTTTGCCTATCCCATTACTTTGGATGTTGTTGGATGAGGCTGGAAACGAGCATTGAGGTGTCTTGATTGAGGCGGGGAGTAGGTGGAGAGGAGTGGGGGATCCAATTATCCTGGAAGACCTTAATGGATCTTCCATTTTTGGCCAAGAGGAAAGCACCTTTTTTTATGGCAGGTTTTGTTTTGAAAATTTTGCTTAAACCTTTTCAAAACCAAGAATCTGATGATTTGACCTTTGAAACCAGAAAGGGATCATTTTTCATATATTTGGCAGTAATGGTTTTGGCCCAAAGCTTGTTGGATCTGGTAGAGAGTTGCCAACTAAGTTTGGAGAGGAGTGAAAGGATTAGTGAATGCATCTTTTGGATTCCTAGACCTCCTAAAGGCTTAGGTTGACAAATTGAGTCTCAGCTTTTCAAGTAGAGGTGCTTTGCATTGTCCTGTTTGTGACCCCACCAAAATTTCATGAGCATGGAATCAAGAGAATTGCAAAGGTTTTTGGGCAGGAGGAAAGAAGACATAGTGTATGAAGGAATGGTTGAGGCCACTGAGGTGATGAGTGTGGTTCTGGCTTCTTGAGAGAGGACTTTTGCTTGCCAGCTCTCAAGTTTGGAAAAGATGCGGTTTTTTATGGCTTTTAAGGCTTCATTTTTGTTTTTGGGGAGGATGAAAGGTAGTCCAAGGTGTTTGGTTTTCGCGGGTAGTTTTTTCAAATGTAAGGTGTTAAGAAGAGCCAAAGTGGTTTGAGGGTGGGTGTTCTTGCTAATGAAGGCCGTGGATTTACTATTGTTGATGTTTTGTCCAGACCAGGCCATGTAAGTAAGGAGAGTTGATTGGATGATGTTTGCTTCTTGCAGGTTTGCTTTTGAAAAGAGGATGAGATTATCTGCAAAGAGAAGGTGTGTGATTGGGGGACAAGAGTGAGCTATTTTGATGCCATGAAGGTGGTTTGATGTTTTAGCTTTGATGAGTAAACGGGATAAGACTTCTGTGCCCATGATGAAAAGGAATGGGGATAGTGGATCTCCTTGTATATGCACGACCACTTGAATATGTACATGATCCTATATATATCACGAACTTTGGAGAGAGGTTTCGAAAATACAACGCCAAAGTGTATCAACTTTTGGAACAAATTAAGGAATAAAAATGTGTGATGAATCATAAAGACTTTTATCCAACAGAATAGATAAGGAGTTACTTCCATGTAACACTCCGATCCCGGAGGTCTAGGGAGAACTCCTGTTACGTACCTGATAATAGACTTAAGCAATGCTAATATATTCTCCAAATCCAACTATATATTTCCAAAGACTCCAAATCAAACATAAATTCCTCTAATTTGATTAACTACACAAACTCATCTATCAAATCCTCAATACAATAAACTCAATAAAATAGATCAACTGTTCCACATATCTCAAATAACATAATAAAATCAACTAGAGTTTACATAAGTCTCCATAAGCCATATAGACATACTGAAATCCAACCACTAAATAAAATAAATCCCCCAATAGCAATAGTACCCTGAGGTACTCAACTTCTATCCTCAGCTAATCTTTCCCACGCACTCTATTACTGATCCTCAGCTGAACCATCAAAGTCATATGAAATATTTTGAAGATAAAGTGATGAGTTATCAACAACTCAGTAAGCAGAGAACATATAATAGTATATAAACATAAGCATTTACAGAGTTCAGAATACAGAATAAAACATTTACTTTTAGAATGCAGAATCAAAATATGTTGTCAAAATATCAGAGCGAAACTTTCAGAAATATTCTTATTCAAAAGTACTTAGCATGGCATAACTGAGACACCACCTTATTAGAACAGAGACCACTATTATTACCCGTGGTAGGGTTGTATACCACTATTATACTCGTGGTAGGGGCGTATACCACTATTATTATCCGTGGTGGGGCCGTGTACCACTATTATGCCCTTGGCAAGGCCGTATACCACTAGCATACCTGTGGCAGGGTGGCCTTAACTAAACAAAACAGAAACAAAATTAGATACAGAATTAGAAAGTCATGCCAAATGTTTTTCAGATGCCACATCATATCAAAACAAAGTACTAAATAGATTCAGATCATTTCGAATATTAAAAAAAAAAAAAAGATTTGGAACATCTTCACATCACATGCACAAATTTTTAGATTTCATATTTGCTCTTTTTGCACAGCTTAGAAACAGAATGCCAAAATATTGCTCATGTCTACACCAGTCATGACAAAAATATTTTTTCTTTTATACAAATTTCATGAGTAATGCAGAACACATAACTGATGTTTTTAAGTTTTCTTTTCAAAACATAACATGCATGTTTTTCATAAATTAACCTCAGTCCATATCTTTTTAATATAAAGTCTAGCGTAAGAACCCCGCTTACCTGACTTGGGTAGTGTAATCTCTACATTTTATGACCTTAATCTAATCGAGTCACGATAACCTAAATCAAAAAATATTTGTTCACACGTTAATAACCCATCTAGTACGTATATAAACTTAGCTAACAAAAACTTTACTTCCCTAAGAATAGAACAGAACAAGTTCGTAACCATGAACATACAAATTCTACAACCAACCAACACCAATTTAGTCCTGTAAATCACTCCACCATTTCACCGACTATGCTATCACATAATCATCACCAGCCCACAATTATACCCATTGTTCACATGTTACACAATCCAAACAGCAACACCACAACCCAACCAATCCACTACTCAGCCCCAAACAACAGCATGCATCACATCTCCTCTACTTGAAAACTCCACAATTTTGAGTCTTACGACATATCCAACAGAAACCAACAAATAACAACACACTTTATGGATTTTTAGTAGTTAAACCGACCTCATATAAAATTTTTGAGCAACTTCTAACCAATCGTTACACGCACGTAACGATGCCAAGAATGAGCCTAAAGGTCTGAATATCTTACCTAAACTCGTGTGTGTGGCTTGTGGGATTAAAGGGTGGAAGAACACAGTCTAGATCACTGGTGACGTCCTGTGATATAAAGTAGTGATGTTAAATTACACTCAAGAGTTGGGTAATGTACCACAGTGGTAATTATTGAATAAGGGCATTACCTATGTTGGTTAGGGAATTTTTGTGGCTCCAAACAATGGTGATACACAACGGCGAAGGGAAATGATCTGTGCCAAATTTCTATGAGTGATAAGTTAGTGAAAGTGCACAGAGAGAGAATTAGAAAATTACTCAACAGAATTTGAAGAGACTCACTACTATTAGGTAGGATTTCGGCGTAGACAATGGCAACCTATGAATAGTGGCATTGGCATTCTATGTATATCAAGACGGGTTAGGATTCAGAACAAGAGAAGAAAAGAAAAATAACAAAAAATACACATACACACAGAGAGAAAAATAGTGAGAATGAGAAGTAGATATGGACATTTAAAGGGAAAGGGAGAGGAATAAAAACAAGGGAGTTAACGGTAAGGGATGCTTACTGTGTTCCAATAAAATTTTGGCGAAAGGTTGGTGGCAACCGACAGAAAAACAAAACACTCGAACCAGGGGGGAGGGTCTTGCACGGCTACTTAGTGGGAAAGAAAATAAGATTTCAAAGAGATAAAATTGAGATAAACCTATAACTATCGGTGAATAGATGAACATAGAGAGAGAGAGAGAGAGAGAGAGAGAGAGAGAGAGAGAGAGAGAGAGAGAGAGAGATGGTTGATCATGTATTATGTGTGGATGGTTGACGACAACAGTGATCCATAGAGACCCACGAACCATAACACTCGAAAGTCACCGAAAATTGTAGGATAGGGAGAGAGAGAGAGAGAGATCTGTTAAGAGAGGTTCTGATGTGAGAAAAAAGGGAGAACTGTAGAGGTGGGGGGTTTGTATCGGAGTGGGGAAGAAACTATTAAGTGAGAGAAAGCTAAAAAGGAAAGGATACATACCAAAACAACGTCATTTTTGGTCCCCCTCGTTGGCTTCTCGTGGGCTTGGTCTAGGCTTGGTCTAGGCTTGGGCCTTGGGCTTGGGTATTACATCCTCCCCACTAAAAAAAATTCCATCTTCAGAATTTGCTACAAGGCATCAAAATTTCCATAAAATAAATGCGGGTATTTGACTCACATCTCTTCCTCAAATTCCCAAGAAGCTTCGCTAGTAGCGTGATTATTTCACAAGACTTTAACCAAATGATTGGTTTGGGTCCGTAGAACTTGTTCTGGGCCAACCCGATCAAGAATCTCAAAGGGCCCACATATCTAGGGCTCAACTTACCTCTTTTTTCAAATCTCATGACTCATTTCATCGGTGCAATCCCTAGAAATACCTTGTCTCCAACCTCTAACTTTAGTTGGCAAGGGTGATTATCTGCATAGCTCTTTTGTCGACTCTGTGTTGCCTTTATCCTAGCTCGAAAGGTCTCTATCTTCTCTGTTGTTTTCTGTATGATTTATGGCCCTATAATTTGTCTTTCACCAGCTTCGTCCCAATATAAGGGAGATCTACACCTCCTACCATATAGTGCTTCATACGGTGCCATCCCAATACTAGCCTAGTAACTATTATTATAAGCAAACTCAACTAGAGGCAAGTGTGGCATTCGAGTCACCCTGAAATCCAATACGCACACCCTTAACATGTCCTCTAAAATCTGAATGGTCCTTTCCGTCTGTCCATCCATCTAAGGGTGAAAAGCAATACTAAAATTCAAGATGGTACCCACTGCCCATAGCCTCCTATAGACTCCTCCAAAACATCGAAGTGAATCGAGGATCTCTATCTGATACGACTGATACCGGTACCCCATGTAATCTTACTATCTCTTGTACATACAACTAAGGTAATTTCTCCATCTTATATGAAACTTTGATGGGCACAAAGTGAGCAGTCTTCATCAAACGACCCACTACCACCCATATCACATCCTGTTCACTCAGTGACCATGGTAGTCCTGTCAGAAAATTCATGGAGATATGTTCCCACTTCCATTCTAGAATTTGAAGTGGTTGTAACAATCCTGCCGATCTCTAATGTTTTGCCTTCACTTGTTGGCTCGTTAAGCACTGTTCTACAAATTTCACAATTTTCCTTTTCATACCATTCCACCAAAAAGATTCTCTCATATCTTGATACATCTTGGTACTCCCTAGGTGGTCAGTGTATAGAGAACGATGTGCTTCCTCAAGAATCACCCTTTTTACCCCATCGTTGTTAGGCACACATAATCTACCTCTAAATCTCAATGCCCCATCATCAGAAATGTTGAACTCGAAAGTATCCCTTTTTCTTATTTCCTCAACAAGTATTACTATCCATGAATCTTCTTTTTGGGCGGCCTTAATTCTATCTACCAAAATTGGTTGAACTGTCAAACTGGCCACGAATGCCTGCCGATTACTAGTGAAAATCTCTATCCTGGCTCTTTCCATGTCCATTAGCAATTGATGTTGAGTAGTAAGAGTTGCAAGTGTTGGTCCCATAGACTTCCTACTTTGTGCATTGGCTACCACATTAGCTTTGCATGGGTGATAGTTAATGGTACAATCGTAATCCTTGATCAATTCAAGCCATCTCCTCTGTCTCATATTTAACTCCTTCTGAGTAAAGAAATACTTTAAGCTCTTGTGATCCGCGTAGATCTCGTATGCCTTCAATTTCCATAAGCGTATGCTATAACCTTCCTGTGTTGCATCAATACACACCCCAAACCCAACCTTGATGAGTCACTGTAAACCACAAATCCTCCTTTCTCATTGGGAACTGTCAGAACTGGAGCTATCAACAATCTCTTCTTCAACTCTTGGAAGCTTTCCTTATCTTTGTAGTCCATTCAAACTTATTATTCTTCCTGGTAAGGGCGATAAGAGGAACTGCTATTTTAGAAAAACTGTCAATAAACCGACGGTAATATCCAGCCAATCCCAAGAAACTTCTAACTTCATGCATATTGGTTGGTCGTGACCAATTAACTATTGCTTCAACTTTCCCAAGGTCTACTGAGATGTTGTCCTTTGAGATTATATGACCCAAGAATTACATGGACTCAGACCAAAACTCACACTTCTTCAACTTAGCGAATAGCTTATTATTCCTAAGTGTCCTAAGTACTTGTCTCAGATGTTCTTCATGTTCAGTTTTGCTCTTGGAGTATATCAATATGTCATCTATGAATACTACCACAAACCTATCCAAGAATTCATGAAATATCCAATTCATCAAATCCATAAATACAGTTGGGGCGTTAGTTAGGCCAAATAGCATGACCAAGAATTTATAATGACCGTATCCAGTCCTAAAAGCTTTCTTAGGCACATCCTTTGCCTTGATCTTCAATTGATGATACCCCAATCTGAAATCAATCTTGGAAAATAATTGAGTGTCTTGCAACTGGTCAAATAAATCCTCTATGCGGGACAACATATATTTATTCTTTATGGTTACTTGGTTAAGCTCTTTGTAATCAATACACATTCTCATCGATCCATCCTTCCTTTTCACAAACAAGTCTGGAGCTCTCCAAGGTGACACATTGGGCCAAATTAAATGCTTGTCTAATAAATTTTGCAACTTTTCTTTAGTTCTGCCAACTCAGATGGTGCCATTTTGTAAGGGGCCTTGGAAAGAAGTGCCATACATGGATGTGACACCCCGTATTCTAGTATATTTTAATTCTCCGTATTTTAGTGTATTTTAATTGAAGGAGTATTAATTAATTTAAATATTGGTTCTCTTGTTTTAAATTTATCGGATTTCTCGTCGATTTATTTTTATGATTTTTAAATCGTGAAATTTATTTTGATATGCTTTCTTAATATTAATTATTGTTTTGCATTTAAGATGCTCTTTAATTTAAATTAATTTGTTTGTGGGCTTTATAATTATTGTGTTGTTGAAATTTTATTATTATTTTATTTTAGCTAGTTACTGCGTTTAAATTATTTTATTAAACTTACTATTTTGAAATTATTTTCGTTGGATCGATTTTATAACCCCAAGTTGAAAGACTGGACCTCATTTCTTTCCCTCATTTTTTCTTTTTTCTTTTTTCTTCTTTTTCTTTTTCCTTCATTTATTTCTCCTTTCCACTGCATCTCTCTCTCTTCTCGCGGGCGCGACACCCTTCCCTTCTCTCCCGTCTGTTTTCTTCTTCCATCCACAGCGCTGCCGTATGCCGCCCATTACCGTCACCGCCCCTCCCATTCTTCTCCCCACTGGCCGGCGACCTCACCCATCCGTTTTCAGCTCCTCCCTCGTCGCCAATCGCCCCCACGCGTTGCTCCAAGCCGTGGCACCCTTTGTGCTCTAGCCCCGCCGTCGAGCCACCATCAACCTCCATATTTTCACCACAACACCGAAGGCCTCCCAGCTACCTAACCCACCCATCCTCAGCCCCAATTCGCCACTGGTGAAGCTCCTCCATCTCCATTTTCGATTTGAGCTTTGTGGACTCCAACTGCCACCCACGCCACCACCCACGGCCAACGACCACCACTACTAGCCTCACCAACACCTCTAAGCCATTCCCTAGTAATCCCAAGTCTTCGTTTGTTCCCGTTTAAAAGTTAAATTTTTTAGACCCATGACCATTGTCCAAAATACACTGTTTCGTTGCTGTGCTACCACTTCTAGCATCTCTGGATGATCCTTCAAAAAATATATTATAGCGCTGTAAGTATATTTCCAAAGAACTTTTGAGATTTAAATGTATTTTTATGCTAACTCATATTTATTGTAAACTGGTTTGGTTGTGCCGGACTGAGTCCGAGGAGTAAGGGGGTCGGTTGGATTTGTAGGATGAAGTTGTTGTGTAATTGGATTATGTGAGGATTTGTTGGTTGTTAGATATTTGTGTCATGTCTTGTACATTGCATAATTGCACGCATATTTATGTTTGTAAATGAAAACTGAGTTTTCGCATAATTGCATACATGTTCAAGTGTATATTTGAAAATTGGGTTTTCATATGAGAAATGGTTTTTGGGTGCGTGTGTATCAGGACCCAAAGCCGAGATGGGGCATTATCTCGGTAGAGCTCTTTTAGTCACTTGGGAGCGGAATATACTGAGTGACGTCCCTGGGTTGTCACTGGGCGACAACGGGATCGGACGGGATGGTAATGCTCTCGTGCCGACTTCCTAGCCCCTCTTGCTGGCGGGGGCTAGAGGATGCTTGGCGACGAACGTGCTGGGCGCGGAACTGGGCATCGCTCATTACAAAGTCACTTGTACGGTCATTACCCGTGGTGTGACGAAGGGAGCCAAGGAGTGCGGAGCTAGGGTTTGCGGATGATCCATAGGGAGATCATGGTGCATACGGTTAAAATAGATATTGGGAAAATGGCAGTTTTTGATAAATGGATGTGGACCATTTTCTGGGAAAATGGTGGATTTCTACGTGGGCCGTTTTCTGGGAAAATGGCGAGTTTTGAATAAAATGATTTTATGTGAATCATTTTCTGAGAAAATGATGGATTATTGTTTTGTGCCATTTTCGGAGAAAATGGTGGGAAATGTTTCAATGGAATATTTTGGGCCAAAATGGGATTTTGGCGTGCGTTGGAAAATATTCATTTTTGGGAAAAATGATGTTTTAGGTCTAATGCATATTTCATCATATGCATGCATAATTGTTGGTTGCATTAATGCACTTTTATCTCGTGGGTTGTTTGGATTATTACTTACCTGCGGTACCGTTTTATGGTATCGCAGATTTTGATGTAGATAATGCTGATTTTGTGCTTGAGGATTTGGCTCTGCCGGAGGAGTGATATGGGATCACTCGCTCGTGTTTGGGATTTGTTTCCCGCTTGTTGAAATATGTATTTTGGTATTATAATGTTTATGAGATAACTGTTTTGCTTTTTGAAACGCTTTGGTTTAAGTAAATTTGTATTAAACAATTATGGTACTTAGTTGACTTATTTAAATTATCCGCTGCTTTGTTTTTATTGTACACTATTGCATGTACACACACTTGGCACTTATCATCGGGATGCGTGACCGTGTTGTCATCATTCGGGCGTCTCGATTCCCAAGTTTCTGTACATGGAGGTCGGGGGCGCCACAAACTAGTTCAATGGCAAACTCCACTTCCCGATCTGGTGGTAACTTAGAAAAGTCCTCAATGAATACCTCTAGATACTCGCTCACCATGCGGACATCATCAAACTTCAATTCTTGATTTGGTTCAACCACCACGTAGGCCAAATATCCCTGAGACCCATCACAGATTAACCTACGAACTTGAACAGCAGATATAGCTGATGGTCTTGGTGTATGATTAGAACTCACGTACTATAATTCATAGAACCCAAAATTCTCCAATCATATCCCAGATCCTTTCCTACCACCTGTAATTCATACCTAACCTCAAGGCAACTTAAATATTTCTTAGACTAAACCTCAAATGTCATGATAAATCATTTGCTCAAAGTCTACAAAGTCTAAACCTTAGATATAAAAAACCTCAATCCATAAAGTATGTAGAATCTCAAACCTAGCTCTGATACCAACTCTAACACCCCGATCCTGGAGGTCCAGGGAGTTAACTCCTATTACCTGATAATCAATTTCAACAATGCTAATATATTCTACAAATCCAAATATATATTTCCAAAGGCTCCAATTCAAACATAAATTCCTTTAATTTGATTAACTACACATACTCGTATGTCAGATCTTCAATATAATAAACCCAATAAAATAGATCAACTCCTCCACATATCTCAAACAAGATAATAAAATGAACAAGAGCTTACATAAGTCTCCATAAGCCATCTAGACATACTAAAATCCAACCACTAAATAAAAGAAACCCCCCAATAACAATAGTAACTTGAGGTACTCAACTCCTATCATTAGTTAATCTTGCCCATGCACTCTATTTGGCCTCATTAATGTATTTAGTGGAAGGCCCCAATCCAAAAAAAGGAAAGAACTCTTCTCCTTCAGGAAGTGAAAGTGAATGTTTAATGGTGGAGGCTGGGTTTCAGCCCTGCCAAGGGCAATGAATTTCATAAGTTGGAACTGTTGAGGGCTTGGGAACTCTCGATCAGTCAGAATCCTGAGACTTTTGACAAATGAAAAGTCCCCCAACTTGGTTTCATAATGGAAACCAAGTGCAATAAAAGTAGAGTTGAGTTTATAAGGGTTAAACTGAAGTTTGATAACTGCTTTGTTGTAGAAAGTATTGGTTGTAGTGGAAGTTTG
Organism: Juglans mandshurica; assembly: GCA_022457165.1. Classification (NCBI taxonomy): domain Eukaryota; kingdom Viridiplantae; phylum Streptophyta; class Magnoliopsida; order Fagales; family Juglandaceae; genus Juglans; species Juglans mandshurica. The sequence goes on along the minus strand of CM039620.1, from coordinate 2,702,706 downwards.
GTTCTCTTGTGGAACAATATGTGGATGTTCAGCTTGTTAGTTATACCGGATGGCATATTAATGCAATTATCTCAGAGTCTCCCAATGTATCTCCCTGGTAGTTTACTGGATTTTATGGTCATCTAGAGACATCGAATAGGGAAAGTAGCTGGACCCTACTTATGCACTTGAAACCAAATAGAGACATACCATGGCTCTGTGCTGGGGATTTCAATGAGATTAAATGTCAAGATGAGAAATGTGGAGCTGCCTCTAGACCTTACAAGCAAATGGAGAATTTCAGGGAAGCTCTTGAAACTAGCCCCAACTTGTTGCGGAAACCAAAATTTCAGAAGAACTCCATGACTATGAAGATCAAATGGGGCATATTAATTAGCTTTCATTTTGTGCAAGTTATAATATAATTGTTGTAAGCCCCAACGATCGAGAAAGTCATTATCTATTCTATGATTATGATTTTCTATTGGTGGTTTGGTTCAGACTTTAAAACTTTGACATAAATAAGCAGCAAAGAATTTAATTAGCTAATTCAAAAATACTGTTCACTAATACTAATTTTTTAAAATCAAATTCTAGTCTCGCCCGTTTTGTGTATTTTAAAAATCATACCCCAACATGCAGTAATTAATAATATTAGTACTTCATGAATGTCATCAAAATGGAAAATGATCATAAACTTTCTAGGAAAATCTTATATATAGACTTTCTGTGATTGGTAACGTCCCTGCAACAAGACTAATGTAATTCTTAAAATTGGTTTGACTTAGTTTTTCAATTTAAACTAATTGGGGTTTGTTAACTACGGAAATCAATTTAAGACTATATACGGAAATAAATTATATAAAAAATATATATATGTGTAGTAAAACTTGTACCGCGTACGTAGTACATGAACTAGTGTTACCCAATCAAAATCTATTATGTTGTGAAGCAAACACCATGCAAGGGCATAAGTGAGGCCTGAATATCTTTGTTTCGGTTTTTCATATTTTTTTGGTTCAATATATTATCATAAAATGAAAACTCCTAGAGAAAATAACTAAGGCCTCGTTTTGTTAAACAAATCATATCATCTCATTTAATCATTATAATTTTATTAAACTTCTATATAAAATATAAGAAATAATTTAACTTTTTTAAATGTTAAAATAAAAATAATATTTTATTTAATTTTGTTTTACCATAGAGTCATTCCAAGTAGATGGGAAAAAGACAGAGACGCAAGGAACAAATTGAGTGTCTGTCCGGAGTCGAGTCAACAAACTTACGAAGTCAACCTATTTTACTTTTGCTCGATAAGAACTTTGACGGTTTTTTGAAAGGAACGATTTCAAAGGGAACGGTCCTTTTGTCCTTTGTTTCCTTGATAGAATCAATTAATTTGGACGAACGTGATTTGCGAGGAAATAATATTCAATATAATATAAATAATTAAATTTATTTTTTTAAAATTTTTAAAATAAGTGATAGTTTTACATACATAGTATCATAATCCTAAATTCAAACTCTCACTCTAAACTATATCTATTTAATTAAATATTTTACAAATTGAGCTTAATTATTGAAAGAAAATCTAGCTCATATATGGGGAAGATTCTAAAGAATATAATATAAATAATTAAATCTATTCTTTTTTATGTAATGCAAATTTTTGTCATTTGAATTTTTGTCTAGTCAAAAATAATATTTTATATTCTTTTTCTAAGCTCTTTACTTTTTTTTCTTTAAGCAATAATATTATATATATTCTATTAAAATGAATATTGATTCTTTTAGATTGTAGGTAGCGAACAAAAGGAAACTAACACACATGATCAGGCATATAGATGGTGGTCAGAGTTCAAGCAACATATATTATATATATATGGGTTAGTTCCGAAGTCCATCAACTTTCGGAAGTCAACCTTTTTGACTTGGGCTCTGTAAGATCTTTGACGATCGATCCTTTGAAAAAAAAAAAGATTTAAAGAGAATCGTCCACACAGTTAAGCACCATTGACGAGCTAAACGAACATATATATCATGATCTTCGAATTTTGGTAGTAATATATATAATACATAAATCCTTGCAAAACGTACTAAAAATAATCATAAACGTACTGCGTGCTGGCTGGCTTATAATCTTGTACTAGATACTAGATCTACATGTACGTGCATGGTTCATCGTTATATCTAGTAGTTTATAATTGTATGATAGGGTTAGCTAGCTTTAATTAAAGGACAAGCAAGCAGCAGCTGAATTCCTAAATGATTAGTGGGGATTACATGAATTTTCTTATTAGATTATTTACACTTCAAAAGACAGAAGTCACAAATGGATCAAAGCACAAAGAAAAGAAATGATCGAGAAGATAGCTAGCTAACCACTAAAGAATCTCATCAACTTCATTTATTCTTTTGGATATGTGTACAGAGTGTGTAGTAATTAATCAGCATGCATGATTAATTATACAAACAAACAAAAATACAAAGATGAACCAGAAAGAAAAGCTAGCAAATTGTTTTTGTTGTCATTATTTTCACAATAAGTACAATACTGAATTATAAAATTTACCATAACATTTTGGATTAATAGGTCATCATGATTCACTTTCTTTTTTATTTATTTATTTTGTGTTTATATTTTCATTCTTGTTATTTAATGCTAGTTGTTTTGGCTGATTGTTGAAATGTGAAGTGGGATTTTTGGATTGGGCGCAGATGGAGCAATATGACCATTTCGTAGTATTGTCCCTAGCAAATGAGCCCTGGGGTGACTTGCGAATGCCCTCTGACTGATTGTTGAAAGGCTAGGTGGAATTTTTGGATTAGGCGTAGATGGTCTAATTGGAGCGTCCATCTGCAGTGACTCCAACAACAAATGATTAGCCATAGAATGACTTGGAAAGGCCCTTTGGCTTATTGTTGAAAGTTGGCTTGGGATGATTGGATTGGGCGAAGATGGAGGAATATTAGCCTTTTGTAGTACTGACCCGAGCGAATGAGCCCTTGAGTGACTTGCACAGGCCCTTTGGCTGATTGTTGAAAAGCGACTTGGAGTTTTTGGATTGGGCGCAAATGGAGGAATAAGACCCTTCTGTAGTATTGTCCCTGGCAAATGAGCCCTTGAGTAACTTGCGAAGGCCCCTTGGCTGATTGTTGAAATGTGAGCTGGAATTGTCGGATTGGGCGCAGGTGGAGGAACTTGACCCTTTTGTAATACTGTCCCTAGCAAATGAGCCCTTGGGTGACTTGCGAATGCCCTTTGACTGATTGTTGAAAGGTGTGCTGGAAATGTCGGATTAGGTGCAGGTGGAGGAATATGGCCCTTTTGTAGTACTGCCCCTAGCAAATGAGCCTTTGGGTGACTTGCGAATGCCCTCTGACTGATTGTTGAAAGGCGAGGTGGAATTCTCGGATTGGGCACAGATGGAGGAATTAGACCCTTTTGCAGTATTGTCCCTAGCGTATGCGCCCTCGAGTGACTTGCGAATGCCCTCTGACTGGTAGTTGAAAGGCGAGAAGGAATTGTCGAATTGGGTGCAGATGGTCTAATTGGAGTGCCCTTCCGTAGTGACTCCAACAACAAATGATTAGGCATGAAATGACTCGCAAAGGCCCTTTGGTTGATTGTTGAAAGTTGGCCTGCGTTCATCGGATTGGGCGAAGATGGAGGAATATTAGCCTTTTGTAGTTCTGACTCGAGCAAATGTGCCCTTGAGTGACTTGCGAAGGCCCTTTGGCTGTTTGTTGAAAGTTGACCTGGAGTTTTTGGATTGGGCGCATATGGAGGAATATGACCCTTTTGTAATATTGTCCCTAACAAATGAGCCCTTGGGTGACTTGCGAATGCCCTCTCACTTATTGTTGAAAGGCAAGGTGGAATTCTCGGATTGGGCACAGATGGTCTAATTGGAGCGCCCGTCTGCAGTGACTCCAACAACAAATGAGACATGGAATGATTCTTGAAGACCCTTTGGCTGATTGTTGAAGCTAGCAGTGGGATGTCGGTGCTTGAATTAAGTGAAGATGGAGCGATTGGAGCTTTATGCAGCGACCCTAACAAAAGGCTTTTGTTCATCAATATTATTTTTTCTTCTCCATGCAAGATTCGACAAGCCTGATTTGCGCTCATGCTTATTAGAAAAAGCACTGTTGTGACTACAAGAAGCATTTTTAAAACCCACACTTGTTGATCTATAAGCCAAAATATATGGATATAACCAACTTGATGCAAGTATTGTGAAGGATATGGAGGTGTATATATATCATGTGCATCCACCAACTTGTATATATGACTTGAGTTTTTCAACTTTTAGCATGTGGGAATCGTTTTACTCTTGACTATTAATGGTAAGAGATTAAAACATTGAATTGGTCTTAAATGACAAAACGGGGTTTGATTTGAATACTAAAGTAGTCTATTTTTCACATGCATGAAAAAAGTCATGCAATGAACAGTTTTGTGAAGAAGGCAATGCATTTTCGATGGGCAAATAGTGCCAGTCTCGATGAGGCAGGAGTAGCACCGTTTTGCAAAATTCAAAACATTTTGTCAGTTGGACTCCTAATTTGTGTAAAGCTACAAAAAGAATTCGTATGTGGATTAACGAGAGGGCTTTGATCCTTAAGAGAACCATAATTTTAGGGTATCCTTAAAGATAATATATATTATTCAAGTTTTTAATCGTTTTCATATATATATATATGTTAATTAGTTCCATTGTATTTCATATATATAAACCTTACATGGGTATTTGTATCGAGATCCCCAGGCCAACTTCTAGTTAATGCATGCATTTAGATTTAGCTTAATTAAGTACTCAAATGCAAAAATGATAAAGAGGCAGGGTACTTGTTCATAAGCCCTACCAAAGAACTTGATTCTTTGGTTCTACCATCATTTAACTAGTAATTTCCTGGAACTCCCAGCAATTAGCTAGGTCTGTGTCTTTCCCAGGGAGGAAGGGCATTCAACTCGTGAACTTTGCTTTCTCTTCGGGCATATATTTTGAATGGATAAGAAAACTGATCCGAGAGAACTTGATTATAAGCCCTACCAAAGAACTTGATTCTTTGGTTCAACCATCATTTAACTAGGAATTTCCTGGATAACTCCGGCCAGCGATTAGCTAGGTCTGTGACTTTCCCAGGACCGGAGGAAGCGCATTCAACTCGTGAAACATTGCTTTCTCTTCGGGCAAATATTTTGAATGGAATAGAAAACTGATCAGAAAGAAGATCGAATGGTTCTAAAGGTAGCACAACAAAAGAATTAGGAAAAGAATCTTGACTGGAGGCCCCAGCTAGACCAGCATGCAGCGGACATTCGTCGTACGCCATTGTCTTGATTTTGAGTTACTTTGAACGGACATAACATGGTGGAAGCACGGGCATTTTGTTTTGGTACGTGGAAACACGCTTACTTAGTAAAATATTTTCCCAGAAGGTTGAACGGACAATATTTTCTTCCTCAACTAGAAAAACGTGCCTTACACGTTACACTATTACTAGTGTAGATATATATATATATATATCTATATATATATATATATATATATAAAACAGGTTCATCCATCTTGTTATATATATATAATTTGACCAACATGTGTATATCCGCCTCATGAAAAAGTTATGGCATGACAGGTTAAAATAATTAAGAGTAATGCTAGAGAGAAGCTACTATAGTAGTGCATACTTTACACTCACTGCGTGGCTGCTTCTAGTTGATTGTTCCCAACACTCATTTGGGGAGATGTGTGGTCTACATAATGCCACATCATGTGTATAAAATGGATATTACTAATAGTGACTTCTATCTATATTTATTCAATAATTAAAGAGTAGTGCTCATATGTCTCCTCAATTTGTCTACTTGGTGTGCTCCTTGTAAATTGTACTTTTTTTTTAAATGTTTAAATATTTTTAAAAAACAAAAAAATATCAATATATTAATAATCACTTTCTTGATTATTAACAATTTTTTTTTAAATATTAAATATATGAACAGAATGCAAATAGAAGATGCATACTAATTATTCATAATTAAATGCTACCTTGCGAGTTGCGACAAAAGACACCTATTGACGATTCACTGATTTGAGACCCAATATTTTCCTTTCTTAGACTCTTTCTTAGACCCATTCAATTAAAGTCTCAACGAATATAAAATTTTAGTCAAAAGCAGATCGATTCACTTATTTTTTTAGGGGAAACATTTGCAAGACAGGACTCTTCGAACCTATCTCTACAGAATAAATCTCAATCTTGTATATTGTACTCTCAAAAATTTCTTATACACAGAACTGGGTAAGTCACTAGCTTTTCACCAAGAATGTGATTTCAAAGGATTGTTTGCACTTATGAGATATCGAATCTTGAACCTTGAGGAACTATACCACAATAGGGAGGCCGGGTATGAAACCCTCCCACCCGCATGGTGCGGGACGGGGGTGGGAAGTAAGGCTGTGCAAAAAATCGTAGAACCTGACCCGCCCGATAGATCCAACCCGACCCTTCCGAAAAATACGGTTTGAGATTGTTTGCGGGTCGAACCCGCTAAATGTCAAAACAATCCGACTATTTATTTTCTTTCACACAATTCTTCTTCGTTTTATTCTTCTTCTTTTCTGTACAGCCCCAAAACCAACCCCACCAACAGGAGCAAAGTCCCAACACCGTAAGCAATCAAGAAAACCAAAGGAAGAATTCAATTTCTTTTACTTTTCCATATTTTCCCAATAATCAAACAGATGTCGGAAAATTAAAATACCTCGCTATCACAACTCAACTCGCCGAGATAATTCTCAAACGAAACTCTCCTTTCCTTCGCATTAGAATCCACAACGCCAACCGAAGAAAACAATTTTTCATTTTCATCGCTCACTTTCGCGTTGGCAGAGAAATAACCGTTGGCATCTTGAATACTCTTTTTCAATGAATGAATGCCTGTATTTCGTCAACGCGAGCTGTAGAAGTCAAAGAAGTTGTATTCTTCACCGCCTCATCCAACCTAACCTCCACCATAGCCTGCATGCAGAATTTATGGACCTACAGAAGTGCAAATCCCAAGGCTACTTTCAATGTTGTGTTGCCAATATGCTCTAGTAAGGTCGATCCATAGGCCCCTTCAGCCATGTACGCGGTTGAATTTAAAAGCAATTTTTCTCTTTCTAAAAATCAATTTTACGAAATTGACAGGTTCCTTTATACTTTGAGAAGAAACGGGTTGATCCGACTCTTGTCGGATCGGATCGGGCCTAAACACAGCCCGAGTTCCTTAGGTTGCAGGCCTAGTGGGGAGGGGTGCCCCCGCCCTGCACCATATGGCCGGGTAGCACCTCTATACCACAATACCAAGACTTCCACCACTTAAGCCAATCCCTTGGACTTGGCTGATCAATTCACTTAATTTCAAACTTTCAATATCCTGCAATCTGAAAAAGTCTGGAGTTATATAGATATTTGGTGAATATTTATAGATAAACACCTTATTAATTGCATGTCACCTATGGATATTTTATCTAATCAATCTTTGCTTAAGTGCGCCAAAATTAGAATAAAATCTTAGTAGCCTTGGATGGAGGAGACATTAATTAATTATTCGGAAATTAGAATTAATCTTTCTTCACCATTCTATGCCACTACACCTAACTTTTAGGTCGTTATTTTTAAGATACATATAATTATATATGAGTGCTAATGCTAGCTAGATACAATATGTGAAAGTTCAGTGTCTTCTTTTTGAAAAATAATAGGATATATCATTAAAAATAATATTTTTATATAAATCTCGTATTTATTTATTTTTTTCAAAAGATATACGTAAAACTTGTACATTCTAAAACTATAAATTAATATCATTTCTCATTATATATATTATACATGCACCTTATTTCACACTGATGAATATATATATATATATATATATGGAAATACGAATTAAGTATATATTTCAGGTCGCTCGATCGATTTACACCAACAACTAGAAAATGAACGAACCATTTACTGAAAATTAATCATAATTAATTAACAAATTAAAGAGCTTTGATCATACGGGGAGGATGATATATATATATATATAGAAGTCCCGTCAACAAAAGTAGTCCTGGTTTCCGCGTTTCAAAGTCTAGGCCATATTGGACTACAGCTTGCAACCAGGTATAAATTATAAAATTCAATTTCAAATCGGCGAAATACTTTGCACATACGTAATTGTCAACTTAACTACATTCAGCACTATTTTATTTGCATCAACGTAAAATATGTACTTCGGTACCTATACCGCATGACTAACTTTCGATCCGTACGTTATGATCGAAAACATTTGATTAGATTAATATGGCAAATTATATGCTTTTTTTTTTTCTAACTTATAACGATATATATATATATATCAAAAATTTTATGTGTAGTCACTTTTACGTACTCTCACTACAAGAAAACTGCTTATTTGTAGCCAGTTAATTCCAGCTAAATGACTATTTACAGCTAAAATTAATCTGTTTTGGTCACAAATAGTCTTTTCGCCGCAATTACAGCCCATTTTCCTTGTAGTGTCTTTGTGTACTCTACTAATATGAATGACTGCGTTACTTTTTTTAAATATAAAATAATTATTTTAGCCAATCATAACCTCAGTGAAGTGCGCAAGGAGTATGCAAAATGATTATATGTAGCCGAACTCTCGATATATATATATATATATATATATATATATATAGATAGATATCGTTTATATATATATATACACACACTAGTAATAGTTTAATGTGCAAGACACGTTTTCCTAATTGAGGAAGAAAATATTATGAAATAATTTCAAACAAAAAAATAAATTGTGATTTGAGATAGTTTAATGTAGATAAACATAAAAACTTGATATATACAAGTATGCATTGATATTGGTGTTCATTATTGTTAAGGACGTGTTTCATACTACCAACTGTACGAACAACCTGCAACAAATAAGATGGCAGCACTGGGTGACAGAGGGTACTCTGATGCGTAAGTTAGCGAGAAATGTTCTCAATATATGAATATGAATGAATCTCAATGTGTTACCTCCAGGTGTTATTTATAGGAGTATGAAAATCATGTTGATAACAACTAACTCCAGAGTTTATTTTAGATAACTCTCGAATGAATTGGTAGGATATCTTTCCTGATCCAGAGATGTTATTTATTCTTAATGTTATTCACCTCGTGGTTAAAGATCCAATCTCTGGGCTTGCAATACTGATTCGACAACTGATGTCTCGAACTTAGGCCTTCCAACACCTGGGCTTATTTCATATTTGCCCTAAGGCCTCTCTTCCTGTTATCCCGCTAATTTCTTTCGTCCCTACACATGAAAAATTTATCAATTTGTGCCTTCACTCTACCCCGCTAAGGTGTGGGCTTTAGAAAATTCATCTTTTCATTATGTTAAAAACGTGGCCCACGTTATCCGTAACTATTCTCGCGCTTTAATTTAATATTTTTCTTTTATTCAAATAAAAAACGATGGTGTTGTAAACTTTTCGTCTTCTCAAGAATTCCTCATCATTGCCCCTCTTTCCCGCTCTGCTTCCTTCATCTTCTTGCATTATTTCCTCTTCTTGCTTTCTTCTCAAGTTTCAAATACTCACTACTTTTTACCATCTTGATCTCGTCTCTTCCCATTTCTTCAACAATGGCTTAGTGTGGCTCTTTCCATGTTCCAAATCGTGCCTCCACCTAAGCTTCATTAGGGATTTCTCCCCATTCTGTGCTCGAATCCTCTGACGGTCAAACTTTACGTTTCTTTGAAGGCTTAAAGTGGCGCTCCACACTCATCGCCCGAGACTTGGCAAAATTGAGGACTTCGTATCGTATCTCCGACACCGTGGTTGTCACTCTTCTGGTGGAGGGCGTTGTCGACGAGGAAGGCTTCTCGGGGAGGGTTGCTCTGCCCGTTTTTGCCCTAATCCACGGTTTGCGCCTTCCATTCTTCTGCCCCATTTGCAATGTCCTTGATTTCTTTTGATTGGCCCTTGCCCAACTCCATTCGCACGCTTGGCGCATACTTTTGTATTCATGCGTGGTGGTTCGTATGATTCTGGAACCCATAAGGGATATGTACCTAGATCTGACTGCTCTTGAATTCCTGTTGTTCTATTCTGTGAAAAGGCTATTAGAAAGAGAATCGAGGGTGAAGATGGTGTTGTTCATGGCGGCTAGGTTGCAAGGAAGTGTGCAGAGGGCTAATGGCAAGGGTGGCGCAGGGAAGGAAAAGAAAGAGAAGAGGGAGGGGAGGGGAATTAGGATTTGTGTAGGGTCTAAAATTATGGAATAGTATCACTCGGTCAGGGAAAAAATGGTAAGAAAAATAAGGGCAAAAACATAAATGTGAATAAAATAGAGGGACAAAAATGGAACCAAAAAGTGGTAAAAAATTTACTGATCATGAAAATGAGGGACAAAAACGTAAAAATACGAATAAAACAAAATCAAACTGAGGGATAAAAATGGTAAACAAACAAAATAGAGGGTCAAAACCGTAAATATGTGAACAGAAGATAACAAAATAGTGGGACAAAAGGGGGAAACAACTAAAACATAAGGGTAAAATTGGAACAAAAATGTAGTAAAAAACTCATTGTAAATTGCTGGATAGCCTCTTTTTATATATACTAGTAAAGGGCAAACAAGTGCATTGCGTGTGCCCAATTGTGAAAATATAAAAAATATTTTTAAAAATAATATTTATGAAATCTAAAAATATGAAATAATAAAAAATAGGTTAATATATATAATTATAAAATGTAACAGTTTTGTCTATATTTTAAGATTCTCCTTGATCATAAAAATAATCATATATTATCTGCAGAATATTTATGATTATAACATAGGAATTTGCACGTACATATTTATAATTACATGATTTTCTATTATAGATAAAAAGCAAGAACTATCTCATAATTACAACATAAAAAATTCTATAAATACATTTATAATTACATATGAATTTCTTATAGCTAAACATTATAATAACTAGAAGCCTGGAAGAAAATTTTCGAAATAGCTATTCTGTCTTCTCAGGTATATTATTGACAGATAATACGTTAAGTTTGTTTTGGCGCAGTTTCCCAAATTCATTCATAAATGCACCCAAAACAATCATCCACTCTTTATCTTGAATCCTATTTGCAATGTTCTCTATGTACGAATGATTCTCCTGTAATGACAAAAACATATAAAAAAATAATTTGTTAAATTTCTTAAATGTGCCTAAAAGTGTAAACCTTGCTCTGCATGCTGTACAATATCTGTTGTTATACAATCAAGAATTCGTTCTACTGTAGGTTCAAAGGCTACTGCTGCGATTGAGCCACTGTCATCAAATGTGTCTAAATAGACTTAAGATCTAGGAATAATAAATAAGTTATTAGTTCTTGGTATTAGCAAATAGTATATTATAATTATGATGTAAAAATTAATAACTTCAAAATATCACGATAAGTATTTACTTTGGTTGTGCAGTTGTTAGTTCTTTACAATTATAGCATAAAAACTCTTCATCTTTCTCGTATCCAGTGGTTTTATTACACTTTCCACATGATAAGTAAAAAAATGGTTGATGCAGATTAGATATTGTAAATTTTCCTCTAACCACAAATGTTGATCGCTGCATTAAAATTGACAATTAAATGTATTAATAAAAATTTAATATTACCATATTAATTAAAACTAATAAACAATCAATATCCTAAATCTAAACATATGAACTGTTCCAAATTCACAATACAAAAATCACGAGTTCGTATCTTCTATTTCCATTTCTTTAAAAAGTGATCTCTAATCTCCATATTTTTAAAGGGAATAAAAAAAACAAATATAGAGAAGTTATTTTGATTGATCTAATAAAATGACTGATGTAATAAAATGACTAATGTAAATGACACATCATAAACCTGACTTCGACCATGTATGTATTAAATGTATCAATAAAAGTTTAGTATTACTACATTAATTGAACCATAACAAACAATCAACATACTAAATTTAAGCACATGCATTTTTTCATATTCACAACACGGATTTAACAAATTCTCATCCTCCATCTCCATTTCATCTTGACTAACTTCCAGTCTTCATATTTTTTTCAAATCCACGATACACAATTTAAAAGTTTTCATCTTCCATCTCCATTTCATTCCGACCAACCTCCAATCTTCATTTTTTTTTCAAATCCACAATACACAATTTAGGAACATGCACTGTTTCAAATCTACAACACACAATTTAGAAGTTATCATCCTCTATCTCTATTTTATTCCGACCAACCTCCAATCTCTATATTTTAAAAAAACATAAAAAAATAAAATAATTGAAAAAGATAATTATTTATAAGAAATAAGAGATGATTTTAAACAAAAACAATTATACCGTCATTGATGGTATAGACTTTAAGGCTTCCGCAATTTCTGATATTTTTATTAATGGATCGGTAGAACCGCCTGAAGTTGACGTGCCTAGCCTATTCAAATTGTTGGCAATTAATTCTTCAAGTAACGCATTGTTTTCTGTCACTCTGAACATTTGAATTGATAAATAAATTAAAACATTTAAATAAGAAGAAATACATATTAAATATATAGGATAACATATTGACAGAAGTTATTATATCGATAAAGGTTAATATAAGATTTATATTGCATTTAAATAACAAATATAATAAATTAATTTAAGTATATAATTTACCATGCACGTATTGGAATGGCAGGTGCAAGAAAGGGTTGAATGGTAAAAACACTCGTTGGTCGTGATGATAATGATAAGCCTACATTATAAACACGTATGAATAAATATATAAATGCAAGATAAATAATTAACAAGAACGTTAATATTAAGAAAAATTACCATTATATGAAGAGACTCTTATTTTTGTCCCAAGAATAATTGACTTTTGCATAATAATATTACAAATTTTAGAGCACTCATCATGAACAAATCTGTTCCACATTGCCAAACGTAGAACCTTTAGACTACAAAAATTAAAAAATAATGTTAGATTTACATTAATAAGAGTATTAATAAGAGTATTAGAACCTTTAGACTAACATTAATAATGTTAGATTTACAATAATATTACCTTAAATCGACAATGTATATGTCTTGCACCAATGATTTCCCATGGCTTGTGTTTACTTCTCTTGGTGCATTCGTGTTAATTGCTATTGCCAGAATATCTAATTTATAAATTTACTATTATTATTTTATAATAAGAGAAACATATAAAGATATTGACATATTTATATAATACGTACCTACTTATGCATCTGTATCCTTGTACATATCAAGTTGATTTAAAGGAACAAGATTATAGTCTGCCGGTTTAAGCGGCGATTCGTCGTATTCAATATTCTCAACAATGGCTATAGAATTAATTATCCACTGAAGCTCATATGCCTCCCTTCTATGTCTTGTATCTAATGGTTTGACGAAAGCATTAGCAATGTAGTAGGATTGGTACACATTGAGCGTGTCATCACGTAAGTCAATGTCTTTCTCAAAGATGACTGCTTGCACACGATTTCCCTATAAAATTATAAAAATAAAATTTATTTGTTTAATCCTAAATCACAAATAAAACAATGATAAGTAATAAAGTAGACTTTTTTAATACCTCAACATCCATGAGTACCAAATTTTGGTATTTTGTAGGTGAATTTTGAGCCGCACGCTTCGGTGACTTCTTTGCAACAATCATTTTTATTTTTCAATTTCTGGTATTTTGAGTGATATCTTTAATAGATCTATAGATGGTCCGCATGTTTATAGCAAATAAAGCTGAAAATTTTGAGAAATGTTAATACATAACAAAAAATCTATAATATTAATAAAACAAATGAGCAAGTTTATAAATAATAATGACATTAAAAGAATTCAAATACTTACATTATATCACAATGAATTTGTTAATTTCAAGAAATTTCTATATACAATATTTTTTGTAGAATTTATTTCAGAAACAGTACTTGATGTTGGTCTTATAAGTAATTTTACTGAATCAGAAGTTTTAGCTCTCGATAGTGCAACATACAATTGCCCATGGGAGAAAACAGGTTCTGGTAAATATATTCCAACATAATTTAATGTTTGTCCATGTGATTTATTTATTGTCATTGCAAAACTCAATCTAATAGGAAATTGTGTTCTTTTAAATGGGAAGCCATTAGTTTCATTTGTCTCCGGTAAAAATGGAATTCTAGGTATAAAAACTCTTTTACCACTGTAGTGGCCAGATGAGATCTGTGCATCAATCATATTACGACTAAAATTACTACAAGTCAACTGTGTTCCATTGCATAAAGCCTCTGAAGGATTAATATTTCTAATTAACATAATAGGAAAGTTTTTCTTAAGTAACAATTCGTGCGGTGGCAATCCGCTCGGTGTTAATGTATTTAAAATTTTTTTCATAATTCCTTGTTCAGATACATCAATTGTTTCGTCAAAACTATAATATCGTACTATATCTCCAGGGAATTTGTCAATGAGAATAGCATTTATTTCATTGACTGATCGATTTTTTGGAGTTAACATAGCCCGACTTGCCATCTCTGTTAAATTGTTTGAATAGTTCGACATATTCCCATAAACAGCGTCTAACAAAGAATTTAGAGATTCAACATCATTGTTATAAGGGCTAATCATTTTTTCTAGAATCTTGATATTTTCATTGATTGTTATTGGAGCATTGCCATTGTCCACCTCGATTAGATATCGTGAGAAATCAATTTCTAATCTGGCTCTCATATTTTTTGTTAATTTTATTTTTTTCAAGATGGACCATACGTAAGAAGAAGCCAAACTTGTATCGATCTGTTGTTCTTTTGTACTCTTACGGATTATAGGCAATACATGCCGAAAGTCTCCACTAAAAATAATAACTTTGCCACCAAAAGGGAGATCTATATCGTTTATGTCTCGCAACATTTTATCTAATGCTTCTATGGAATATTTTGTAGACATAGGTGCTTCATCCCATATAATCAACTTTGCAAGACGTAATAATTTAGCAAGACTTTCTTGTTTGACGACATTACAAGTGCTATCTTTATCTGCATTTAATGGAATCTTAAATCTTGAGTGTGTTGTTCGTCCTCCGGGTAAGATTGATGCAGCAACACCCGATGATACAGTTGCAAGTGCTATTATATTTTTTGCATTATCAAGTTATATGCGTTGTTTTGTTCGGAATTTAAGGAATTTGATGCAAGTAGGTCTTCTTATGGAATTGTGACAGTTCGCTCGTCGTCAATTTCTCTATTAATGAAGTCTTCGACATCATAAAATGTATCAGCGGGAACAAAATGATACATATTTATTTTTTTTCCCATAGATTCAAGTGTGAAAGCAATACTTTGTAAAACCATCCTTCTAACAATTGTCAATGACATGTTTGTTGCAAGAAAATCTGCAAACATTTCTTTTTCAAATTGTTCCCAAAGTTCTTTTGGATTTGTAGGATTGCAATATGCTAAAATCGTTGAGAAAATACGTCTTAACTACTTGGTATTTGATATAGATAGGCTTCCTCTAAACAATCTTCTAAACTGCTATCTTTATCTAACAAACCATGTGAAGTAGCCGCTTCACGATATGTTGATAGCACAATGCCATTAACTGTTCTTAATTTTTCAAATGATGTTAGTCTTCTAATATGATTTAATAACAATCGTAAATAATATATTTTGCCTTCAAATGGATTAGCTGTAAAAATTTGACCTATAACAGTTTTCTTTTTTCTTGGAGTCCAAATTTTATATTCTGGATTCCAAACAAATTTTCCAGGAAACTCTCTATACAACAAATTTCGTGCATTTTCGTCGATTTGATTCCTATAAAAGAATTGTGTTAACATTACTCTATTTAATAGACTTGAGTTTAAAACAGTGTTTAGATTTTGATGTGCACGAAAAGACACTAAATGTTGATTGTCAAGGTGTAAATGCAAACTATAAACTGATGGATACATTTCATTAAGTGTGAAACCATATATTCTCCACATTGCCTCTGGTGGAGTAATTCATCTGCCTGTTTGAAATTGTTCGATTTCACCAATCTGTTCGTTATTTTCTTCGCTCATAATATTGAAAGCAATGTGATCATGTCCTTTATAAATATATTTATATAAATATTTAACAGCTTTAATTGTAGAACAGATCTCAACGTTAATATGACAGTTATATTTGGAAAGAAGGTATGGATTGTATGAAACAACCCATCGGTTGTCTAAATTTTTTCCTCTAATTTTAGCAACGACTCCATTGTTACGACGCCTATACAGTGGAAAACAATCTGTTCCAACAGTTGTTGTAGGTGCAAATTCTTTAGGGTATTGATTTTTACAAATGCCGTTTTTGTTTCATGCATACATTGGTTGGACTCAATATTCTGCAAGGACCATGCATCATATGTTTAACCATAGCCTTATATAAGTGTAAATGATTTGTTCTATCAGGTATTTCTACTGAAACGATTTCATCAAAAGTTTCAGGTGCATAAATTCTCCAATCTCTCTGAAGTATAATTAGGAAATGAACATGCGGTAGACCTCTTTTTTGATGTTCAAACTGTAAACATATGCTGCAACTTTGCCAAAGATTTGTTGTTTGAACATATCGATTTTTAAATCTTCTAACTTTTCTCTAAAGATTCTTGCAATTAAATCATGGCGATTTTGAACTTCTTCATGTGGATCTAGTTGTTCTAAGATTTCATTCCAGTTTGGATTGCATGTCATAGTTAAGAAAATGTCAGGTTTGCTGAAACGTTGAACTAATGCCATTACTTCCATATATCTTTTACGCATATCTCTTGGACCTCCAATAAAAGATGAAGGTAGGATAATGCGTTCTCCAATCTTGGAAGCATTACTTTCTCCAATCGAACTACTATCTACAATGCCTTGATATACATCTGATCTAATTTCATGTTGTTTTGAACGGAAATAATCTAATCTCGATGTTTCTATTTTAATGTACATGTCAACAACAAATTGTTGTAGTAAACGACCAGATAATAACAAAACTGATTTGTATGTGTTTCTCATTTGTAATCTGAAACAATAATATTCACGATAAGAAACTGTTGGCACTTTTTTGATTAAAAATAGTGGATATTGTAGCGGATCATAACAACCAAAATAGTACTGAACAATATGACTACCACCTGCTTGGTTAAAAACAATAATATCTCGGCCTTTTTGTTTAGTACATGTGTCAGTTTCTATCCATATAACTGCAATTTGTGATACTGAGGGAGCATTGTAAACACGCTGGTCTAAATCAACGTCTGATCTTATATGAATTCTATGGTTCTCAAGATTCGGAATGTTGTTGAGAGTTTGAAAGAAATGACAGTATGGATTAATATAAAAAATACTCATCAACTTAGTAATAATAGAAGCATCCAATCTTTCTGCATTGTCTGCACGGTTGTTTAGCTCATGCTCAGTGTCGTAAAAATATAGTTGTAAATACGAAGGATGTCCATCTTTAGGGATTAAATTGTTAATGTAGTGATATATCTGTCTTTGAACTCTAAATGTGTAAATTCCTCTGTTTCTTCTACATAAGTCTGCATCAACTTTAACCCCAAACGATGTGAAAGTGAGTTTATTATTGTACGTACGTGCATATGTACGAAAATTTTCAGACTCAATCGAACCAGAAGTAAACAGTTGATAAAGCTCGTCTGAAAGTCGATTACAACTCAACGCTATTGTCCCATCAGCACAGCAGAAGCCGTTTGGCTCATGATAAAATCTTTTCGCTCCACAATATTGATATGAAATAACTGATGGCAAATGATCTGGCTCCAAAAATATAGTTTTCAATACTTGTCTAAAACAAGTATTAGTTGTTGGAATACTGACAATACTGCTGAAGACAGAAGTCCTTGGCCTTGATAGAGCAAGTACATTTCTATCTATAGTAGTGTCAGAAGCATAAGTATTTGAAGATGATCCAATTTCTCTTATAGAAACAATTCCAACATTTCTTGGAGTGTAAGATAAATTATGTTGGAATCTTGTTTCTGTTTAGTTTCTCTTATTTCTAGAGTTTTTCAGCTCTGCATACATTTCTCTTCTCTTTCAACATATTTCTTCTTTCTTCTCCTCCGATTAAGTAGAATACCAATTTTTTTTGTAGCATTATTTGTAGATTCTTCAGAATTAATTTTAAAGAGTGTTAGATATAAATTAATAAAGGTAGTCTTAATAAGATTTTATTTATTTTTAAATAAGATAAACCTACCAGTTGGCATTCTTATGACAGCTTGTGAATGTCGCAATAACTTGGGAAACTAAAGAAATGAATTAATAATAATTTGTCAAACATGCAAACATACAAAATACATAAATAACATTATAAAAAACAAATAACAATATAAATATATATATCTAAAGCATGAAGAAATATAATCTAATTAATAATATCTACTTATTATTTAAAATTAAATCGACTAATATAATATCACACTATTTAGAATTAAAAATTTAAATAAATATATAGCAAATATTTACTAATTTTGATTAATAATCACAATTTCACATACTTGCAAAATGTTTTAAATAAATAGATGCATAAGATATTATACAATATAGACAATAACATTTATTTGTATGGATAGTAATAAAACATACCTAGAGATAGGAAGGAATAAAAGATCAGTGGAAATAGAGCAGAACAACAACCAGAAGATTGAGCAACAGCAAGATAAGCACAGAGGCATCAATTCTGTTGCAAAAAAAAAATATATATATATATATTATAAAAAATAACATAATCATTTTAACAATATATTATTGTGTTTTAAATAAAACTATATTAACATATTAAAGCGTAAGTTGGTAATAATTTTTTATTCAAATTTTAATAACAAATGTTATATTCTCTAAACAAAATTGACTATATTTACAATAAATATTTTCCGATTGGGAATAAAATTTGTAGAATATTGGAAGTCATTTTTTACAAATTTATTTTTACTAATAATTTTAATATAATTTATTACCAATTTAAAGTTAAACCCCAATTAAATTTAATGTAGACAAATAAATTAGAACCTAAAACGGGACCGTTTTGCACAAAAATAAAACCCTAATTCTACACCCACCTGTATAAATGCATCATTATTCACTGTCTTCTTCATTTCACCTCTCCATCTCGACGGCTTCTCATCACCCTCTCAAAAATTTTTCTCTCCCGAATTTTCACCTCTCTACCTCGACAGCTTCTCATCCCTCTCTCAAAAACTTTTCTCTTCCTAGTCTTCTTCCTCCTTCGGTCTCTTAGGCCTCCTCTCGGCTCGAGATCTCCAACCGTCGCTCGCCATCCCAAGAACCGGAGATCCGCCTCTCCTCTCCCTACAATACAAGTGTAACAAGCCAAGTAACGTGGGCCCAATCCAAACCATGGACTACATTTATCCTTTTATCATTTTACTTCTTTTAACCCTCGTGTCGTTGGCCTTAGTTTATTTTACTGCACCTTGTGTTTGTAATAGTTAATGGGCTTAGGCCTTAGGTAGTTCTCATTTCAATTTTATTATGTTATTAGTATAGGCCCATAGGTGGGTAGGAATCTACAGACTATATGTAGGAAGCAGGGAACTCTACGGAAGGGCATGCAGAATCTTTAATGAAAATGTTTTCTTCTTCTCTTGAATCTCTCTCTTGGAGGTTAGGTCAACCTCGAATCTGACCATTTTCTTTATATTTTCTCTCTTATTTTCTCAAACACTACCTATCAGGTGTGTTACAAGTGGTATCCAGAGCCAGGTTTCCTTGGATTGGCTGCATTATCAATCCATGGAAATGGAAAAAATTATTTCATCCTTACTCAACATCAGAGACCAAGTGGAACAATCACAACAACGTTTGGATGTGATTTTGCAGACAGTTAAAGATGTTAAGAACAATCTTGATGATTTTCAGCACAACTTCAACGAAGAATTCTCAAATCTGGAAAGCCAACTCTATACTCTGCAAGAAGAAGAAAAATATACCGAAACAGTGGAAGAAAAGGAGATATTCAACCCCGCTCAGCTTACTCTTTCTCTTGTTACCATAAATCCCGTTAAAAATCAGAAACATTTTCCACCATTTTCGGATCATCCCCTCCGAATCTCGTGTCCTTCTCTCCCTCTGAGAAATTATTGTCCATTTTCTTCATTTCTTTCGGTCGTCCTCGGCAACAAAGACTCATTAATTGTAAGAGGTGTAACCATCATATGGGAGTTCGATCCCGGTGGCGTCGATGAAGACCAAAAGACACCGAAAGTCATCGATCTCTTAAATCGGTGGGAGCTGAGGAAGACGACGCTGTACAAGGACAAACAGATCACGGATCTGTCACAGGGTTCATCGGCGAAGCAGAGTAAGCACTTCATCATACCTCCTCCATCACAGTCCATCTTCAAAACACTCCATTCTCAACCTCCTGGCCCAAGACAAAACTGATATCTCAGTCGCATATCACAGTCCGTCGACTCAGCCTCCATCTACCAGATTTTCAACCCTGATCCCTCCACTCTCCAACGCAAGTCCCCATATATCGTCAAGTCCGTTCCTGGAAATACCTATAAACGCGTCGCCGAGAAGTTCAAGAAGTCCTTTGAGCATGAAAGCTGCCGCACTCGAACCGGCTTATACAAAACCATAGTCTACCTCCTTGCTTTGGCAAAAGGCTTCAATTGGATCGAAGAGATCCTTGAAGATCAGAAGAAATACAGGGATACCTCCAAAGTAAGCTTCTCGGTCTCACTCATTTCTTTTTACGGAAAATCAATCATGTTCAAGCATGCCCAGAAAGTGTTCGACGAAAGGCTAGAGAGGAACTACAAGTGCACAGTTTTATCACTCAATGCGCTTTTGGGAGCTTGCGTGAACTTTAAGAGCTTTGATTTGGTTGATGGGATTTTCAAGGAGTTGCCTAAGAAGTTTTTCACTCCCTCGGCAAAACCTCCCTCGCCACCATCAAAAATTGAGGTCCCTCTTCCTTCGGCTTATGTTGACCCTCGGTCCTCACCATCAGATCTCTCTCACTTCCGTACAGAAGACCAGAGCTCGAACCCTAGGCAATCTCACTTCTATAGAGAAGACCAGATCTACACCTTCACCCTCCATACACACCGGTTCCATTCACTTGTTCTTACGGAACTTGGAGTCGATGTGGATAACAACGATTTTAATGAGTTATTTGAGGCCTTGAGCGTGAAGGTTGGCGACTTGGATAATGCTGAAGTTTTGCGTTCTGGGACTGAGGCCGTAACAGGTAGGGTTGAGTTTGCTGAGAATCGGAGAGGTAATAAATTTTGTACTCCTCATTTGCTTGAATTATTGCCGCTAAGGAGAGTTTTTGAGCCATTTGATAGGGGAAGGGAGCATATCCCTATTCTTCCCAGTATAAAAAATAGAGGCTTGTTTTATGTTAATGATCATATTCTGGTTGGAATTATGGCCCTTCAACCGTTTGATGAAATGCCTGAAAAGGCTTTTGTTGATTGGAACTCAAGGATTTATCGGTGCATCAAGAACTTGGATGAATCATTGGATAATTTTGGGCTTCAGGATTTGTTTCAGAAATTTGAGAATGTTTTGTATTGTAAATGTGCCATGTCAAAGGAGGAGAAATCTCTTTTTACTCGGCATTTTGTTGGGTTTTCTGAATTGAATTGCAGGGTGTGGTATGGACCGAAATCTCATTCCGAATGTATTGCTGGATTTGAGGAATTATTGGGCTCATACATTCAAGCACCCAGAGCAAGAGTACTTTTTGGAAAATCATTCAGCCAGTGGGGTAATAGCATCAAATCCTTGGAGTCTCTTAGCCAATTACTTGGTAATCATGCACACTCACATTTTATCCGAAAGCTAATTACACAGTTACTGAAAAGGACTAAACAAGAGAAGTGTGACAAAAGTAGGAAAAATAGCATCCTCATTTTTTGCCCTGGTGGTGGCCACATGTATTTCACGATGGGTTGTCATGGAAATGACGACTGCCTGCTAGTATCCTCGTGTAGTGATAAACTGGAGTCCATTAGTGATCTTAATGCTACCGATGTGCCTTACAGGGCTGCGAAATCATATACTGGAAAGTCTGTTACAAGGACTCATAGAGTTGCATCGGTGCTTCCAACCTTGAGGGCAAGGTTCTTTGAAGGAGACGGCAATGTAACAAGCCAAGTAACGTGGGCCCAATCCAAACCATGGACTGCATTTATCCTTTTATCCTTTTACTTCTTTTAACCCTTGTGTCGTAGGCCTTAGTTTATTTTACTGCACCTTGTGTTTGTAATAGTTAATGGGCTTAGGCCTTAGGTAGTTCTCATTTCAATTTTATTATGTTATTAGAATAGGCCCATAGGTGGGTAGGAATCTACAGACTATATGTAGGAAGCAGGGAGCTCTACGGAAGGGCATGCAGAATCTTTAATGAAAATGTTTTCTTCTTCTCTTGAATCTCTCTCTTGGAGGTTAGGTCAACCTCGAATCTGACCATTTTCTTTATATTTTCTCTCTTATTTTCTAGTTATCCAAACACTACCTATCAGGTGTGTTACAACAAGCCTCTCCACACGGCTATAGAGGCTATTTCTATTATCTCTCTCTCTCTCTCTTTCTCTCTTTATATCTCTATTACAGAAGATTGTTCTTTTTTTTTAATGCTTTTGTTTTCTTTCTGTTTTCTACACACAGATTCGAGTAAATATTTTTTTTAATTTTTATTTCCCCGTAGATCTACAAATCTTCGGATCCGAGCCAACCTTCAAGTTTTTCTCATAATTTTTTTTTGTTAATTTCTTTGTTCCTACAAATCCGAGTCGATCTTTATTTTTTTATTTTTGGAGCGGTTTTGTGAATATAAATGAACATATGTTTTTCATTTCCTACAGATTTGAGTTGGGGTGTCTAATTTTTGTGAAGTGGATTTGTTTGTTCATTTGTTAATTTTTTTTGGCTTTCGTTTTTCTTGTTTGTTCTTTTTCGTATATCTTGCATGTGTAGGTAAATGAACACATGTTAACCATTTCCCATAGATCTGAGGAGATGTATATTTTTTCTAAAGTGGGTTTATTTCTGAAGACATCTTCATATATCTGAAGAAATCGTGTTCATATATGATTCTTGTTTTGTCTTTGTTTTATTTACTATTTTTTCTCCATAGATTTGAACAGATTCTCATATCTTTGAAAATATGTTCAAATTTCACCTTTTTTTTTGCACGTCGATATATTTTTATCTGTGTTTGTTTTTTTTATTTTATTTGTTTTTTCTTGTATTGTAAATTTGTATATAAAAGAATAGATGTAGTTCATGTCTGTTGTTTTTTTTTTATGCAGATAAATTTATTACATTCGTTATTATCTGGAATATAAATTCTGATATGTTTTAGGTCCGAGATGTAATATGTTGACATTTATTTCTTTGTGACATGTTGAAATTATGTAGAACATGTGTACCTTTTAAAGTTGTTTTGTTTAGAGTCTTGTAAATCCCTGGGTGGGTTATTTATTATTACACTTGTTATTATCTGCAATATGGATTCTGAGATGTTTGAAGAAATTAAAAATTTTCAAATCTATGTAGAACAAACATTTCTTCAAACATCTCAGAACGTATACATTTATTTATTAGACTTCTTGTTATCTGAAAGCAAATTTCTGAGATGTGTAAATAAACCCGTGTTTTTTCAGGCTCATGTAGAACCTAGATGTGTTTTAGACTTATCTATGTACACTTGTACATAGATATGTTTCAGATCTATTTACACTTGTTATTACACTTTGGTTTATTTATTTATTTTTTCACATGGGTTTTTTGTTTTTGTTTATATGCATGTCCATGTACTATTCCATATAAACTTAGCAAAGTTCGCATTTAAGTTTAAGTATGAAAGCACAGAGAGGTCCGTATTCCATCAAAACATGTAGACAATTATTTTTGTTAGGTTTATGTTTTTCTGTTAATGAACTATTTTTTTTTGCAAGTGCTTTTATTTTGTTTGAGCAATATGTGTTCTATATAATCTACCATGTTTATTTTTCTTTAAAGTTGAACAGATCTTCACATGTTTGATCTTGGTTTGTTTGTTTTTTCATCTAAGTTCACATGTTCGATCTTGCTTTGTTTGTTTTTTCATCAATTGCGAATCTGTATATCAATGAATAGATGTTAATTTCTGTTGGTTACATTTGGTTAGAACAGGTTTGTTCTTACGTAACAACATCTTTGTTAGTAATATTTTTTTCAATTTATTTCTCTGCACAACTCCAAGTACCATGTGCATCTGTTCATTTATTTTTTCCATCTCTAAATTTTTTTCTAAGACGCATATCTATGAATGCATGGAAACTACAAGAGGCAATAAATTCAGAAATATCAAAGCCATAAATGTCCAAGAATTCTATTAACAGAAGCATATTTAATTTAACATGAAAGCAAATAAAAACATACCTAATATATTCTGAAATTCAAAGATGAAACAGTAGAGTGGACGAAATATAGAACTCAGAAAGCAGCAATTAGATTTGTGATTTTATGAGATTGCAAAGACCGGTAAAATGTAAAACATCACAACTGTTTTTATACTGAAGCATAAGCGGTGTAAAGGAATTCTAAGACCGTAAAGAAATATAAAGAAATTCAAAATCTGATGAAGACAACGAAAAAGCAAGCGCTGAAGCGGTGCGAAACATGGTAGACGAATCTAGAATCCGATAAACACAAAGAGAAAATAAATCGAGAATCCGATCGAAAACGGGAGAACAAAAATTCATCCAAAAAGACGACTAAAGCGATAGATAAGACAAAGGAAAAATGTAAAATAATATTAAAATGTAGTAAGATGAATATTGTGAAGCGGTGGAAAAGTAGAAACCCGTAGATAATGAAGGAGAATTCCAGCTGAAAGATGTGGAAAAAGGAGAGCAAAAAGAAAGCACGAAACCGTAAATTCATTAAACCAGAAAAATACAGTAGGGATACGGAAGATAAATAAATGTAAAAGGAGGGGTAAAAAGGAAAAAAATAATAAACCAATAGCTGCTTATTGGCACTTATTTATATATATATATATATATTATATATTATATATATATACATTATATATATATTTATATATATATGTAAATAAGAGAATCATGGACGGACAGAAATGGAAAGTAAAAAATCCCCTAAAAAAAACTACGGATAGACTCTTTTATAATAGTAGTAGATATAGTCTCTAGTACTTAAAACCAGCTCATTCAAAGTCAGGAAAAAACTCAGTAGCGAGGGATTACATGACTTTTCTCACAAACAGAAAAGTTGGTCTAGCTTTACTAATTATTATTCTATTAATCAGTTTATCTAATAATCTAATTTACTCCAAACTTCTTTTCTTTTATTGAGGAATGAAAAAAGCTTAATATTTATGCAGATTTAGGATGCATTGCCCTTGCGTTGTCTCCCATTATGAAAAGTAATTTTTTTTTATGATGCGGTTTACTTTTTTTAAAAAGGAGTTAATTACACGCATAATTTAGATTTGTATCTATTATTACTATCTTGATTTGCATTAAGGTGGCAGCTAAAACAAGTTTGCTAATATTGGATCGTGGTGGAACTTGGTTTGCAGTATGGCGATGAGTAAAAACAAATTTGCTAATATATCAATATCCCAAAGTATATATAACGGGTATAGGCTTAACTGGTTACTACTCGATACATTTATATAAGAGCGGTGCTACTCTGCCGCCTGAGTAACACTACTCAGTCTTACCGCCAGTTGCTTTTGCAATTTTTTTTTTCATTTTTCTATTTACATTTTTTTAATATATTTTAATTTTTTTAAAAAAATTAAAAAAATATATTAATACACTTAAAATCACTTCCTTAATCACTAAGTTAAAAAAAAAATTATCTAGCGGTACACTTGAGCAGTACCATTGGGGTGGCCAAATAGCTTTTCTCTTTATATAAATGATGACATGTGTATATATGTGTGTTGATTATAAAAAAAAAAAAATGTATAAACATAATGATTTCCTTACTCAATTGGTTCCTACTCCAAACATTTATATTCACCACGCTTTTTGCAATTATATAAAATATGATGCAGTTATGCAGAAATTCAAATTCAAATCCCGATTTGTATTCCAGATTTTCTTTCTCAAGCCTTATGGTTTGATAAATGTCTGTAATCATGTTTATCTCAATGAAGACATTGATTGTTATAAATAAATAAATAAATAATTCAAATCCCGATAAGAAATTCTAAATTTTAGAAAAACAATATAAATTAACATTTTGGATGAAATGCCAATATTGTCACATTAATTGGTATGTAAAACGATCAATTGTCTCCGTATCATTATTTTAAACTTATTATATATACCAACAACATTGCTAATTGTTATGTGGCAAATTTTGATCCAAAATACATATGGCTTGATTGCCACATTCGAAATTTGGGAAAGATTAGCAATAGCGGTGACATCTATTAAACTAGTGATGAAAATATTTACACAAACTTGTCGTACTAAGTCGAGGATGCAAGTCTATTGGGATTAACTAGCTATCAACGGCTAATTTGAAATTTAATAGCAGAAGCAAATAAAAGAAAAATCAACAATCACACACAGAACACCAAGATTTAAGTGATTTGGCTCAATGTAAGGTTACGTCCACTGGTGAGGTCGGTCTTAATAAATTTACTATCAACAAAGGTGGAGTACAAAAGATCAATCACAAAATCCTCAACCCCAAGACCCCAATATACCCAATAGAATCTTGGAATAATAACAAGATGATCACACTCTCTCTCTATATATATGTATTTGACTGCTCATATTTGACTGCTAAGGAGGTAAAAAATCGTAATATACAAGGTGAACAACATGTATTTATATTAAAATGGTGCAAAGCCTTGAAATACAAACATTCGTTAGAGTGAAGTGTC
The DNA here is from genome assembly GCA_022457165.1 of Juglans mandshurica. NCBI lineage: Eukaryota > Viridiplantae > Streptophyta > Magnoliopsida > Fagales > Juglandaceae > Juglans > Juglans mandshurica. Next base: position 2,675,749 of record CM039620.1, on the reverse strand, counting down.
AAGTGGTGCTCGAGCAAACATTAGGGCTGGCGCTCGCTCAAGCTGAGTGTCGAGCGAGTCTCAAGCGAACTTTTGGGTTGGCATCCTGCTCGAGCCGACCGTCGAGCGGGTGTCGAGTGAACTTTCGGGCTGACATCCCCCTCGAGCTAACTATCGAGCAGGTGTCATGCAAACTCACGGTTTGTGTCCAGCTAGAGCTGACTGTAGAGCAATTGATGAGTGAACTCACTGTCTGAAACTTTGCTCGAGCGGCAAAGACACCGCTCGACAAATCTCCACCTTGGCTTAAATTCGGTGAAGCCTAAAACAAAATACATTAACCAAAGGACCGACCCCGTCCACCAAATCCCCTAAGGGAATCACAAACCCCGAACATCAATCATATCCAAACAGAGTTTGAGCTTGTACACTAGAACTAAATTCGTCATCATAATTGCTGGATTCTAAGTAGTAGCAATCTTATAAATTTCTATCACACCATCTGTAACAACCCCATGAAGAATCAATATAACCAACAACTCTGGAACTGAAATCTATTTCTCTATCAAAGACTAAGCCAAAATTCAAAGTCCCTTTCAAATACCTGAATATCCATTTCACAGACTGCCAATGAACCTTACCCAGATTAGCCATGTACTTGCTAACGACGCTCACTGCCTGTGAAATGTCTAGAAGAGGATAAACCATTACATACATAATACTTCCCACTGCATTGGAATATGGAACACTAGCCATGGATTGTTCCTCCTCGTCTATTTGAGAAGATAGAGATGCTGAAAGTTTAAAATAGCAAGTGATGTACTTCCTTATTTGGAATTAGACATTCCAAATCTCTCAAAAACTCTCTCAATGTATTTTCCTAGGGACAAGTACAACTTTCCAGCTTGCCTATCTCAATGGATCTCCATCCCCAAAAGCTTCTTTGCAGCACCTAAATCTTTCATTTCAAACTCATTACTGAGTTGGGTTTTCAACAAGTTAACAACAGACATGCTTTTAGCAGAAATAAGCATATCATCAACATAAAGTAGCAAATAAATGAAAGACTCATTAGATAACTGTCTGTGATAAACACAACTATTATAGCTACTCCTCAAATAACCACGATCAATCATAAAAGAATCAAAATGCTTATACAATTGCCTCGAAAACTGCTTCAGACCATACAATGATTTTTTTCAATCTGCACACATGATCTTCTTTACTTTCAACAATGAACCCCTCTCATTGATGCATGTAAATGGTTTCTTCAAGCTCACCATGCAGGAACGTTGTTTAAATATCAAGTTGTTGTAGCTCTAAGCCATACAATGCCACCATAGCAAGTAACACTCTGATTCAACTGTATTTTAGAACTGGAGAGAAAACTTCATTGAAGTCCACACTTTCTCTTTGACTGTAACCCTTTGTAACTAAGTGTGCCTCGTACCTTGCATTTGCAACACCATGGATTCCTTCTTTTCTCTTAAAAACCCATTTGCAACAAACAGTCTTAATCTTTTTTAGCAACTTAACCAAATCCCAGGTTTGGTTCTTATGAAGAGACTCAATCTTTTCAGTCATCGCTGCGTACAACTAAGCAGACTCCTTACTCTTGACAACTTCTGAATAACTGGAAGGCTCTTGGCCATCAATGTTCTCTGTCGTAGTAAGTGCATACATCACCATGTATGCATGAGCATATCTCTGAGGTGGCCTGATCTACCTACTCTGTTTACCAGTAGTTATACTGTAGACTTGCTCATCTTGTGTGCCTCTATCAGAATCAAAATCATGCTTATCAATAATAGCATGATCTTGGGTGCCGCCTCGCACCTCTTGTGAAGCCTCAACCTGCAAATCCTCCTTCTTGCCATTGCCATACTATTTACCTATAGACACAGTAAACTCCTTTCTTGGATTAAGTATGGATTGTTCATCAAATACATCATCCCTGCTAATTACAAACTTGGGTGATTTAGGATCAGTACACTACAACCTGAATCCTTTCACCCCACTGGCATATCTAATGAATATGTCGACCTTCTTTGCCCTTGGCTCAAGTTTCCCATCCATGAAAATATGCAGGATAATAAAAAAATTTCAAATTTGAATAATTAGTAGGAGTACAAGACCATATCTCATTTTAAGTTTTCAAACCAATAGCTATGGCTAGAGAGCAGTTAATCAAATAACAAGCTATGTTAACTGCTTCAACCCATAAATCTTTAGATAAGCCAGCATTCGAAAGTATACTGCGGGCTCTCTCCATGAGAGTCCTATTGATCCGTTCAGCCACTCCATTTTGCTGTGAAGTGTGGTTAACTGTGCAGTGCCTGACAATACTTTCATCTTTTCAAAATTCGTCAAACTCACCTCTGCAAAATTCCATACTATTGTCAGTTCAAAATTGCTTTACCTTATTGCCTGTTTGATTTTCAATCAAATTCTTCTACTGTTTAAAGTTATCAAATATATCACTCTTTCGTTTCAGAAAATAAACCCAAACATTTCTTGAGTAATTATCAATAAAAGTGAGCAAATATTGAGCTCCACCTTTCGATGGAATAAAAGATGGATCCCAAAGATCAAAATGAATATAGTCCATAGTACTTTTAGTTCTGTGAACCCATGTAGTAAACTGAACCCTGCACTGTTTATCAAACACATAATGTTTACAAAATTCAAGTTTCCTTATCTTCTAATCACACAACAAATAGACACTACAGCTGAACCTATCATTATACTATCCTGAAAAAAATAAAGATCATCTGTCTTATCTCCTTTTATTTCAATTATGGAACCCTTACTAACTTTAATAGTTTCACCTTCGTCGGTGTACCGGAAACCCTAAGAATCAAGAAAGCCCAAAGAAATAAGATTTTTCTTCAAATTCGGGATGTGTCCAACGTTAGACAATGTTTTGACAATCCCATCAAAAATCTTAATCCTATCTGAATCAATCACATCAATTTTACAATCCATATCATTTCCCATCAAAATAGAACCACCGTTGACTCGCTCATAGGTAGTGAATCAGTCCCATGAAAAGTACAAGTTGAGTCCATAACCTACTTGCCACCAAAGCGACTATTAGAGCCGCTAATTGCTAAGACAATATCTGAACCGTTAGACTTTTCATCAGTAACACTAACGACATTAGAGGAACTCGTGTCTTCCTCTTTGTTTTTCAAGTTTGGACACTCATTCTAGTAATGACCAAACTTATGATAGTAATGACATTTAACATTTTTCTTGTTAAATTTTGACTGTGAATCGCCCCTGGATTTACTACTGTTCTTCTCTAAACTCCTCTCATTGGATCTACCCCTGCTAGAGGAACCCTTAAGAAACAAACCACTGGCTTGATTATCTGTCCCCTTCAAATTCAATTTATTTTTCAATTCCTTAGAATTCAAAGCAGATTTCACATTTGTCAAGGAAATAATATCTCCACCATACAACATTGAATTCACAAAGTTATCAAACGACATAGGAAACGAATACAAAACAATTCAGGCTTGATCTTCTTCATACTTAATGTCTATATTCCTCAAATCCATAATAATTTTATTAAATTCATCTAAATGTTCAGAGATAGGAGTACACTCCTTCATTTTGAGCATGTATAACCGTTGCTTCAAATACAAACAGTTTGTGAGCGATTTCTTCATATACAGGCCCTCAAGTATAGTCCAAAGACCAGCAATGGTCTCTTCATCAGCAACTTCCCTCAAAACTCCATTTGATAATGACAACAGAATAGCACTGTGTGGTTTCTCTTCTTCTTCTCATGACGATGCAGAAGAACATCATACACTTTCTCATCCAATATCTTTGACAAACCTTGTTGTCGCAGCAAAACCTTCATCTTGATGTGCCATAAACTGGAACTATTCTAACCGTTGAATTTCTCCACTTCAAACTTTTCCGTAGCCATCATTCAAGATCTTGCATAGAGCCTTGCGCTCTGATATCAGTTTGTTGGGATTAACTGGCTATAAACGGCTAATTTGAAATATAATAGCGGAAGCAAACAAAATAAACATCAACAATCACACATAGAACATCAAAACTTAAGTGGTTCGGCTCAATGTGAGCCTACATCCACTGAAGGGGTCAGTCTCAATGAATTCACTATTAACAAATATGGAGTACAAGAAATCAATCACAAAATTATTAATCCCAAGACCCCAATACACCCAATCACAAAATTCTCTCTCTCTCTCTCTCTCTCTCTCTCTCTCTCTCTCTCTCTCTCTCTCTCTCTATATATATGTATTCAGCTGCTCAGGAGGTAAAAAATCGTAATATACAAGGTGAACAGCATGTATTTATGCTGAAACGGCCCGGAGCCATGGAATACGAACATTCGCTAGAGCAAACATTTGGGTTGGTGCTAGCTTGAGCTAAGTGTCGAGTGAATTCTCGGGTTGGAATCCCACTCAAGCTAAGTGTTGAGTGAGTGTCGAGCGAACTCTCTGATTGGCATCCCGCTTGAGTTGACTATCGAGCGGGTATTGTGTGAACTCACGGGTTGTGTCCAACTCAAGCTGACTATCGAGCAAGTGATGAGTGAACTCATGACTATTTGATGCTTCATTGGAGCGGCAAACACACCGCTCGAGCAAACAATTTGTAACGGCACTTTTTCAAAATGAATCAAACCACCTCTAAACAAAGTCAATGGACTATGGCCTACAATTTTGGCCTTATAAGTCCTCATCATCTTTTTCTATGCAGTAAATGGTACGTACATTTTTTACTTAGTCGTGAAAATGAAAGGAACCTGCCGTCCATTAATTCATATAATTTACATATATATTGATCATCTGTCATGTATAACTATATATATTTAAGAGGATTATAAGATATGGACATTACACTTATATTTTACACATCAAATTACAGAGAATAGTGAAAGAATTCTATGAAGATTTCTTCTTCATGCATGGGCCATCTAAAACTTTATTTAGAAGCTAGCCCCAAAATTTTAGATAAACTCCATGACTATGAAGATTAAATGGGGCATATTAATTAGCTTTCATTCTGTGCAAGTTACAATATAATTTATGTAAGCCCCAACGATCGAGACAGTCATTATCTATGCCATGATTATGATTTTCTATTGGTGGTTTGTTTGAGACTTTAAAACTTTGACATAAATAAGATGCAAAGAATTTAATTAGCTAATTCAAAATTACTGTTCACTATTAATATTTTTTAAAATCAAATTGATCTAATCTCGCCCGTTTGTGTATTTTCAAAATTGTGACTTCTTTTTTTTTTCGTTTTTCTTGTTTTAATGCGTGTGGAGTGAAACAAATGAAAATCATACCCCAACATGCAGTAATAATATTAATATTATTACGTCATGAATTCATGAATGTCATCAAAATGGAAAATGCTGAACTTTCTAGGAAAATCTTATAGACTTTATGTGATTGGTAACGTCCCAATTCAAGACTAATGTAATTCTTAAAATTGGTTTGACTTAGTTTTTCAATTTAAACTAATTGGGGTTTGTTAAATACGGAAATCAATTTAAGTCTATATACGGAAATAAATTATATAAAAAAAATATATGTGTAGTAAAACTTGTACCACGTTCGTAGTACATGAACTAGTGTTACCCAATCAAAATCTATTATGTTGTGAAGCAAACACCATGCAAGGGCATAAGTGAGGTCTGAATATCTTTGTTTTGGTTTTTCATATTTTTTTGGTTGAATATATTATCATAAAATGAAAACCCCTAGAGAAAATAACTAATGCCTCGTTTGGTTAAACAAATCATATCATATTCTCATTTAATTATTACAACTTTTTTAAATTAATTTCGCACAAAATACAATAAACAATTCAACTTTTTCAAATCTTAAAATAAAAATAATATTAAAAATTTATATTTTAACAATATTTTACTCATCTCATTTGTGTAACCAAACAAGGCCTAAATCGTTTTAGTTTTCTTACCCTCCTTTCACGTAGATAAGAAAAAGTCAAAGATACAAATAGGATTCAGCAACAATTCGAAAATCCGACTCCACGTACCTTTGACTCTCTACCGACTCTGTCTTATCAGAGTCGGATTTAGAGTTTTTGTAACAAAGAAAGTCGGAGTAAGAGGTGGCAATGTACTGACTCCGACTCCGATATTGGTCATATTTTATAAAAATATATGTAATTTTTACATATGAATCATATATATTTTATATAATTATAACTTATATAGTTAATTAAATTTAATAATATACTGGTATGAGTAAATTTTTATAAATATACGCTTATACTATAATATAAATAGACTAAATTCGCTAATAAAAATTTAATATATGTAAACATCATACTATTAATTATTATTACCATGTAATAACAACTATTGGGTATAAACACAAATATATAAATTTATAATAATATGTAATACTAATGTATAAACATTAACATATAATAATATATAATACTACTGTATAATAACAATAATTTATACAATAATTTGTACAATGATTTATTTTTTCAATTTTGGTTATGTTTCAATAAAACTAAAATTGAAAAAATATTTATAAAAAAAAAACTAAAATCTGGAAGTTCAAATCGGATTAGTGAGAGCTCAATATTATCAAATTGAAATTAAACTAAGCTAAGAAAAAATATTCAATAAAAAAATTCAAATTCGACTCTCCTCCGACATTGTGGGTGCTTAGCTCTAGACACAAATAAATTGAGGTAAGAGTGTCTGTTCCGAAGTCGTGTCAACAAACTTTCGAAGTCAACCTGTTTTACTTTTGCTCGTTAAAATCTTTGACGGTTTTTTTTTTTTTGAAAGGAACGATTCAAAGACAACTGTCCTGTTAGTAAGAAGTTATTATAGTAATGTATATTTTATACTTACTGTATGATTATTTCTAGTTAATTATTCTGAACATTCACTTAAAAAGATGTGTGGTCTAGATGATACTACATCATATGTATAAAATGAATACTTCCAATAATAACTTTCATCTATATTTATTCCTTCCAAAAACATGCGATCTTCTATTTTTCGGTCCTTTTGTCCTTTGTTTCTTTAATTGAATCAATTAATTTGTCCGGACGTGGTTCATGACGAAATAATATTATTAACAAGAAAATGCATTTTCGATGGGCAAATAATGAACAGTTTTACTCTTTACTTTTAGTAGTACCGTTTTGCGAAATTCAAAACATTTCGTCAGTAGGACCACTAAGTTGTGTAAAGCTACAAAAAGAATTTGTATGTGGATTAACAAGGGGGCTTCGATCATAACCTTAATCTAGGAGTAATGATATATACAATACTCTTATCTTATTTTGATCATATTAAATAATATGTAACACATTCATCATTATTAAATGATAAAGAAACATGCAATAAATGATCATTTAATGATGATAAATATGTCACATTATACTTAATAAGATAAAAGTAGGATGGTGGTATGGTATATAGAATTTTCCTAATTTTAGAGTACCGTCAAAGATCATATATATTATTCATGTTTTGAATTATTGTTTCATATTCTCAATGTAAGAACTAAAATTCCTGAAACAGAGACAAAGCCAATATCTTTCTTCTCGGAAACAGAGACAAAGACAAGAGGTTTCAGTTGTGAGGATACTCAAGATAGGCTGCCCACTGGATGCTCATCCGGTCTCTGGTGTCATCAAAGCATTCAGGGAACATCAAATTGTAGCTCAAGTTTCAAATGTTTTAACGGAGAATGGCAAGATTATTCATACATTTCCCTTCTGAAGTGATGCGACTCTTAACTTATGTTTCTGTCGGATGACTCGATGCTTTTCATAGAGAAAGTGATTCATGTTCTGATTTATGTTTTAAATTGCATGAAGGCCATGAATCATGTAGACTGGGGATTTAAGCAACAATTTCACTATGAATCATGAATCATGCTTGAGGGTCTATTTAAGTGGGATAAAAAAAAAAAAAAAACTACTTAAATTATGCTTGCCATGAGGAATAGCATTTCAATAGTGTGTTAAGCAAGAGAATCAGTCCACTTCCTCAATTCTCGCCACAACAGATTTCTCACCAACGGCTTCAACAACCTGATTTAGTTTTAATTTTTGCTTCCGCATATCTTGTACTTAATATTTATTGTTTGTATTTCATATTTCAAATGTATTCTTATCATTGTAATTGTAACAACTTGAGCTGTATAAATAAACCAATACACAGACCGGTTTGGTATTGAGGCCAGAACCCTTTATTCATATCCTATTTCTTTCATGGTATCGAGGCAGTCTGCTCATGCACTTCTACACTGGCGATCCTTCAACTTTTCAACCTCGTCTAATGGTTGCCTCATCATCTGTCAATTTCGTTGCCCCCAATCTTAGCCAACTTGTTTCGGCTAAGTTGGATGAGACCAACTATCTCATGTGGTTGTTTCAAATTGTTCCGGTTCTCAAGAGCCATGATCTAATGGGTTTCATGGATGGTTCTCTACAATGCCCCTCTCAGTTTCTCATTGATGATCAAGGGAAACCAACAACTACTCTCAATCCTGAGTATATCCTGTGGAATCAAAAGGATCAATTCTTTTTGGGATGGATTAATGCCACTCTTTCTGATAAAGTGGCACCATTTGTGTATGGTATCAATTCAGCGTGACCTGTTTGGCTTGCCTTGGCCAACAAATTTGCTTTTCCATCTCGATCTTGCATCAACCACTTGAAGCGTCTCCTCCAAACTTTGAATCAAGGTTCCATGAAGTGTGCCACTTACCTTGATTCGGCAAAGCAACTAGCAACACAACTAGGAGCTGTTGGTAAGCCCATTGATGATGATGATTTAATTGCTTACATTCTGAGTGATTTGAATAATTTATATCACCTCTTTGTCACTTCTCTGTCCCTTGCAGAGCTCTCTCCTTTGAAGACTTCCAAGCCGAGCTACTATCCTGTGAGTTACTTTTAGAAACTCAACTCCATTCAATCCCACCTGAAACCAATAATTTAGCCTTGTTTGCACCCAAACATCCCCAACAGCCTTACAACCAAAAGCCAAAATACCCCACAAAACCCCACCCGCAAACCTCCCATACTCCATACTACTCCAAACAGCCAGCACCTAATACCCAATCTTATCCTTCTCCTCGACCAAACCAATCCCAGCAAACCTTTAATACCCCACGAACCCCTTGCCAAATCTGTGGCAAAACAAATCACCAGGCACTTGATTGTTTTTATCGCATAGACTATGCTTATCAAGGTCGCCATCCTCATACTCAATTAGTGGCTATGGTTGCTTAAACTAATGCTGCTCATGTTGCCGAAGATCCTTGGTTCACTGACAGTGGGGCTAATTAGCATATTACAGCCAATCTTGAGCAACTAACGCTTGCACAACCGTACATTAGATAGAAGCATGTTGCTGTTGATAATGTACAAGGTTTGAATATCAAAAATACTGGTTCCATCGTTCTCCATTCCCCTACTTCTTCACTTAAACTTAATCATGTTCTTCATTGCCTTCAAGCCTCTGCTAATTTACTCTCTATTAATCAATTTTGTCTTGACAATCATTGTTTCTTCATTCTAACTGATTATCATTATTTTGTCAAAGACAACCGCACGGGGAAGACACTGTTGAAGGGACAAAGTAGTGGTGGACTTTATCCCATCAATTTGCAGTCGTCAGTTCTCAATAAACCACTTGCAATGGCAGCAGTAGTAGGAGTCAAAGCGTCGGCTCCAGTTTGGCATTCTAGATTAGGACATGCTTCCCATTCAATTGTCACTCAATTATTAAATAAATATTCTCTACCTTATGTTGGTTCATTGAATAATAGTGAAGTCTCTGAGCCTTGTCAACTTGGTAAAGGCAAACAACTTGCCTTTTTAAGTTCTCATCGAATAACAAGTTCACCTTTGGAACTTATTCGTTCCGATGTTTGGTCTTGCTCAACTCAATCTCTTAGTGGTTGTCGTTATTATGTTTACATGGCTTTATCCTATTCAGAATAAATCTGATGTCTATGTATATTTTCTCAAATTTAAAGTTTTTATTGAAAATCAATTATCTTGCAAAATTAAGAACTTCCAAACTGATGGAGGTAGGTAATACATGTCTAAACCATTTCAATCATTCCTTGCAATGAATGGCATTCATCATCGCATCACATGTCCCCACACTCCTCAGCAAAATGGTAGTGCTAAGAGAAAACATAGACATATTACTAAAATTGGATTATCCTTATTCGCTCAATCTCATTTACCTCTCACATACTAAGAGGTGATGCTTTCTTAACTACCATATACCTTATTAATCGTTTGCCTACATTGGTTCTTAACAATGACACACCTTTCTTCAAATTGTTTGGCAACCATCCCGATTATACATCTCTTCGAACCTTCGGATGCACTTGTTATCCGCTTTTGAGGCCATATGCCTCCCACAAACTCATGTTTCATACTAAGAGGTGTATATTTCTGGGTTATAGTGCCAATCAACGCGGCTATAGGTGTCTAGATCCAATTTCTCCAAATTATTTTATGAACTTACGTTTCATGCAAATGGTGGCTTGAAGTCCTCACAACCTTTCACGGTGGCTACCTCTCATGGTAGTTCCTTCCCTATCTCGTTTCCTTCAAATTTTAATTCTGATATACCTATATCTAATATTGGATTTAATCTATCTCTTAGCACTCATGTAGATTCAACTACCCCTCATAATTCTCCTGACCGAACCTCTTTACCATCTGCACATGATTTTGTTCCTCCCACATCCAGTTCAAGTCTGGATATTTCTCCACCTCCACCCCTACCTCACTCCTTAACCGCACCTATAATTCCTCTTTCTCCTCTCAAAGATCCCATCCTATGACCACTCGGTCTCAAACATGCCATCTCAGGCCCTGCACCTTCCCTGAGTATAAGACATTATACTCCACAAAACATCCTCTTAAGGCTCTCACCAATTGAACCTCGTTCTTACAAACAAGCCTCATTGCTTCCCGAATGGTGCACGGCTATGCAAGAGGAATATGATGCTCTTTTTGCAAACCATACATGGACATTCTGCCCTCGACCCTTGAATCATAATGTTATTGATAACAAATGGGTCTACAAGGTTAAACAAACATCCAATGGTCAGGTTGATCGCCTTAAAGCCCGATTAGTGGCTAAAGGTTTTGAACAAAAATGTGGCATAGATTTCACTAAGACATTCAGTCCAGTTATTAAACCTTCCACAATTCGAGTTATTCTTGCTCTTGCTATTCACTTTGATTTGAATATACGACAATTGGATGTTTCTAATGCTTTCTTGCATGGTGTTTTATAAGAGGAAGTTTATATGAAGCAACCTCAAGGCTTTGTTCATCCAGATTTTCCTACCTATGTTTGCAAGCTTGAGAAGTCCTTATATGGACTCAAACAAGACTCAAACAAGCCCCACAAGCTTGGTTTATGCGCCTATCTCAATCTCTACTTCAGTTTGGATTTATTTCCTCACCGGTGGACTCTTCATTATTTATTTATCATCAAGGAAATATTCACTTGTTCTTTCTCATCTATGTGGATGATATTCTTGTGACAGGCACACATCTTTCTCTTATTGCTTCTCTTATTGGCAAGTTGCAAATGGAATTCAAAATGAAGGATCTTGATTCATTAAATTATTTTCTTGGCATTCAAACTCATCGAGACTCTACAAGCTTACACCTCCGACAATCAAAGTACATTGGTGATCTTTTCCATCGCACTAAGATGATCGGTGCCAAACCTTATCCCTCACCATGCTCCTCGAGACTTAAGCTTTCAACTCATGATGGTGAACCTCTATCGGCAGCTCAAATTACTAAGTATCACCAAACTTTTGGTGCTCTACAATATTGCACTTTGACTCGTCCGGATATTGCTTTCTCAGTTAACCAACTATGCCAATATATGCATTGTCCAAGATCCACTCACTGGTTTGCTACTAAGCGGATTCTCCGCTATCTCAAAGGAACAATTGATAACGGCTTATGGTATCAAAGAGGATATCTTACTCTTGAAGCCTATTGCAACTCCAATTGGGCCAGTAATCCTGATGATCGTTGTTCGACTATAGGCTATGGTGTATTTCTTGGTTCCTGTTTAATGTCTTGGGCTGATAAGAAACAAACTGTTGCAGCACGCTCCAGCACTGAGGCGGAATATCGGGCTTTAGCAATCACCACAACCGAACTCTATTGGGTTAGAATAATTCTCAAAGAACTATGTATACCTCTCTCTATCCCTCCCACAATTTGGTGTGACAACATTGGTGCATTAGCCTTAGCTTCTAATCCTGTATTTCATGCTAGAACCAAGCATATCGAAGTGGACTACCATTTTATTTGTGAGAAAGTTCTTAATAAAAATATTACACTCAAGTTTATTTGTTCCCAAGACCAGATTGCTTATGTTCTTACAAAAGGATTAAGCACAAGTCGATTTTGTGAGCTTCGGCACAAGCTGCAAGTGTGCCTATCCCCTTCCAGCTTGGAAGGGATGTTAAGCAAGAGAATCAGTCCACTTCCTTAAATCTCGCCACAACAAATTTCTCACCGATGGCTTCAACATCTGCAACAAGCATATCGGCTCCAACAACCTGATTTAATTTTAATTTTTGCTTCCGCATATCTTGTGCTCAATATTTATTGTTTGCATTTCATATTTCAAATGTATTTTTATCATTGTAATTGTAACAACCTGAGTTGTATAAATAAACCAATCCACATACTAGTTTGGTATTGAGGCCAAAACCCTTTATTCATGTCCTATTTCTTTCATAGTGAGCTAATTAGCTCGATACTTTGTAATTTATTAATATAGAAAATGAACCAAAAATAGTACTATTTGCTTTGCTGTGATCTCTATTTCAGTACATCTGATTTTACAGGGAAGACTTTTTGTGGCAGTTGTACGTCTCCCATGGATTTCACCTGCGTTTAGGTCTCGTTTGTTTTCACAGAGAAAATGAGATGATATGAGTTGAGATTGAAGTTAAAAATTGAATAAAAATGAACATAGACTAGCTAAAATATTAGGTTTTCTTTTTTGAAAAGAAAATATTAGGTGTTTGACCTTGATGAATAAATTTTTTTTTCTTTTACTTATCGACAAGTTAAAAAAAATAATAAAAGAATTTGCTTTCGGTTACGTGGCATGCATGCCTACAAAGAATTTGGCTATTGCTTGTCCAACAGTACTAACACTACTACTTGCTATCTTAATTAATGTGACACGTACAAATCATTGACCCCATATATTAATTAATGTTCTTAATTTCCTCGTGGCTTGACTGGCAAGTTTTCAGTCAAGTCAGCTTATGCTACACTTGTGAAACCACAAACTCCTCACTAAAACAATGTGGACTGGAAAAAATTGTGAAAACTTCAACTTCAGGACAGATTAAAATTGTTTCTTTGGAGGGTTAGTCATGATATTCTTCCAACTAGGAAAAAATTAGAGAAATTCATCAGATTAGAAAGTGATCAAATTCTTTGCCCTCTTTGTATGGAAGAAGCTGAAAGCATTGAACACTTATTTCTCAAGTGTATGTACACTAGGATCCTATGGAGAAGCTCACCTTGGCCCCTGGACATGACTTGCTTAGCAACACAAAAAATGTCAGACTGGATAGGAATCATTATAAACACATCACTTCTCTTAAATATTCCCATAGAAGAGCATCATGGATTCCAAACTTTTGCTACACTTGCTATGGACAATTTATGGTTCTTTAGAAACAAGGCACTGCATGATCAAGAAACAATTCCACCCCATATCTTTGTTACTAAACTCAAGAAGTCTTACTCTGAACATAAAAAAGATTGGACTGAAATCCCAAAAAATCCAGAAAAAATCAGCAAAAATCCAACAATAGGTTTTCATCTTCTAACCTTTGATGTGGCGGTTAAGAAAGAAGGTAGTACTCTTGCTACAATTTGTAGATCTGATTCAGGGAATGTAATAGTGGTGAAAATAGATTTCATTCAAAGCAACAACCCCAATATAGGAGAGGCAGTTGCAGCCTTGATGATCATAGAAGAAGCTGACAAACTAAAACTCAAGAAAATCATAGTTCAAGGTGATTCAAATCTAGCTGTTCAAGCAGTAAACAACAAGAAGCAAGCTTCAGATTGGACTATGCAAAATATCATCAGAGACATCAGGCATCTTTTTGGCAACTTCGAAACATGGAAAGTTGTAAAAATATATCGAGACAAAAATCAATGCGCGCATAATTTGGCGCAATGAGCAGTTTCAACGCAGGCCTATGGAAACATCCCACTTTTATTAATTCATCCTTGCATGTTAGCTTTTCATAGTGGTAAAGATCCCCCTTAAAGTAGATATGTTTGTAAATAAAGAGCATGGACTCAATGTTATGGTTTTCCTTTATATATAAAGATAAAGCTTGTTTTAAAAAAAAAAATTATAGTACTACAATTAATGTCTAAAATTACACAACAAATTAGAAGGGAAGAAAGAATGATTCCTGACCCACATTGGTGATTCTGGCTTCGATAAAGTACTTTTCGCGTTCATCTATGAACATAATTAATAAATAAGCGAATAAAAATAAACAAAGAGAAAGATAGAGATTTATGTGGTTCGGCATAATGCCTACATCAACAGGTTGTTTGGGCAGTGAAATCCACTATAATGAGTGATTTTACAATCTCTCATGACCTCACATATCTCTCAATACAATGGAATAATTTAGGAAAAATTATTTGGAGTCGCTATGTGTGGTGGATTTTGTACGTAGAGAGCTTCTATAGAGAGCGTCTGGAGAGTTCATCAGATTTGTGGGGGATCTCCTCCTTTTATAGAGGTCTATTTGCTTTGAGTGATTGAATCCAACTTGTCTTGTGAAGTATTTTCCTTCATGGAGTCTCTTGTCTTATCTCTTCTTGGCTTTATCTGTTAACTTGATTTTCGGGCTTATCCCAAAACTAAATTATAGGTTGCTGATTTGACTCATACAAGTACTTTATTATATATGTGTGTGCATATATATATATATATATATATATATATATATATATATATATATATTGATGTATAAAGCATTGTCCGATTAATATAATTTACAATATTTTTGACTATCTAGATTATCTTATATTGACCAAAGTTTTGAATTTCGTACCATACATCCGTTACGGCCGAAATATACCGTTTCTGTGGCGTAGCCGGCACAGAGAATGGTAGAGTTTCGTATCGGTCAGAATTTCGGCCGTTTTAGCCATTTCAGCCCGTACCGGCCATACCGGCCTATATTTAGGCCTTACTTTTTTCTTTTTCTTTTTTCATTTCTTCAAACTGCAAACTCATTTTTTGACCTTCCAATTCAGACCAGACTATTTATAATTTATATATATATAATCTATTCATATATAAACTATTATTTTGGAATATAATTTATATATATATATATTTATATATATAATTTATTCATGTATAGACTATTCCGAAATAGTATCTAAAACAATACCGATATTAAAATATCTCGTTTCAATGCGTCGACCAAAATGACCATAGGTACGGTATTCAAAACATTGATCATGACCCGCAGTAGTAAGAATATTATATGTAGCTAAACAACGTACGTTTCCCGGTATTTGGAGTTCAAGCTATATATATACATCGCGCGCGGCTCGAGTTGATTCATTCCAGCTCGGTTCAACCTTCAAACCATGGCTCATTCAAACCCTGGTAGGCATTAGTCAATGCATTTACGCCCCAATTGAAAAACTACCAGAGCCAAACCCTATATAAGGAGCTCTCCTCCACCTTTATGAATCAATCTACTCATTAAAATTTTTTATATATTTCCTTCCAAAATAAATTGGCTTCAGAGAGAGAGAGAGAGAGAGGATATAAACGGCAATGTTCATATTTAGCTTTAGAAAAAAAGATGGGTTTATCTCGAGGGAAAAGCGTCTTCATAGTTCTATTTCTTTCAACCATTTTATTTGCTTCTCCCCAACTTGGAGCAATGAGGCCATTAGAAGGAGAACAATGGCGGGCGAAGACTAGCCTTCTGGTTCAGTCCCTTCAAAAGGGTACTCCGGTTCGTCCATCTGGTCCCAATCCATGCACTCACATCCCTAGAGGGGGCAAGGGTGTATGCACCTGATTAGCCAGCTAGCCGGTCTGCATGCTGAACATGCACGTACAACCTGCATGCCTTTTCCTTACTCTGTTATTATTTTATTCTGGAAATTATATATATATATATGTTGCTGCGGTTTCCTTTTCATGGCCAAGATTAGAAGTCATGACTGTAATAACATTTGACATTTATTATTGCTTTCATCAGCCTGTAATAACATTTGCATTGGGCACAACCATCTAAAGTACGATCGGTTGTCATGAACCTTGAAATTCATGTTACTTGCAAATATTAAGAAATTTATTGATTCCATTTTTATTTTTGTTCTTTGAGTAATGAGTTATTTCCAAAGTTTTTTATATATATGTACGGCCACTTGAATATGTAACATGATCCTATATATATCACGAGCTATGGAGAGAGGTTTCGAACATATATACAACGTGCCAATTTAAGTGTATTAACTTTTGGAACAAATAAGGAATGAAAATGTGTGGTCAATCATAAAGATTTTTATCCAAAAGGAATGGATAAGGACTTACTTAATTCCATGTCTTTTTTTTTTTTAATCATATATACATAAAAATAAATCAGGAACATAAGGGATTATTAATGGAACTTCCATCATCTTTGTTTTTTTAATTAACCTCAGAACTTAACTCATGATGAGGTTAGCGATTGCATGTTGGATGAACATCATGTTCAGAAATGCATGCAGTGATACCCGAAACTTAATCATGACTTGGACAGCACATTAGCCTCATACATTGGAGTACTGTTGGCAGCTAGCACTAATATTTGATGGGTATCGGATTTTGGTGGCCGATAACTACAATGGTTTTAAGCGTGTGTTAGTACGTCTTTGATAGCCAAAGAACAATAAATCGGTTCTACATCATCAGGGAAAGGTCGATCTGGCTCCAGATTCGCTTCATGCATGGTCTCATATTACAAGTACGTATGGTCATATTAACCATTAATGCATGAACTTAGTTGCATACATACTTACATACACATACATGCATATTATGTATATATATATCCGTTCATCATAACTTTAAAAAAAAAAGGCATATAATTTGCCAAAGAATTAATCTCATTAAATGTTATGATCACAGCTAGGGGTGTAACCGGTCCGGTCTGGTCCAGTTTTGGACAAAATCTAGGACCGAACCGGTATGTACCAGTTTTGTATTTTCCAAAACCGATTACTTACCGGTTATCCTCATAAACTGGTACTTCCAGTTTTACCGGTTTCCGGTCCCGGTCCGGTCTGATCCGGTTTTTCAATTTTTTTAAAATGTAAGTTTCATAGTTTGTCATTAAAAATGTTTACTCGCAATCATTATAGAAAAATCTCATGGCCCCTTAGGTTTCCATACATTTAACCATCCACTGATCTAGGCCATTCATTTTATATGGGTAAGTTACCTGGTGTTAACATTAAATACCACACATACATGGACTACCTTTTACCGATCAACCTAATTAAGGTTTGAGTAGAATGGTTCATTTCATTACAGGAGAATGGGCATTAGACCAATTCAACGACAAAGCCTAGGCCACAACCAACAACAACCCAATCGGCAATAACAAACACTAATAAATTTCGGATTCAAAAACCCTACCCTAATATCACAAAACCCAATCAACCCAATCGGCAATCAAGATTCACAAAAATCCCAAAATCCCAAAACCTAATCACAAAAACCCTAATATCACAAAATCTAATCACAAAAATCAAAGTAGGCTAGTATGTAATTTAAAAAAAAAAAAAAAAACTTACCGTGGGGCAGATCGGCAGAGAGACTGAGACAGGGGCCGAGAGAGTTGAGAGAAGAGAGATTGAAAGCGACGAGAGAGTTGAGAGTAAGAGACGAAAGAGTTGAGAGACGAGTGAGTGAGAGGCGGGAGAGTTGAGAGTGAGAGACGGAGAGAGAGAGCTGCGACTGCGAGAGAGTGAGCCACCGAGCGCAGTGCGCACGCAGCACGACGACACAAGAGACGGAGAGAGTGAGTTGCGAGAGGCGAGAGTAGAGTGAGTGAGAAGTAAGAACACTGTGACTGATAAGTGAGAGACGAGAGAGACAATGGCGGAAAGACTACTGCTGACTGCTGAGTTCACGAAAGAGATGAATTAGATTTTAGGGTTTTCAAATAGATTAAAACGACGCCGTTTGGCCTTTGGCCCTTTACTATTTAACTAAAGTTTAATTCTTTGAATCTTTTCAACGTGTTTTTTTTAAATGATAATTAAAATTTTTATATATTTGTAATACCTTTAATAGATTAGTGATTATAGTGATTTAATATAACTATTAACTATATATATTTGCAATACATTTAATATACTATAGTCAAATATTTTATATATTAGACTATATAATATATATATATATATTTGTAATACATTTAATATACCATAGTCTAATAGTATTAATATTAGCCTATTAGTATAGTTATATATTAGTATTAGTTATAGCGATTTAATATAACTATATTAGTATAAGTATAACTATAGTCTATAGTCTACATTAAACTATTAGTATATATAAAAAATAGCTATAGACTTATATATTAGTATAGCTATATAATATATTAGACTAGTCTAATAGTATTAATATTAGCCTACTAGTATAGTTATATATTAGTATTAGTTATGGTTATTTAGTATAACTATATTAGTATAACTATAACTATAGTCTATATTAAACTATTAATATTAGTTAAATAGTTATAGACTTATATATTAGTATAGCTATATAATATATTAGACTATATAATAATATTAATATTAACATATTAGTATAGTTATATATTAGTACTTGTTATAGTGATTTAGTATAACTATATTAGTATAACTATAACTATAGTCTATAGTCTATATTAAACTATTAGTATTAGACTATTAGTTAAATAGTTATAGACTTGTATATTAGTATAGCTATATAATATATTAGACTATATAATAGTATTAATATTAGCCTATTAGTATAGTTATATATTAGTATTAGTTATAAACTTTTAGTAAAAACTTTTAGTATTAATTATAAGTATAACTATAATCTATAGTTTATATTAGACTATTAGTATTAGTTAAATAGTTAAATAGTCTATAACTATTAGTTATAGACTTATATATTAGTATAGCTAAATAATATATTAGACTATATAATAGTATTAATATTAGACTATTGGTATAGTTATAAGTTATAAGTTATATATTAGTATTAGTTGTAAATTATATATTTAATATTAGTATTAGTTATAAACTTTTAGTAAAAACATGTAGTATTAATTATAAGTATAACTATAGACATTAGTCTATATTAGACTATTAGTATTAGTTATAAACTTTTAGTGATTTAGTATTAACATTTTATGTAATAATTTATAAATTATAATAAGAAATTATTTCATATATGATATTATTTCATATATGTAATTATATATATTATATATAAAAATTTCACATAAAAATTTATAATTATACATAATATATAAAACTTATATATATTAATTATTAATATATATATATAATAATTTTTATAAAATTTATATATACAATAATACAAATATTATTTTTTAATCAATCGGTCCGGTCCAGTCCGGTTCAGTCCGGTCCGAAAAATCTTAAAATCGGAACCAGACCGGAACCAGACCGGAACCGGCCGGTATTCACATTGCAAGAACCGGTCCCGGACCGGACATGATCAAAAACTGTAAAATCGGTCCGGTCCAATCCAATCCAGACCGATTTTCCAATTTTTCAATTTGAATTTACACCCTAATCATAGCATACCAATCGAGCGTTAGTCATTCTATTAGGTAAATTACATATTTTACGTTGATCCAAGTACTATACGTTCAATATGGCCTAGACTTTGAAACGCGGGAACCAGGACTACTTTTGTTGACGGGACTTCTATATATTAATTAATGTTCTTAATTTCCTCGTGGCTTGCATTGCTACGAGCTTAATTCGTCATAATCTAATACACTTGTGGAGTATAGTACAATAAATGCATAACTACAATAAAATTGTTTATTTACGACCAGTTAATTCTAGCGAAATGACTATTTATAACTAAAATTAATTACGAATAGTCTTTTGGTTGCAATAAATTGATCAATAAAGTCCGTTTTTCTTGTAGTCATGCCTAAAATTGCACAACAGATTAAAACGGAGAAAGAATGATTCCCGACACACATTGGTGATTCGGGTTTGATAAGGTGCTTTTTGCGTTCATCCATGAACAAAATTAATAAAGAGAAAAATAGGGATTTAAGTGGTTCGGCATAATGTCTACGTCCATAGATTGTTTGGGAGGTGAAATCCACTATAATGAGTGATTTTACAATCTTTTATGGCCTCACGTATCTCTCAGTACAATGGAAGAATTTAGGGAAGATCTTTTGAAGTCGCTATGTGTGGTGAAGTTTATACGTAGAGAGCTTCTGTGGAGAGCCTCTGGAGAGTTCGTCAGATTTGTGGGGTATCTCCTCCTTATATAGAGGTCTATTTACTTTGAGTAATTGATTCTAACTTGTCTTATGAAGTATTTTCTTTTTAGGAGTCTCTTGTCTTATCTCTTCTTGACTTTATCTGTTAACTTGATTTTCGATCTTATCTCAAAGTTAAATTATAGGCTGCTGATTTGACTCATTCAAATACTTTATTATATATGCATGTATGTATGTATGTATATCAATATTTTGAATATCGTACCGGACGTCGTACCGGTCCAGGCACTAAAACGAAATATTTCAGTACCGGTACCGTTTCCAGATAATCGATATATATAAAAAAATTATATTCCAAAATAATAGTCTATATATGAATAAATTATATATAAATATATATATATATAAATTATAAATAGTCTAGTTTGAATTGGAGGTAAAAAAATGAGCTTGTAGTTTGAAAAAATGAAAAAAAAAATTAGTATTAGCCGGTATGGACCGAAATACAAGCCGAAATATACGTCGGTACAAAATATAGGCCGGTACGGTATGGTATTTAAAACAGTGATGTATATATATATATAAATTTGATGTAGTACTGTTCGATCAATATAATTTACAATGTTTTTGACTGTCTAGATTGTCTTATCATGACCCGTAGTAGTAAGAATATTATATGTAGCTAGACCACGTTTCCCGGTATTTGGAGTTCAAGCTATATATATATATATATATATATATATATATATATATATATATATATATATATATATATATATATATATATATATATATATATATATACACACACACACACACCGCGCGCGCGCGCGAGTAGATTCATTCAAGCTCGGTTCAACCTTCAAACCATGGCTCATTCAAACCCAGGTAGGCACTCGTCAATGCATTTACGCCCCCATTGAAAAATCTACCAGAGCCAAACCCTATATAAGGAGCTCTCCTCCACCTTTATGAATCAATCTACTCATCAAAAATTTCTATATATTTTTTCCCAAAATAAATTCGCTTGAGAGAGAGAGGATATAAACGTCAATTCCTTCATATTTTGCTTTAGAAATAAAGATGGGTTTATCTCGAGGGAAAAGCGTCTTCATAGTTCTGTTTTTTTTAACCATTTTATTTGCTTCTCCCCAACTTGGAGCAATGAGGCCAATGGAAGGAGAACAATGGCGGGAGAAGGCTAGCCTTCTGGTTCTGTCCCTTCAAAAGGGTACTCCTGTCCGTCCACCTGGTCCCAATCCATGCACTCACATCCCTAGAGGGGGCACAGGTGTATGCACCTGATTAGCAGCTAGCAGCCCGCTGCCATGCTGCACATACGTACACAACGTACATGCACGTACGTGCAGCCTGCATGCCTTTTCATGACTGTTATTATTTTATTCTGGAAGTTATATGTATGTTGCTACGGTACTTTCCTTTTCATGGCCAAGATTAGAAGTCATGACTTAATAACATTTGATATTTATTATTTCTTTCAACAGCCTGTAATAACATTTGCATTGGGCACAACCATCTAAAGTACGATCGGTTGTCATGAACCTTGAAATTCATGTTACGTGCAAATATTAAGAAATTTATTGCTTCAATTTTTATTTTTGTTCATTGAGTAATGAGTTATTTCCAAAGTTTTTTATATGCACGGACACTTGAATATGTAACATGATCCTATATATATCACGAACTTTGGAGAGAGTTGGTCTCGAACATACAACGTGCCAATAAGTGTATTAGCTTTTGGAACAAATAAGGAATGAAAATGTGTGATCAATCATAAAGATTTTTATCCAAAAGGAATGGATAAGGAGTTACTTCCATGTCTCTTTTTTTTTTTTTTTTTGTCATATATACATAAAAACAAATCAGGAACATAAGGGAATATTAATGGAACTTCCATCATCTTTGCTTTTTTAATTAACCTCAAAACTTAACTAATGATCATGAGGTTAGCGATTGCATGTTGGATGAACATGATAATCATGACTTGGACGGCACATTAGCCTCATACATTGGAGTACTGTTGGCAGCTGGCACTACTATTTGATGGGTATCGGATTTTGGTGGCCGATAACTACAATGGTTTTAAGCGTGTGTTAGTCTATACGTCTTTGATAGCCAAAGAACAATAAATCGGTTCTACATCATCAGGTAAAGGTCGATCGGGCTCCAGATTCGCTTCTTGCATGGTCTCATATTACAAGTACGTATGGTCATATTAACCATTAATTCATGAACTTAGTTACATACATGCTTACATGCATACATGCATATTATATATATATATATATATATAATATATCCGTTCATAACTTTAAAAAAAAAAACAAAGCATATAATTTGCCATATTAATCTCATTAAATGTTATGATCATAACGTGCCGATCGAACGTTAGTCATTCTATTAGGTGAATTACATATTTTACGTTGATCCAAGTATACGTTCAATATGGCCTAGACTTTGAAACGCGGGAACCAGGACTACTTTTGTTGACAGGACTTCTATATATATATCATCCTCGATCCCCATATGATCAAAGCTCTTTAATTTGTTAACTAATTATGATTAATTTTCAGTAAATGGTTCCATCATTTTCCAGTTGATGTAACTCGACAGGACAACCTAAAATATATTAGAAGAAAACTGTTTATTTATGACCAATTATTTTTTATTAAAATGACTATTTATTATCAAAATGATCGAATTTATTATTGTCAAACCTGTCCTGCCTTAACTTTGTCACAGTTCTAAATATGTCCGGGCTCAGTCCTGTTGGTTGTGTTAGCTTTCAGCCCTTTCTTTTATTTTCAAGTCAAGCTCAAGTTGGGCCATGGCCCATTTACAATTGATAGATTTGTTGAATTTTCTTATTTTGCTATCTTAATAAAATGGCATTTGGCCCATTAGAGAGTAAGAAGAGTTACAATATATGTAGTGGAAGGAGGGACGTGTTACGTGTATATAGGCATGCACAATTATAATCCAAACAGTTATTTCTTTTTCTCTCTCTATCCCCATTTCTAGAGGATTGCTCGGTTACTAAGAAATATTATCAAACAGTAAAGGTGTGTTACAAAGTGGTATTAGATCCCGATCTCTGTGCTACCATAGAAGGAATTTTTTTTATCCTTCGATAAAATCAAAGAGTCAATGAAACGAATTGAAGAAAATTTTGAAATTCTCCATCAACATGTAGTGGATGGCAGGAAGGATTTAGCCATCTGGAGCAACAGTTTCGTGCGTTGCAGGATGAAGAAGAACACGCAGCGAAGGTGGAAGAAAAAAAGGGAAGAACAACAGCGGATTGCTTGTCCGATTTCTTCTTCGACAAAGGCCATCTCTCTCAAATCGCGATTTCTTCTCCACCACAATGGATTTCTTCTCATCGACTGGCCTCGGCTCAGATTTGGGTGCCACCGAGATTTTCCCTTCTCAGGAAACAGATGCAAATAGAGATGCGACAAAGAGAGGAGCGTGTCAGTTCAACCACTGGGAACGATTCCCTTGGCACCAGATGGAAGTTTGATCCTGGTGGTCTCCATTTCTTACCCTCACAATTCTTCTTCTCTAACCTCTGTTTCAATCTCTGTCACTTGGAATCCGAAAAACCAACAATGTTTCTTCCATTTCTTGTCTCCTTTCCCTCACTTGTTTCCTCTCTACCTTTGGCTCTCCAATCAGAAACAACCCTCAAATCGTCTCACTCCGTTTACTATGCCGACGCCACGGTCTTTATAACTGGTAGTAGCAGCAGTAACGACCGAAAAATCCACTTCCATTCGGTGATCCCCACAGTCAACAAGCTGCAGGACATCTTCGCGCAGCTCGAGAACCCGATCGGGCGTTATCCTGAGCCCGACGTAGATCCAAGAGATCCAACAGAGAGATACCAGGACATTTCTTCGTTTATGCAGACATTCTTGGAGCCCATCATCAAGATGCCAGTGGACAAATCAAGACATGGGGTCGGTTCAAAAAGTCCTGGAACCCAACATCTGATTGGGAGATCACCTGTTGAGGTATTTGAAGCTGTCGATCAGCAACTTCAAGGATATGAGCAGAAGCTCTTTGCACTTGCAGGCATGCCTTTGTTTAGCTTCAGTTTCCCAAGGTATTTGTATGGAAAATCTGGTGCTGTCAATAGCTTATTTGAAGCAGTGAAGGGTGATGACGATATTCTCGGTGATTGTGGTGAGGTACAGAGGAGAAGCTCCATGAATATGTTGGTACCTATTTCTATTTCAAATCTCAATTGGTACCCAAAAGAATATTATAGGTTGGTTGAGAAAATTTGTGATAATTATTTTACCAACGTTGGAAATATTTTAGAGAAATCTGAAGTTATTACACAGTACAGAGAATCAAGCTACAAGTCGTTCATCCCCTCAAGAAACTATGAGACGTCTAAGCACCAGTATAGAAAAGGGCTGATTTGTAATTACACTAGTTTCCTTGTTTTCCATTTATTTGTAAATCAATTTTCTATTATTAGCAAGCTTCCATTTTTAGTACAGAGTTGGTTAGTTTGTTACACGAGAGGGTTATATACCCACGGGATTATGTATAGTGAAATCATAGAGGAATCTACAGAACTTTTCCTTCATCCTTCATGCACTGCTCTCTGCTTTTCCTTCTCACCATTTCGAATACTGACATGGTATCACGAGCCTGAGAGCCACCCATGGAGGATTTCGAAGGTTCCGACAGTTCTTCCTCCAATAGTCCCAAAAATTCCTCTGCTAATTCAGACCAAATACCAAACACCTTCCGTGCCACAACCATGGCCAAATACCTGAACCTCACCAACCCTAGCAACCCATTTCGGCTGGACAACAGTGACAACCTTATCGTCGTTCTGGTCACCGACTTACTTACCAGCAATAACTACCCCACTTGGTCCCGTGCGATGAGACGAGCTCTCCGTGCCAAAAATAAAATATGCTTCATCACTGGTTCCATTTCTCAACCAACAGACTCCGATGATCCTCTTCTTGACTTATGGGACCGTTGCAACGATATGGTGGTTTCATGGCTTCAGAACTCTATAAGCCCCTCCATCAGATCCAGCGTTGCTTTCGTAGATAATGCCCGTGACCTTTGGCTCGATCTTCAGGACCATTTCTCCTATTAAAATGGACCTCGTATTTACCAGCTCAAGAAGACCCTTGCCAGCCTTCAACAAGAATCTGACACTGTAAGTGTATATTACGGACGGCTTAAATCTCTTTGGGATGAGTTACTTATTTATGACCCCATTTTAGTTTACTCTTGTGGATCGATGAAAACTCTCTTAGACCGATACCAACGGGACTATGTCTTTCAGTTTTTAATGGGTTTAAACGACACATATTCCCCTTTTCGAGACCAGATAATGCTCTTAGATCCCCTTCCACCCATCCCAAAAGTCTTTTCTCTCATTCAACAGCAAAAATGCCACTATCAAATGACCCCCACCTCAAACCCATCTGACTCCATGGCCTTTGCCACTCGCAAACCATACCCATTTCCTACCCGTAATCCATCTCAAGAAAAATCAAAGAAAGACCAAGCCTACTGTTCTCACTGCAAGATCACAGGACACTCTTTTGAAACTTGTTTCAAGGTTGGTAACGCTGAGGCCCCCATTTGTTCTCATTGCAACATGTCTGGACATACAATGGAGAAGTGTTACAAGCTCCTTGGCTACCCCCCCCCCCCCCCCCCCCCCCGCGCCGGCGGACATAAACTTTTCAATAAATCTCAGGGATCCAATGCTTTTACTGCTCAAACTACTCCTATTGACTCTGACCTTAAGGATTCCAGTGATGGTCGAGTAGGTCTTACTTAGGCACAATATCAACAATTAATGGCATTACTCCAACCACGGCAGCTAAGTCAACTCATCAGATTTCTGGTATTTCACTTGTTTATCTACCTGCACACACAAGCATTCATTCCCGCAAGAAATTCCTTGGATAATTGATACCGGTGCAACTGACCATATGGTCTGTTGTACCTCCTTTTTTACCACTATTAATTCTCCTGTTTCTCACTCTATTAAGTTACCAAATGGCACAAATGTATTTGTTACACATACAGGCACAGTTCACTTAACACCCTCACTTCACCTCACCTAAGTCTTGTGTGTTCCTTCCTTTAGTTTTAATTTAATTTTAGCCAAGAAGTTGGCTGCCAATCTCACATGTTGTCTAGTTTTTTTCTCTGATTTTTGCCTTATACAAGATCTTTTATTTTGGTCAACGATTGGGAAGGGTGAAGTGAAGAATGATCTATATCACCTGCTCAACACGGCTGTCTCTCCCTCTACCCTAGTGATCACTCTTTCTCATTTTTCCACAGTTACAAAGTCTGCTACAACTTCTATTTCACACACTGAAAATGTTACTGACCTATGGCACTGTCGCCTAGGCCACCTTTCTTTTCCTTCTCTAAATATGATTACAGATCCTATTGTAAAGAAAATCATTTCAACTACTAATACAAAGTCTTGTTACATTTGTCCATTGACAAAATTTCATAGACTTCCTTTCCCCCATAGCAAACATAAGACATCAATACCATTTGAAATTATGCATAGTGATCTCTGAGGACCTTGTTCTGTTCCTGCTTATAATGGCTCAAAATATTTTTTAACTTTAGTTTATGACTTCACTAAGAATACATGGTTGTATCTCCTTCCTAACAAAGCTACCACCCGAACTAGCATTGAGTCTTTTACCAATATGATTGAAAATCAATTCAACCTTACTATCAAAATTCTAAGAAGTGATAATGTAGGAGAATTTAGAATGAAATAATTTTTTCATAAAAAAGGGATCCTACATCAAACAAGTTGTGTTGCCACTCTACAACAAAATAGAGTTGTGGAGAGGAAACACCAACATTTGCTTAATGTGGCTCGTGCTTTAAAATTTCAAGTTGGTCTTCCTCTTGAATATTAGAATGATTGTGTTTTGATTGCCACATACCTCATCAATAGGACAACTTGTCCCTTTGGAATGATAATGTGGCTCGTGCTTTTATTTAAATCTCTACCCACTTATGCTCATTTAAAAGTTTATGGGTCTCTTTGTTTTGCTGCCACTCTTTCACAAGGAAGAACACAATTTGATCCCCGAGGTCGCATGTGCATTTTTCTTGGATTTCCTTTTGGAACTAAAGGTTATAAATTGCTTGATCTTGAGTCCAAAATCACCTTTGTCTCTCGGGACGTGCTTTTTCATGAGTTACCTCATCCCCCATCCACTCCATCTCCAAACCCCACCCTTGTTTTACTAAACTTTTATCGGGCTCACATGATTTTCCCATAATTTCTTCCTCTCCACAAGTCAGTCCATCTCCTCACCATCCCGCCACCCCACCTTCCATACCTATACCAGATTCATTTCAACAACATGTTGCACCATCACATAATTCTTCCATTTTTTCTCCCACTACTAATCCCTCGCTTTCCACACCATCTTCTCCACCTCAACCGCCTCTTTGCAGGTCACAAAGGGAGCTCCACAATACCTGCAGGAATTCCATTGCAACCAGATTTCACGTTCAGGCCCTTCTCAGCTGCTGTCCACGACTTCTTCTTCCTCTACTGGTAATTCTTGCTCTTTAGCTAATTTTCTGACTTACTAGAATTTTTCTCCTTCTTTTACTGCTTTTTCCACCTCCATTTCCATTGCCTCTGACCCTACCACTTATAAACAAACTGTGAAACACCCTGGTTGGTGTCAAGCCATGAGCACTGAATTGTCCGCCTTAGAACAGAACCAAACTTGGATTATCACTAATTTACCTCCTAGAAAATAGGCAATTGATTGCTGTCTATAGGGGTGATAAACAGTCCTGTCGGACCGATCTGGACCGGACCGGACCGAGACTGAGACTGGTCCGGTCCGGTCCACATTTTACAGGACCGAAAAGTTTCGGTCCGGTCCACGGTCCAGGGTTTTTCCAGATCGGACTGGACCGAATGAAAAATAAAAATAAAAAAATATTATATATATATTTTTTATATAATAATTGTACAATTAACTATATAAGATTTTAAATATGTTATTAATACTTGTTAATATTTTATAAATTAACAATATTTTATATATATCTTCATCTAACTTATCACTATTAACAATATAAAATTTTAAATATATTATTAACACTTGTTAATATTCTATGAATTAATTAATATATAATATCAATTAGTTAATTATATAGTAATTGTATAAATTAATAATATAGTTTTCATCTAATTTATTATCATTGACCATATTAAATATTTTTTTTATTGAATTTGTTACATAATCCACATTAATAAATCACTTAATTTAATTTAGTATTTTAAATAATTTTTTTATTAATTATTTAAAAAAATAAAAAGAAAAAAAATAGGCCTGACCGACTGGACCGGACTGGTCCGGTCCCTTTGGGTGTTCGGTCTGGTCCGTTTTGAAAAAATGATTCGGTCCATCGCCGGACCGGACCGAACCATTTGCAGCCCTAGCTGTCTACAAAACTAAGTTTCATGTTGATGGTTCTGTAGAAAGGTTGAAAGCAAGGCTTGTTGCAAAGGGGTTCACACAACAAGAAGGTATAGACTATACGAAGACTTTTTTCCTAGTTGCCAAGCTTGTTACTGTCAAAGTCTTATTATCTGTTGCAGCAATACAAGGCTGGTCACTTCTTCAATTTGACGTTCACAACGCATTTCTCCATGGTGATTTGAATAAGAAGATTTATATGCGTAAACCACCAGGTTATAACAAAGGAGGATCCAATTAAGTATGCAAGCTTCTCAAGAGCCTCTATGGACTTAAACAAGCCTCCCGACAATGGTATTCTAAATTTTCCTTTTCTTTGATTGATTTTGGGTTTGAACAACTAAAGCTGATTACAGTCTCTTTACTAAACTAGATGGCTCATCTTTCATTGCCTTACTAGTTTATGTAGATGATATCATTGTGGCTGGTAATTGTCCTTCTTCCATTGCATCACTCAAATCTTTTCTTCACACTCAATTTAAGATCAAATATCTTGGATGTTTGCGTTATTTTCTTGGTTTGGAAGTTGTCAGGTCTTCCAAAGGTATTCACTTGTGTCAAAGAAAATACACTTTGGACATCTTGGCTGACACAGGGACCCTTGGCAGTAAACCACTTCTACTGCCCCTTGAGTAGAATTTTAAGCTCAGCATAGCTTCTGGTGATCCACTACTAGACCTGGTGATCCACTACTAGACCCGAGCCTCAGAAGACTTATTGGTCGTTTGTTATATCTTACAATCACTCGGCCTGACATATCTTTTGTTGTCCAGCTCCTTAGCCAATGGATCATCCCACGTCTTCACATTTGGTTACAACTCATAAAACTCTTCGATACATCAAGGCAGCACCTAGGCAAGGTATATTACTCTCATCCTTATCTCCACTTCAACTTAAGGCCTATTGTGATTCAGATTGGGCCTCGTGTCCTGACACACGTCGCCCCATTACTAGTTATTGCATACTTCTTGGCAATTCTCTTATTTCTTGGAAATCCAAGAAACAATCTGTGGTGTCCCACTCCTCAGCTGAGGCCGTATATCGATCCATGGCTTCCACATGATCTGAGCTCACTTGGCTTAGGTACTTGCTTCTTGATCTTCGGGTTCCACATCCTCAGGCTGCCTTACTTTATTGTGACAACCAAGTCGCACTCCACATTGCTGCTAATCCGGTCTTTCACGAACGTACCAAGCATATCGAGTTAGATTGTCACTTAATCTGAGACAAGATCCAAGAGGGCAGCATCATCACAGCTCATGTTGACTCATAGTGCCAACTAGCTAATATTTTTACAAAGGCTTTGCCCTCTTTCATCATTAAGTTACATTTATCCAAGATGGGGAATAGTTAACCTCTATTCTCCATCTTGTGAGGGGCTATTACACATTACAGAGAATCAAGCTGCAGGTCGTTCATCCCCTCAAGAAACTACAAGACGTCTGAGCACCAATATAGAAAATGGCTAATTTGTAATTACACTAGTTTCCTTGTTTTCCATTTATTTGTAAATACATTTTCTATTATTAGCTGGCTTCCATTTTTAGTACAGAGTTGGTTAGTTTGTTACACGAGAGGGTTTTATACCCACGGGATTATGTACAGTGAAATCATAGAGGAATATACAGAACTTTTCCATCATCCTTCGTGCACTGCTCTCTGCTTTTCCTTCTCACCATTTCGAATACTGACAGAAGTTATTGGTGTTTCTTCTGTAATCTATGGTGGTAAAGAGTGGAGAAATTTTACGTGCTTGCAAATTCTAGAAGGCAGGGATAGTGCACCTTAGTTGCTCGATGAAACGTCACTTAGGGCCTTTTTTGGGGGGTATGGGATAAATCTACTAAAACTTGAAGAATATAATTTGATAGAAGAATATGATAGAGGAAATTAAGGGAAAAGAAATTGTGGAGAATCATTGGGTGAACAAAACTTTGGATAATGTTTTTCACCTTTTTTATTTTGATTTTGATCTTGAAGAGGATGGTGAAATACAAGTTAATTTTGATGCTGGTGATAAGAATGCTTCTGGATCTAGTGATGGGAAAGGTGAGGAAGGAGATGAGAGTGGCTGTTTAGAAACAGAATACTTAGAAGTTGGAATGGATCTTACAGAGAACTTGCTCAGTTTGGTTTTTCTCTCTCTTAGACCACATCAATCTTTGCCGAGCGATTAGAGTGTGTAGGCAGTGGCAAGCAGCTAGTGCTCATGAAGAATTTAAGGATATGTGTCAAAGGTATCCAAAGGCAACATAAGTTAATATTTCGGGTGCTCTTGCTATTCACTTGCTTGTTATGAAAATAGTCTATTCATTAAGAAATATGGAGGTTTTAACATTGGGGAGAGGGCAGCTTGGGGATAATTTTTTCCTTGCTTTGGCTGCTTGTTATTTGTTAAAAAGATTAAGTATAAGTGATGCTACTCTTGGTAATGGCATTCAAGAAATACTTATCAACCATGATAGCTTACGTCATCTTCAACTAAATAACTGTTCGTGAGCTCGACAGCTGGGAGGGTATCACTTTAGCTTCAATGGCAGCAATATCTCATAGTTACATGTTGGAAGTGTTGAGAGAGATGGAAATCAGTGGGATTTCTCCTAGCATAGAGAATTACAATTCATTGATATCGGCTTATGCTAGAGTTGGTTTGATAGAGGAATCTATGGATCTCAAAATCTAAATGAGGGAGAAGGGGGGGTTAAGCTTTATGTATGTACTTACACCACCATTTTGTCAAGGTTTGAGAAAGCTGGCAAGGATGAGTTTTCAAGAGAGGTTTTTGATCAAATGTCCTCCCAATATGTTGTTTCCTTCAACGCTATTTATATAGGCCTTGTAGTAAATGGTGTAGAGGTTGGAAATTTTGATTAGATCTCTGGTGATGAGCTGGAAGTTAATAACTTCCAGTTACAGAGGAGGCGTGGAAGCCAAACCGCACATTGTGGACAAGGTACTTTGAAGGGGGAGGGTTTGTCACAGTTCTAAACATGCACCGTGATGGATAAAAGACATTCGGACTTGGTCGGCTCAGCCCTGTTGGTTGTGTTAGCTTGTCACCCTTTCTTTTATTTTCAAGTTAAGCTTGAGTTGGGCCATGGCCCATTTACAGTTGTTAGATTTGTTGATAAAATGGCCTTTGGCCCATTAGTGAGTAAGAAGAGTGGCAATATATTTAGTGGAAGGAGGGACGTGTATAGGCATGCTAAATTATAATCCAAACAGTTATTTCTTTTTATCTCTGTATCCCTTTTTCTGGAGGATTGCTCCCCTCGAAGTGAGTTGGTTACTAAGAAATATTATCAAACAGTAAAGGTGTGTTACAAACTTTTTCATGACGCAGATATACACATTTTGGTCCAACTATATATAACAATATCGATGGACCTATTTTGTATGTGTGTATATATATATATATATATATTCTATCATATAAGAATATTGGTATTGGACTAGCTAAATGTCAGTGAAATGCAAAATATAACTAAGTTTTGTATAAATGACATGCATGCATTGGACCAGCTAAAAACGTTTAGGTTAGATTTTGAGCTACAGTTACTCTAAAGAAATTTTCAAAGTTGGAGAGGCACTCTTCACCCATCAAACCCATATTATATTCACAAATAATCAACAACCCATATGGATCTAAATTGTATACCAAAACACATTTTCTACATTTTTTAGCAATGCGTTAGGATTTCATTACTAAACCACAAACCAATTCATACCGTTTCATTAAATGGATGCCTTACAAGTCATGGAGATTGCTAATGTCTGATGATATTTTTCCTCAACATACTTTTTAGCTTATTTGAGATTGAAAAATACTTTAATATGTAACACCCAAACAACCTAATTTTTTTTTTTATTATAGAGGTTAATTATAAGGTTATTTTAGAACTTTTTAAAACTCCTAATGCAACTCCAAACAAGACCGGAGAATATTATATGTAGCTAGTCCACGTTTCCCAATATTTTGATGTTCAAGCTATTTATATACATATATCGTTTCTGTGCATGAGTTGATTCATTCAAGCTCGGTTCAACCTTCAAACCATGGCTCATTCAAACCCTGGTAGGCACTATTCAATCCATTTACGCCCCCAATGAAAAATCTACCAGAGGCAAACCCTATATATAATATGAGGAGCTCTCCTCCACCTTCATGTATCCATCGACTTATAAAAAATTTCTATATATTTTTTTCCAAAATAAATTGGCTTGAGAGAGACAGAGACAGAGGATATAAACGTCAATTCCTTCATATTTAGCTTTAGAAATTAAGATGGGTTTATCTCGTGGGAAAAGTGTCTTCATAGTTATGTTTTTTTTACCATTTTATTTGCTTCTCCCCAACTTGGAGCAACGAGGCCATTAGAAGGAGAACAATGGCGGGAGAAGGCTAGCCTTCTGGTTCTGTCCCTTCAAAAGGGTACTCCGGTACCCGTTCGTCCATCTGGTCCCAATCCATGCACTCACATCCCTAGAGGAGGCACGGGTGTATGCACCTGCACTACAACACAATTGCTTTTTAGTGACGGTTGGGAAATTGTGACAGTCCCTAGACCGTCACTAAAAGGCATTTTCTGTGACAGTTTCTGGAAACCGTCACTAAAGATAGAATGAGATTTTTTTACATTCGAACGTATGGAAAATATGCATTCGAACATCACATATACGTTTGAACATTATGTCTGTTTACGTTTGAACGTAAAATGTTTTGGCGCAACCGTTCGAATGTTATTAATTTTACGTTCGAACGTAAAATGTTTGCACCAATGTTCGAACGTTAAGTAATAACATTCGAACGTTCATTGTAAATTTAAATTAAATGACTTTAATTTAAAAATTATGTAATTTTTATTGTGCATAATTTGTGAACAAGTCTAAATATATATTATTGATTTATATATATTTGAAATGCAGTGATTTAGTATTAAAGTTAGAAAATATAACATCAAAGAAGATTAAAAATTGAAATTAAAAAACGATAAAAATATTCAATAATATTTTTCGTTACAAATATTAAAAATAAAATATAAAATTTGATAGAATGTAGTAAACAATAGTCAAATGATAACGTTATCCGCAAAAGTCGAACTCCGTACCTCCTCAGTCAAGGTATCAACCTTGTCGTTAGGATAGTTACACGATGGGTGAGTTCGGCAACAGACGCCGATATAGCCTCGAGCGATCAATTGATCTTATGATCGATATGCGCAGTCAGCTGTGAGATGACCACATCAACCCAAGCAGGCCGAACATCTCCTGCAGATGTACTCGGCGTATGCTGACTACTACTCCCGACATGACCTGGCTCAGGCTGCGTCGGAGGAACTAGATCCTCTACAGGGGGTGGCTGACGTCCCCTCGCCTGTCCAATGCTACGTTGATGCGTGGTCATGTCGAGGAGGCTCATCTGATCTTTGACCCGCTCCTCTGGCTGGGTCGGCACTCCCTGTGCAAGTAATAGTCGGCTGATGAGGACACCATATGGGAGATTATCCTTGGAGACGATGCTCGCCTCGTAACAGATCCTCTCAAAAATGTGCAATGACAAATCTATAGGATTTCCACGTGCCACTCGTATAAAAAATTGTGCCCGAAGCCAACTAAATGTGGTTTTATGAGCCACATGATCGACATTTGTTGCAACAATAAGGTGCAACATGCGAAAGAAATGCAGCAGATAGTTCTGGTTGAAGGCGTTCTTCCGCTCGATCTGCATGCGATCCCTCCCGGTGAGGATGTAGAAATCATTGTCTCGGTCATCATCCCGAGCCTCGACGCCAGTATCCTCAGCCTCTGACTGGCCTGCATCTCTGGCTGATGCTGGCTCACATCCCCGGCCAGTAGATGATGTAGAAGTGCCTACATCCTCACGGGGTGTTGAGTGTGTAAATGTCTCAACTCCTCGACGAATCCCGAGGTGCTCGCCGATGACATCTGCTGATACCTCAATGGAAACACCGCATACAGTCACGGTGTGAGAGGAAGCATCCTGAGGCATGTCACACATCCCCATATAGAATTCTTGAACCATTGAGGGGTATACCTTCCCCCTCAATGTGCAGATATTTCCTCAACCTCTACTGAGGAAAACATTTCTTAGGTTCGTCAGCTGCCAACAGAGTTCGTCGAACTCATTAATTAAGACCTCTCCCTCTACCATAACAATACGAGCTCCGATACGGGCAGTGTCCGACGTGGCTCCTTCCCTCCCTCGTTTCCTAGTATGCAGCGGAAGAGCCATATCCTGAAAATAGAAAAGGAAAAAAAATTATTTACAATAATGCATTTTTTTGTATTAATTTTAAGATGCTCTGCATTAACGTTCGAACGTTTTATCTTTAACGTTCGAACGTTAAAGATAAAAACATTCAGACGTTAATTTATACGTTCGCACGTAAAATAATGTAAATAAATTTACGTTTAAACGTAAAACAAATACGTTCGAATGTACAGATGTACGTTCAAACATAAACAGTAAATAAATATTGGCTGACGTACGTTCGGATGTTAAAACAAATACCTTCGTTTTATCGTCCGAACGTCGAAGCATGAATAATGTAGAAAATCACTACGTTCGGATGTTATAATTAAACGTCCGACCGTATGTGATTTACGTGCGAAAGTAAATATTCACGTTCGAACGTATGTCGTTTGATAATATTCACGTCCGAATGTAAGACAATTAACGTTCGAACTTGGAAGCCGTAACGGCTCTGTAATTTAAACGTCGTACGTTCGAATGTCTTGGTGAAACGTTCGAACGTTTCGACGCAGAATGGCTGAGTCGACTCAGCCATTATTGAAATCTCGAAAATTTCTCTACAAGGTTCTAAATGCCGAAATGTCACCATGAAAATGAAGTATACACTTCAAGAAACATTTCTACGGTGACTATTCGGCCAATGACTGGCCGTGGTTGCCGGAAAATGAAGTTGAAAATCCGGTAATCACTTATCCGGTTTTAAACAAAATTCAATCCAAATCTCAATAAAATACATGTTATTTGAATAAAAGATGAATGCCTACCTTTTAGTGACGGTTGTGGCGGAGTTGACGGCGGCGGTGACGGAGGCGTGGCGGCGTGCAACGGAGAAGACGATGGATACGTTTTGGAAATGTCGTTTCGACGTTCGGTTTTTGCCTTATATACACAGAACGTTCAAACGTACTTATTATTACGTTCGAACGTTTGTCAATTTAATTTCCAAAATTTTATCTATAATATATTATATTATAAATGTTTAAGTTATATATTAGGATGTTATATAATATTATTGACAATCAGATTATTGGTTTTTTTGTGAGTGCTTGTTATATTTCTAAAGTTTAGCAATATGTTTATACATGTTGTTGTGATTTTATGCTTACTCTTGAAATAATTGTGATTATTGTTTGTGAATTTTGTGAATAGTTTATGAGTTTATGGTGTTTATTGATGAATTAATAAATAACAATTTAATATATATTATTGATTTATATATATGGTATAGTTTATATATTATATACATTGATGTTCTCATTTACAGTATTATGATATCATACTATACAATGTAGTATATAGTTATAGATATATAAAATGTAGTATATATATTATACTATAAGTTAGTATATAATAAAGAATTTAATAAGTAACAATTTAATATATATTATTGATTTATATATGTGGTATAATTTATATATTATATACATTGATGTTCTCATTTAAAGTATATTATGCTATCATACTATACAATGTAGTATATAGTTATAGATATATAAAATGTAGTATATATATTATACTATAAGTTAGTATATAATAAAGAATTTAATAAGTAACAATTTAATATATATTATTGATTTATATATATGGTATAGTTTATATATTATATACATTGATATTCTCATTTAAAGTATATTATGATATCATACTATACAATGTAGTATATAGTTATAGATATATAAAATGTAGTATATATATTATACTATAAGTTAGTATAGTAGGAATCGTACGTTCGAACGTTTCAAGTTAACGTTCAAACGTTAAACTAAGAGGCGAGAATTTTTCCGCTTGATTAAGGTATCTGTGTGATTATTCAAATGTTCAGACGTTTATACTATACGTTCGAACACCAAATCTGCTAACGTTCGAACGTTAGTTAAATTAGTGCGGGAGATTTCCCGCTCAAATATGGTAACACTTTCATGAAATGTACGTTCGGACGTTTAAGTTAAATGTTCGAACGTTTATCTATAAATCTACGAACGTTCGAACGGAAAATTGTGATACATTCGAACATATATGAGGAAAGTGCGGGAACTTTCCCGCTAGATTTTATGTTATATCATAAGAAGGGTACGTTCGAACGTGTATTGTAAACGTCCGAACGTTCTGGGCGGGAATAATTTTAGAATATAACGTTCAGACGTAAAACTTAAACGTTCGAACGTTTAAACTAATAATTTTAGAACTTAATCAGTACGCGCACGGGAGGAAGCGGATAATTTCTTCTTCTCCCGTGCGCGCAACAGAAAGAGAGGGTCCTGCAGAGAGACAGAGAGAGAGAGAGTTGAGTTAGAGAGTGAGAGAGAGTTGAGTTTTGGTAAGAAAATATTTTTATTTATTGTCTTTATTTAAATTTTATGATATTTATAGAATGTGTTTTTGTTATAGAATATTTCTAATAAGTTAGTGTTGTATTTTTTTGAAGGATTGCTTGTTTTGGGAAGTTAAAAGATTTTGATTTGTAAGAGGATATTGTGAGTGCTAGGTATATTTCTAAACTTTATCAATATGTTGTTGTGATTTGATGCTTACTTTTTATCATATTGTGATTATTGTTTGTATAGTTTGTAAATAGTTTGTGAGTTATTTTAAATATATTGTGATATAAATTTGAAATATTGTGTTTATTATTAGAAATATATTGTCATTAGGCTTTGTTAATACATGTTTATTGCTTACTCAAGTTTAGAAATATGTTAATACATGTGGCATGTTATTTTGTGAATATATTGTGAGTTATTGTGATATGGATTTGAAATATTTAAATTATTATTTGTGAATGACGTTTGAATATGTTTACATTGTTACAAATATATTGTCCTTAAGCTTTGTTAATACATGTGGCATGTTATTTTATGCTTACTTTTTATCATATTGTGATTATTGTTTGTATAGTTTGTAAATAGTTTGTGAGTTATTTTAAATATGTTGTGATATAAATTTGAAATATTGTGTTTATTATTAGAAATATATTGTCATTAGGCTTTGTTAATACATGTTTATTGCTTACTCAAGTTTAGAAATATGTTAATACATGTGGCATGTTATTTTGTGAATATATTGTGAGTTATTGTGAATATGTTGTGATATGGATTTGAAAATTTGTGATAATAATATTTGAAATTAAGTAATAACAAATGAAAGTAACTCTTTAAGAATTATAATAATTAAAATTATTGTATAACCATTGAAATTTAAGTATGATAATTAAATATTTATAATAATATTTGAAATTAAGTAATAACAAATAAAAGTAACTCTTTAAGAATTATAATAATTAAAATTATAGTATAACCTTTGAAATTAAGTATAACAATTAAAATTATACTTTAAGAATAATGATCTTGTACACAACGAGGGAATATGATCTTGAAGAAATGTTGGAATTTCAATTTAATTGCTTGACTGTCATAGTCTCTTCGGCCTTGAGAGTTGTCAAGGTCGGACAGTTTGTGACGGTTAAGTAATTAGACTAAAATTTAAACATTTCCTCAAGATCATTCTCCCTCGTTGTGTACAAGACACGAAACGTATGGTCACATAATCTTCCATCCCTCTTTAGTTTAACAATATAACACTACTTGAAGGTGACATTGTTAATTTAAACAACATAGAGATATTGTTGTATGATTTTTTGCTAGATGCGTGTGACATTGCATAAATACCCTTAGACCCGTTTGGGAATCAGTGTACATTTATGTGTCCACTGATTCCTGAATTGTCCAGTGTGGACAGTTTGAGATTATATTATCTGTATTACACATTTTTGTTACTCGCTACTTTCCACGTTTAATATGAAGTTTCGGTATCTTCTTCTACTATTCGTAGGGTCACAATCCCGATATTTGAACATGTATACTTGGAGAATTATGGAGAGGTGTTGCCGAAATTTCTACTAAAGTGGAAATTAGTAGAGTGACGAGATTTGTGTAATATGGAGAATATAATCTCGAATGGGATAGGACCAACTACCTTATCAAAAAAGTAATGAGAATTGGAGCATGACATGCATGTGAATTTTCAATGTACGTGTTATTAATATATAGATGTTTTTAGAAATGGACAAAAATTGGATGCGTCTGGACGATAGACTTGGAAAGGATTACGTACCCTATGCATGTGGAGTAAGAACTTTCATTGATTTTGCACGGGCCTCTGCTGATAGTCGTGGTTACATTAAGTGTCCATGTCGAGGGTGTAAAAATTTGTGAAGAAAACTGAAAGGGGAAGAAACTGTCGAGTGAGAGAAAACTAAAAAGGAAAGGATACATACCAAAATGATGTCGTTTTCAGTCCCCCCTTGTTGGCTTCTCTTGGGCTTGGTCTGGGCTTGGGCCCTGGGCATAGGTGTTACATCCTCCCCCCTAAAAAAAAAAATTCCTTCCTCGATATTTGCTACAAGACATGAAAATTCCCATCAAATAAATGTGGGTATTTGACTCGCATCTCTTCCTCAAATTCCCAAAAAGCTTCGCTAGTAGCATGATTATTCCACAAGACTTTAACCAAAGGAATGGTTCAAGTCCGCAGCACTTGTTCTTTCCGCTTTAGAATTTGCTTTGGTTCTTCAGCGTATGTCAAATTTTCCTAATCTGAAGGGGCTCATGAATGATATTGTGTCGAGGATGTATTTCCTTAGCATAGACACAAGAAATACATTGTTCACTCCCGAGAGTGTTGGTGGTAGAGCCACCCTATAAGCCACTGGGCCAACCCGATCAAGAATCTCAAAGGGTCCAACATATCTAGGGCTCAACTTACCCCTTTTTCCAAATCTCACGACTGCTTTCATCGGTGCAATCCTTAGAAATACCTTGTCTCCAATCTCAAATTTTAGTTGGCAAGGGTGATTATCTACATAGCTCTTTTGTCGACTCTGTGTTGCCTTTATCCTAGCTCGAATGGTCTCTATCTTCTCCAATGTTTTCTGTATGATTTATGGCCTTAGAATTTGTGTTTCACCCACTTCGTCCAAATACAAGGGAGATCTACACCTCTTACCATATAGTGCTTCATATGGTGTCATCCCAATACAAGCCTGGTAACTATTATTATAAGCAAACTCAACCAGGGGCAAGTGTGGCATCGAGGTCTCTCTGAAATCCAATACGCACGCCCATAACATGTCCTCCAAAATCTGAATAGTCATTTCCGTCTCTCCATCCATCTAAGGGTGAAAAGCAGTACTAAAATTCAAGATGGTGCCCATAGCCTCCTATAGACTCCTCCAAACTTCGAAGTGAATCAAGGATCTTTATCTGATACGACCGATATCGATACCCTTGTAATCTTACTATCTCTTGTGCATACAACTCCGCTAATTTCTCCAACTTATATGAAACTTTGATTGGCACAAAGTGAGCAATCTTCATCAAACGATCCACTACCACTCATATCACATCCTATTCAATCGGTGACCATGGTAGTCCTGTCACAAAATCCATGGATATATGTTCCCACTTCCATTCTGGAATCTGAAGTGGTTGCAACAATATGCCGGTCTCTGATGTTTTGCCTTCATTTGTGGGCACATTAAGCACTATTCTACAAATTTCGCAATTTCCCTTTTCATACAATTCCACCAAAAAGATTCTCTCATATCTCGATACATATTGGTACTCCCTAGGTGGACAGTGTAAAGAGAACGATGTGCTTCCTCAAGAATCACCCTTTTTACCCCATCGTTGTTAGGCATACACAATCTACCTCTAAATCTTAATGCCCCATCATAAAAAATGATGAACTCGCAATTATCCCTTTTTCTTACTTCTTCAACAAGTCTACTATACATGAATCTTCTTTCTGGGCGGCCTTAATTCTATCTACCAAAGTTGGTTGAACTGTCAAACTGGCCACAAACGCCTGTCGATTACGAGTGAAAATCTCTATCTCGGCTCTTTCCATATCCATTAGCATTGATGTTGAGTAGTAAGAGTTGCACGTGTTGGTCCCATAGACTTCCTACTTGGTGCATCAGCTACCACATTAGCTTTGCATCGGTGATACTTAATGGTACAATCGTAATCCTTGATCAATTCAAGCCATCTCCTATGTCTCATAGTTAACTTCTTCTTAGTAAAGAAATACTTTACGCTCTTGTGATCCGTGTAGATCTCGCATTTTTTTCCATATAAATAATGTCTCAAAATCTTGAGTACAAAAGTAACTACTACTAACTCCAGGTCATGTGTGGGGTGATTTTGTTCATATGCCTTCAATTTCCATGAAGCGTATGCTATGACCTTCCCGTGTTCATCAATACACACTCCAAACCCAACCTTGATGAGTCACTGTAAACCACAAATCCTTCTCTCTCATTGGGAGCTGCAGAACTGGAGCTGTCACCAATCTCTTCTTCAATTCCTAGAAGCTTTCCTCATCTTTGCAATCCATTCAAACTTATTATTCTTCCTAGTAAGGGCGATAAGAGGAACCGCTATTTTAGAGAAACTGTCAATAAATCGATGGTAATATCCAACCAATCCCAAGAAACTTCAACTTCATGCATATTGGTTGGTCGTGACCAATTAACTATTGCTTCAACTTTCGTCTACTGGGATGCCGTCCTTTGAGACTATATGACCCAATAATTAAATGGACTCAGGCCAAAACTCACACTTCTTCAACTTAGCGAATAGCTTCTTATTCCTAAGTGTCCCAAGTACTTGTCTCAGATGTTCTTCATATTCAGTTCTACTCTTGGAGTATATCAATATGTCGTCAATAAATACTACTGCAAACCTATCCAAGAATTCATGAAATATCCAATTCGTCAAATCCATAAATACAGCTAGGGCGTTAGTTAGGCCAAACTGCATGACCAAGAATTTATAATGACCGTATTCGGTCTTGAAAGCTGTCTTAGGCACATCCTCAGCCTTGATCTTCAATAGATGATACTCCAATCTAAGATCAATCTTGGAAAATACTTGAGTGCCTTGCAACTGATTAAATAAATCCTTTATGCGGGGCAACGAGTATTTATTCTTTATGGTTACTCGGTTAAGCTCTCTATAATCAATACACATTCTCATCGATTCATCATTCTATTTCACAAACAAGACTGGAGCTCCCCAAGGTGACACATTGGGCCTAATAAAACCCTTGTCTAATAAATTTTGCAATTGTTCTTTGAGTTTTGCCAACTCAGATGGTGCAATTTTGTAAGGGGCCTCGGAAAGAGGTGCCATTCCTGGGACTAGTTCAATGGCAAACTCCACTTCTCGATCTGGTG
Organism: Juglans mandshurica; assembly: GCA_022457165.1. Classification (NCBI taxonomy): domain Eukaryota; kingdom Viridiplantae; phylum Streptophyta; class Magnoliopsida; order Fagales; family Juglandaceae; genus Juglans; species Juglans mandshurica. The sequence continues at coordinate 2,633,119 of CM039620.1, read as the reverse complement.
GTAACCCAGAAAAATCCTCAGTGAATACCTTTGGATACTCGTTCACAATGTGGACATTATTTAACTTCAATTCTTGATTTGGTTCATCCACCACGTAGGCCAAATATCCCTGAGACCCATCATGGATTAGCCTGCCAACCTGAACAGCAAATATAACTGATAGTAGGGCATGCACCCTGGATCCCGTAAACCGAAACTCCTCTCCCTCTGGAGGTTTGAATACCACCTCCTTTTTAAAACAGTCAATACTGGCATAATTGGAAGCTAACCAATCCACTCTCAATATTACATCAAACCCAATCATATGGAATACTACTAGATTAGTTGGCATTTCTCGCTCTCTAATTTTTATTGGACACCCATGCAGAATCTTGTTACAAGTCACTGAATTTCCCGCTAGGGTCGAGACTATTAAATTGTAATCCATCTTTTCAACTTCCACAAGGCAAAGCTTGACATAATCCATTAAAATAAACGAGTGGGTTGCTCCAGAGTCAAACAAAATAGTAGCTTTATCGAGAAAAAGAGGAAGAATTCCTGTGATTACATCGATATAATCCATAAAGATAATTACATGAGCAGTCCAAAATTTTAACAAAAGGTAACTTAATTGGAGGAAAGGAGAGGATTTACCTGTGATAACGTCATTCTTGTCCTCAGCTTTTCCAAGACGCTAAGTATTTCTTCCATGTCTTGAATCCAATCAGTCTTTGCGTTTGAATCGCCTCTTCCATCAAATATGAGAGGATGGGTACGATTAAATTGCTCAAATATGCAGCCTCCCTCATTGTTGGTTTCTTTCAAATCCATAAGATTTCAGACTCGGCAACGGGACATCATCCTGTAAGCTTAAACTTAAACGTTCTAAAGAAGAACTCACATATACTAAATGTATATATAAACATAAATATAGATACAAAAGTAATAATTAAAACAAATTCAAAACTTTCTTGTTTTACCCATTCCTCACCATATTTTTAATCAACTTAAGGTATGCATATTCTAAAATCTTAAGTCTTACTAAAATTCATGCCCTAACATTTTCTACGCCTAAGTCTTGGTGTATGATTAGAACTCGCATACTATAATTCATAGAACCCAAAATTCTCCAATCATATCTCGAATCCTTTCCTACCACCTGTAATTCATACATGACCTCAAGGCAACTTACCTATTTCTAAGGCTAAACCTCGATTGTCATGATAAAGCATTTGCTTAAAGTCTACAAAGTCTAAACCTCAGATCTCGAAAACCTCAATCCATAAAGTCTGCAGAATCTCAAACCTGGCTCTGATACCGACTGTAACACCCCGATCCTGGAGGTCCAGGGAGTTAACTCTTGTTACCTAATAATCAACTTCAACAATGGTAATATATTCTGTAAATCCAAATATATATTTCTAAAGGCTCCAAATCAGACATAAATTCCTTTAGTTTGATTAACTACACATACTCGTCTATCAGATTCTCAATATATTAAACCCAATAAAATAGATCAACTACTCCACATATCTTAAATAACATAATAAAATGAACAAGAGTTTACATAAGTCTCCATAAACCATCTAGACATACTGAAATCCAACCACTAAATAAAAGAAATCTCCCAATAGCAATAATACCCTGAGTTACTCAACTCCTATCATCAGCTAATCTTGCCCACGCACTCTATTTGGCCTCATTAATGCATTTAGTGGAAGGCCCCAATCCAAAAAAAGGAAAGTGCTATTCTCCTTCAGGAAGTGAAAGTGAATGTTTAATGGTGGAGGTTGGGTTCCAGACCCGTCAAGGCCAATGAATCTCTTAAGTTGGAACTATCGAAAGCTTGGGAACCCTCAAACAGTCAGAATCCTGAGTCTCTTAATAAATGAAAAGTCCCACAACTTGGTTTTCTTAATGGAAACCAAGTGCAATAAAAAGTAGAGTTGAGTTTATAAGGGTTAAACTGAAGTTTGATAACTGCTTTGTTGTAGAAAGTATTGGTTATAGTGGAGGTTTGGCTCCCTTGTGGTATAATATGGTGGATGTTCAGCTTGTTAGTTATACTGAATGGCATATTAATGCAATTATCTCAGAGGCTCCCAATGTATCTCCCTAGCAATTTACTGGATTCTATGGTCATCCAGAGACATCGAAGAGGGAAAGTAACTGGACCCTACTTAAGCACTTGAAACCAAATAGAGACATACCATGGCTATGTGCTGGGGATTTCAATGAGATTAAATGTCAAGATGAGAAAAGTGGAGCTGCGTCTAGACCTTACAAGCAAATGGAGAATTTCAGGGAAGCTCTTGAGTTATGTGCTCTAAGTGAAGTTCATACTATAGGCCAGCAACTTACTTGGTCCAAAGAAAGACTTGATAGAGCCATTGGTAACCCAGAATGACATAAAAACTTCAACTACTCTTGCAGTTTTACCTGCCATCAAATCTAATAATAATCCCATCCACATTGTTGTTTCTGATACTTCCAGCTCTAATTACATCAGTGGTAACGAAAGAAGAAGACATTATCTCTTTAGATGGAAAGCTGCTTGGCAACTAAAAGAAGGTTGCTCAGACACTATCAGAGAGGCATGGAGGTTGGCTTCTAATGGAGATCATGGATGCTCAAGGGTCAAAGATAAACTCTTAAGTGCAAACAAGCTATCAAGGAATGGAACTCTTCTATTGTTAGAAACAAGCAATGAACTATTAGAAAGAAAATGAAAGAAATTGTTGATTTACAAGCTTCAGCAAAGGGTGAGTAGATTAGTATAATTCAACAGCTTCAAAGAGAAGTGGAGAGCTGTCTTGGAGAAGATGAACTCAAATGGAAGTAGAGAGCCAAGCAAAGATGGTTACATCATGGTGATAAGAATACTAAGTATGTCCATGTGTATGCAGATCAGAGAAGAACAACAAACACGATCAAACAAATTGTAGATAATCAAGGCCACTCAATAACAGATCACTCCATGATAAGGGCCACTTTCACTCCATCATTATTGTTAAACTAATTATATATACCATCAATATTGCAAATTATTATGTGGCAAATTTTGATCCAAAATACACATGGTTCGATTGCCGGTACATGCGAAACTCGGGAAAGACTAGCAGTAGCGATGACATTTATAAATTATCAAACTCACGATGAATAATGCTGGTAGTGCGTACTCCATGACCCATATTGTGTCAACATGGGTGGGGAAGTTATTAAAATTAACTCTCCACCACTACCACTTGGCTTCAGGGAAGTTAATTAACCTCCCATGTGAAAACTCATTAAATAATAGTTTTATGTACATTAAATTAAGTAGGGTGAAAAGTGAACGTATAAAAAATAAGATCTCATCTCTCTCTACAATTTCCTAGAGCAACTATCTAGATCTCTTGATTTTGAAGTGTGGATTTTTTAGGAGACTCTAGTAGCCTCCTATAAGCGACGTAGAGGTGCAAACAATAAAGTGACGTAAGCTATAAGAAGAGCAAAGATCCAGCCTTGTGGGAATTTCGCTTCTAAAAATAATTCGAATTAACCTTATTTAACAAATATATTTACACAAGGAAAATACTAGTCTTACCGTTAGTTTCTACCGCTAATCTCTACCTTTTTATTTTTTTATTATTATTATTTTTTACTTAATGATTAAGTAAGTATTTTTTAATAATATTCTGAATTTTTTATTTTTTTAAAAATATTTAAATATATTTAAAAAAATACATGTAAAAAAATAAAAATAAAAGAACAAATCTCAAAATCACTAACGGGAGCCCCAGCTGGAGCTCCCAGGAGTAGCACCGCTCATTGGCACAAACTTGTCGTAGTAAGTACAGGATGCAAGCTGTCTATGCAGGACTATGGCCTACAATTTTGGCCTTATTAGACCTCATCATCTTTCTCTATGCAGTAAATGGTACGTACATTTTTCACTTAATAGTCGTGAAATGAGAGGAACTTACCTTCCATTCATATTTACATATATATATTGATCATCTGTCATGTATAACTATATATATTAAAGAGGATTATAAAATATGGACATTACACTTATATTTTACACATCAAATTACAGAGAATAGTGAAAGATTTCTATGAAGATTTCTTCTTCATGCATTGGCCATCTAAAACTGTATTTAGAAGCTAGCCCCAACTTGTTGCGCAAACCAAAATTTTAGATGAACTCCATGACTATGAAAATCAAATGGGGCATATTAATTAGCTTTCATTTTGTGCAAGTTACAATATAATTTATTTAAGCCCCAACGATCGAGACAGTCATTATCTATGCTATGATTATGATTTTCTATTGGTGGTTTGGTTCAGACTTTAAAACTTTGACATAAAGAAGATGCAAAGAATTTAATCAGCTAATTCAAAAATACTGTTCACTAATAGTATTTTTTTAAAATCAAATTCTAGTCTCGCCCGTTTGTGTATTTTCAATATTGTGACTTCTTTTTTTCGTTTTTTTCGTTTGAATGTGGAGTGAAACTATTGAAAATCATACCCCAACATGCAGTAATAATATTATTACGTCATGAATTCATGAATGTCGTCATCAAAATGGAGAATTATCATAAACTTTCTAGAAAAATCTTACAGACTTTCTGTGATTGGTAACCCATCACTAATGTAATTATTAGAATTGGTTTGACTTAGTCTTCCAATTTAAATTAATTGGGTTTTGTTAAATACGGAAATAAACTATATAAAAAATATATATATATATATGTAGTAAAACTTGTACGTAGTACATGAACTAGTGTTACCCAATCAAAATCTATCATGCTGTGAAGCAAACACCTTGCATGGGCATAAGTGAGGCCTGAATATCTTTGTTTTGGTTTTTCATATTTTTTTGGCTGAATATATTATCATAAAATGAAAATCCCAAAAGAAAATAACTAAGATCTCGTTTGATTACACAAACTATTTGATCTTATTTAATTATTTCAAAGGAACGATTAAAAAGAACGGTCTCTTTGTCCTTTGTTTCTTTGATAGAATCAATTAATTTGGACCAACGTGATTGGCGAGAAAATGATATCCAATATAATATAAATAATTAAATTTTTATTTTTAAAATTTTTAGAATAAATGGTAGTTTTACATAATAACAAAGTTCCAACACTACAAGATTCAACAATTTTGCCAGCGATTATGTATCGCTGGCTATATACAACAAATCGCTGGTATATATCTACCCCAGCGATTTAAAAATCGCTGCAACATCGCCAGTATTAACGCCCCACTTTAGATCTACTGCAACGGAAACCAAAACTCGCTGCCATATATTAATATACCGGCGAATTTTATTGCGCTGCTAATTACAAATTAATCGCCGCTAATTCAATATAGGATTCTGTCGAAAAACGCTGCGATAGATTACTAGCAGCGTTTATTATTCGCCGTAAAAAATTATTTTCTCGCTGCCAAATATATTTGCCAGCCACTCCACAAAATCGCCGCCATAATTGATTCGCCGTATATTACCATATAGCAGCGATTAATTATCGCTGGTTAAAATTATAAGCGGCGACTTATTTATCGCCGCTATATGATTGATACCATATAGCAGCGATATAATAGTCGCTGCTAAATACTAGTATACGGCGAGGTTTCACTCGCTGCGACTTGCTTTTCTAATCGCTGATTATATGGTGGCGATTTAATTTATCGCCGCCATGTATTGAGAGGCAGCGAGTTTCCAAGATCGCTGGAAAATACATCCAGCTATATAAAGTTATAAGCGGCGAATATTTAGTCGCCGGAATGTATATTTAGTAGCGATTTGTATATCGCTGGTTTAGGATATTTAAGTGTCAGCAATTTATAGCGGCGAGTAAAAATTCGCCGGAAAATCCTATTAATTCGCCGCTAAAAGTGTATTTGTGTTTAAATTTCCTGGGCTTTATTTTCTTCCTAAGCCTGGTTTTTATTTGTTCCTAAATGCACCATTCATAATCCAAACTCATTCTTTGAGGTTGCTAATCAATATAACATGCAAAATAAATACATAAAGTTCCATCCAAGCCCATCAACAAAATCCAAACTCATATGTATTACAAAGGACTAGTACATATGTATTACAAAGGACTAGCCCATCAACAAAATCAATGTGTCATATGAGTTATTACTCATATGTATTACACTTGACTAGTACATAAATATGCATCACAATCATCCAAAGGACTAGTACCAAATCATTGGTTGCAGGAAGAATTACACTTGATCAATCTACAATGAAAGATATCCACCATAACTCCACCCATACAACCCAATATGGCCAACTTTAGCAAGCCCTCGTCTAAATGTGGGGTGCGACTCCAGTCATCTGATCATCAGCATCAATCTGGCCAGCCTTGTATTTTAAAGAGCCTTCATTAAGCCCACTAAGAGCAGTTCCTCTATTGTCCATCTGTACAATAATGGTAAGAATATATAAAAAATCATGAGCATCCAGGCTATCAATTTTTCAAAATAAGTAGTATGATGTTGGATAAGACCTGCTCGAGAAGCAAGTAGAAGATAGCTTTTATCAATATGTTCGACAAAATGAGTGGAGTATCCACTATCCACTCCAGACTTATGTTGGACACCTCAAAACGATTTGAGGGATCAGGATTCCAGACTTGACCAAAAAAGGGGCTGGATTTGAGTATTTTTTTTATAAGTGGGTTAGATTTACAATATCTAACCAACACTCTCATTTCATGTATGAAGCCTTTTATATATATATATGCTTTCGCCTTGATCTGCATATATAGCTATATATCTATATATATATATATAATCACTCTCATTTCATTGTTACCCTGATCCTCTCCCTCCTTTCCAGCTTTCTCGTCCTTCAAATTCTTCCCTATATTTTAAACAACTTGAGTTTGATATCTCATTCTTGATTGAGAGATATGGGGGAAGGGGCTAAACAGGTGATATTTTTGTATTTTTCAAGTGTTTCTAATTCATTCCCATGCGTTTTTACTATTTTCGGGTTGCATTTAATTATATCATCATTTTGTTCATTTTTATTATAATATCAAAATATGTTGTCAGCCTGTGATCATATATGTTATAATGTAAAGTGTTCGACATGAGCAGCAGCTAGCAGCACCAGTACAAGTACTACTACTACTACTACTCGTGATGAGAGTTTTAGGGAAGTTCGGGGTAGTACTGTATTTGCATGTGAGGTCTCAAATCAATGTAATTAGATGCAAAATGATTAATAATATATATCATTCTGTATATCTTTATATGATATTATAGATCATACATGCTAGCTTATATATATATATATATATATATAATATTGACCATGCATTCAATAAATCTGATAATGTAGAATATTAATGCGTCCTTAATAACCTTATTTTTCAGTAGTTGAAGGAAAAGATACATGTGCAGACACCTACTGTAGCCTAAAAGTTCAAGTATATAGAAGGGACCTAATCATATATCAACCCTTTTACTTTAAAATTGTGCAACTCAACACTCACATATGTACCATAACAAGGTCAATAGACCTAGAAAGATAAACAAATTAAACCAGAAGATATCCAGAACACAAGGTCAATATCCAGAAAGATAAACAAGGTCCAATGCTAAGCATGCAGAACACAATAATCCTCCATTACAAGAAAGGAAGTAGAACCCAACATACCTCATCAAATTCCATCTGAGTGTACAATCGTGCCCTACTGTAGCCATACCTCCAATCTTTCTTTTTTGAAATCTGAAAGTCCAGCTCCTATGCTGTTGCTAAATAAAGAGCGGTAGTATACTTCATAGGCTCAACTGATCCATTCCCTACGACCTCCTCAAATTTTCTTCCAAAATAGTTGGATGTTTGGAAAGCAGAAGGGAGTAAATCATCATCAGACGATAAAAGCTCCATTACTTGTTGTGTATAGAAACCAAAGTACATGGCTAATACCTGCATGGTGTTCAGCTCTAGCAACCATCCCCTTTGAAGCTTTTGACATAACATCGACATGGACAGCTACACATGACAACTGAAGTTTAATGAGAAACTACATTATAATTTGTCAAGGAAGAGGCCGAATGGCACCCCCTTCCTCTTAAAAATGAAAAATAGTAGAATATGCATTAATGTGAGAAATATTAAAGGGAAATTGCAACGCCTTACAAAATATTAACCATAACACCCAAACCTTAGCAAACCATAACAAATTGTACATAAAATTATAGATTACCATGATTGCTATTCCAATAGAGAATTATTATAATCCAATAATTCTCTATACACCCAAACCTTAGCATCAATACACCACAATACCCGCCAGCCACAAAGCCTTTTAAGCTATACAGAATTCCATTATGTTATTACACAAATGGGAAGCCCAATGAGAGAGAGAGAGGGAGAGATCAGTGCAAAAGTAGTCATATTTACTAGAATTTGCAAAACGACAAATGCTAGTTAAACTACATACATAACTGTAGATGATCAATGTCATTTTACACGGGAAAAAATATGACACAAGTTTAACTAAACTTTTACACAGTAGGGAAAGCCCTTGAGAACTTACTCTCTCTCGAGCCTTAAGCTTCTCTTCCAACACAAGTAATTCCAAGTACTTCATTACAAGGAAGCTTCTCAGAATGTCGGCCTTCTGTTCATTCAAATTAACAAAAAAAAAAAAAGCTATTATGTATAAAACCACTCCATTAATTATTCATCGGGTTTGGGAAACAAAGTTGCTAGAAATATATTTAACACTTCACTTGTTACGTACATTTTATGGTGGATAACTCCAAATGATACTAACCTCATTTGCAGACCATGAGAGATCGAAGAGATCCCCGGTGTAGACATAGATCCAAAATTCTTATATAAATATATATAATACTATATATATTTTTATATATATAGCCCAATGTCGTATTCTGTAAGTACAAAAACCACCCAAAGGCACAACACGTCGACACCCTTGACTCCTCATTCCTCCCCGGTGTCACAAAAAATGTGCCCTCTTATGAGAAGCCCCTTATGGGCCGGGTGAATCGTTACACTGAGTCTGTCGAACTGACTCAGTGAACGACGGGAAAGCCCTAAAGAACTCATGCATCACTTTGTCATTTTCTATCTGATGCTCCCTCAGCTCCCGCATCTCTGTCCTCATCTCATCCAACTGACTCTTGTAAGCTTCAGCATCCTTCTTATATTGCTCAGCATCCTTCTTATATTGTTCAGCATCTTTCTTGTGCTTTTCAGCCTCAGTCATGTATTGTTGCATTTGAACTTTGTCACGTTGTCTACTTGACTCGGGGATGACCATTTCCCCAAGTCCCCGTGCATATCCAGGTCGATGGCCAAGAACCTCCCTAAAGACAGTCGCTGCTGCCTCAACACTACGTTGCTCTGCTCCTAGGCCATCCAACCTACCTTGCATCTCCTTCTGCACATTGAGAAAGCAACTTTCATTAACAAATAATCAGCTAGTGCTATATTAATGATTTTACTACCGTATAGAAACAAACATAGATCCCAACGGCTGTTTCTGCACTACTCACATAAGTACTTTCTGTAGCATCTGTGACAAATGCATTCTTTTTCTTTGACCAACGCGTTTCTTTGTAGAAGTCGACCAAATTCCCATTTTCATTGCGCTGTCATGTGTATGAACCATGTGACATTTGAACAACAAAAGCTATGAGTAACCACCTTTATTGATAGTAAAGTAATATTGTCACTACAATCTCCAAGTAAAGTGCATTTTCACTATTTTATTGAAATGAAAAGATTGTTTTCCCTTAGACATACCTTTTGCTCAAGTAATCGGACGAATGATTTCCGTCCTGATGTGTGATTAATGGCCTGCTTGTTTCGGTTCTCCCGATTTTTAGCTGAAATTTTCTGTCATACACAATAGGGAACAATTACTTATAATAGACAAACAGATTTACCACCACAATATTTAGACATATTAAATATATGTCATATTATAGGGTTGTATGTAAGAAAGACTATCTGTACCTTGAAGGCATCGCTGCCCCACCTTTCACACAACTTCACCCATACAATGGGGTCCACCAAACTAGTCCCATTAGCCAACGCGTCTGCGTGGCTTCCATAGGATTCATAAATCTTGTGCAAGTCATGGTGGAAGGAGTTGAAGCGCTTACGTAAGGCCTTCGTGACCGTCAATCGGTGGTTTTCGCGATCCCAGTCCAACACAAAGTCACTCTCCATAAGGCAGCAGAAAAAAATCAATGTGTCATCTCGTTATTTAGGCGATTATTATACTACATAAACAACACCCCAAACAAGGAAATTAAATTTTTTACTTACCCGAACACGGTCAATGAGCTCCTCTTTAATCGCTGGTGGGACATCCGACCAACGCTTGTAACTCATGTCACAGTATTGTTTCACAATCCACGATACTCGTGTTGTGAACATAGAAGCGTGTTCACAACATGGGGCTGTCTCACCATCGTTAATCTTCAACTGCACTTTCCCATTCTTCCTTAGCTTGTCAAAGAAAATGCATCTAGATGGCCCACGAGTTCGTCTCCTCTTTTCTTGCGTTCCTTCGGTCTCCATTGGGGCATCTGCAGCTGTATTTTAAGGTACAATATATTAGTATTTTAAAGTTTAATGTCGAATATTCACATTTAATAACACATGCAAACATGCTAATGCTTTCCAAAATTAAAGTATTTTGACAACATGCACCAGTTTGTTCTCCAGTAGGTGATTGTTCCCCAGCAGTATTTGGTTGGGGTTCTTGATTATATTGTACCGCGTGAGTTGCCACAACGCATGGTGGGGGACTTGGGGGCTGTGTTGAGTCATCCGAGGAGGATTGATTACACTCCTCCGTGCTATGATACGAAGATAATTTCGCACCGCGTGGTCGGCAATGACGACCTGAGTATGGGATATAACGCCTTCCACCTCGAAGACCTCGAAGTTTGCCTCCACCTCTTGAACTGGGTCCCGGCTGATTACCTGCACGAATACAAGTTAATAACATAGTGGGATAAAATTGATGACAAAATAATAAGAATATGCACAGACAGGTTCGTAAACTAGCAAATTTATGTACCATTTCCAGTTACTTTTAGGTAGACTAACCCTTACACTATGAGACTTTAAATAGACAAAACTGGTAACTGAGAGTCGGCCGTATATATTTACCTTGATATGGCATAGTGCATCCCAGGCCTCACACAGCCTCCCAATATTGAACGTAACCTGAAGCAAATTATGAGTTTATATTAGATACTATTTAATAATAAAATAGATGTTGTAAAACTTGAATACTACTCTCAAGATTGTTTGCTACTTGCATAATAAGAAGATATGAGTTTGCATAATAAGTAGTTCGAGCCAGGTAAAATGATTTTCTTCATGGTAGTAAGAAAATAAATCAAGACATATATTTCACCCAAACACATATTGACCTGTCTATATACACATACCATTTTCAAAGTCAATCTCATAGTGTCAGATGTCTATATACACATGATTGTTTCGAACAAGAATTCTAATATCTCAACCTTAAATTCAACGAAGTTCCTGGGTTATATTTATAGGTCGCCAGACTCATCAGATGTTGTGTGCCCATCCTCATCTGAATGTTCCCCCTCTCTTGTTGATAGGTCCTCTTCATCTGAATATTCCCCCTCACTGGCCGCATTTCCAGACTCAGAAGTGATCATGTCATCATTAATAAAGCCTGTTGAATCTATGCATTGACCAAACGGATCCATGATTTCTCGTGCATCTACATGGCTAGGTGGTATGTCAGGCCTATTTAGTTGAGTTCCCACTTGATCTGTGTTATCACACTGCACTGGTTCATAATAATATGATGGCTCATCTTCTTGATCGGCATCAGGCACACTTGATTCCCCATCAAGTACTTCAAGAACTCTCGGCAGTGGCGGAATGTTGTATACATTCCTATTTGCATAGTTCTGCACAACACCCCAATTCCCTTTCGCCCTTAAATCTCTTATGTAGAAACATTGATCAGCCTGACTCGCCAACACGAATGGTTCATCCTTATACCTCGTCCTGTTCATGTTGACACTAATCATATGGTCATCCACCCGCACCCCTCGTTTTCGATCACCAACATCAAACCAATCGCATTCAAACAGGTACACCCGACGCCACTCCATGTAGCGTAACTCTACAATATTATTAATAACTCCATAGAAGTCCAAATTATTTGTGGCCTCATCACCAGTTACCACCACTCCAGAATTTTGTGTACGACGGCGAAGTTCACGCTGTTTCGTATGAAACCTCTTTCCATTTATTATACAAGCAGCATATGTTGCAACCCAACGGTCAGGCCCGCAAGCTAACGCGTACAGATCAGCGGACACATCAAGTGTATGCGAGGTACGATGTTCCTGAATCTATATGTTTAAAAAAGCAAATTTCATAACGTTTATTTTCAATTAGATCCAAATCATATAAAATGAAAGCTATATCAGCACAGTTTGGAACTTACACGTTGCTTAAACCAAGTTGGGAACTCAGTTTGGTGCGTGCGCTCGATGCAATCTGGGTGTTGAACCTTACATTTCTCGTAGTGTTCCCTGCATTTGGTGCATCGAGGCGAAGCAACATATTGAAGTTAGATGGTATTGGGTTCATAACAAATTGTATAGATTGAAAGATGATTTTTAAGTAGACTCGTTAATGCTTACTCTATATAAGGTCCAATCTTCGCACAATTATTGAGCACGTACCATATGGCTGCCCTAAATAGTTTATCTTCTAATTGCACGTTCGAAGGCATGCCCAAGGGACGAACTTTCTGGTTGAAAATTTTGAACCCATCAAACGTTTCCTCTTCGTCAGCATCAATGTTGCGGTCCGGTCGACTAAACCGCGTCTCAATATCGTTGAGATACATGGAGCAGAATGTCAAGCATTCGGTGTGAATGTAAGCCTCGGCTATTGAACCTTCTGGGCGAGCTTTATTCTTAACATACCGCTTGAATTTGCCGAGATACCTCTCAAATGGGTACATCCACCTATATTGTACTGGACCCCCAAGTCTGGCCTCACGGGGTAAATGGACAGCTAGGTGGACCATAACATCGAAAAAGGAAGGAGGGAATATCATCTCTAGTTTGCATAGAATGGTAACAACATCAGTTTGGAGTTGGGCCAGGCGGTTGACATTTAGTGTTCGAGCGCACAACTCTTTGAAGAAAGTACCAAGTTCAGTCAAAGCCAAGCCAATGTCACTTCTTAAATACCCCCCAGCAGCAATAGGGAGTAGTCTTTGAAGGAAAACGTGACAGTCATGGCTTTTCAACCCTGAGATTTTGCAGTCACGTCGAGATACACAGTTCGAGATATTGGAAGCGAACCCATCTGGAAATTTGATTTCAGACAACCACTCACAAAATTTATTCCTTTGATCGACGTTTAATGTGTAATGTGCATGTGGCATTGTTACACGATCACCATGCCATATCAAGTGTAATTCTTTTCTATAGCCCAAAAGCTCTAAGTCACGCCTTGAATTGATGTTATCCTTACTTTTCCCTGGACTGTTCATTAAAGTGAATAAGATGTTGTCGGCAATATTCTTCTCAATATGCATAACATCTAAATTATGCCGAAGTCGAACTGTTGACCAATAAGGTAACACGAAGAATATGCTACACTTTGTCCAGTTCAGCTCTTCGGCAGTGCGTTTTCTCTTCCTATGAGATTTGCCAAACTGAACATCCCCAATCATCTGCAATTGATTTTGAATCTCTTCAGGACCAAATTCCCTTGGTGGCATGCGATGATCTGCTCTACCGTTGAACAACCATTTCCTCCTTCTCCATATGTGATCTGGGGGTAAGAAACGACGATGTCCCATATAACAATGTTTTCGGCCATATTTCAACCAATTAGAGTCTGTGTCTGCATTGCAAGATGGACAAGCCAATTTTCCCTTTGTTGACCAGCCAGACAGATTCCCGTAGGCAGGAAAATCGTTGATTGTCCACAATAAGGCAACATGCAACATAAACGTCTCCTTACTTGAGGCATCATATGTAGGTACCCCATCTTCCCAAAATTCAAGCAGTTCATCGATGAACGGCTGCAAGTATACATCAATCTCATTCCCTGGTGACCTTGGGCCAGGAATAATCAGAGATGTTATGAAGAATTGGTCTTTCATGCATGACCACGGCGGCAAGTTATAGGGGACAAGGATCACTGGCCAAATGCTATGAGGTTTAGCCAAGTTGTTGAATGGAGTGAAGCCATCACTTGCCAGACCGAGCCTAACATTGCGAGGATCTGAAGCGAACCAGGCATGATCTTCATCAAATTTCTTCCAGCACTCAGAGTCGGCCGGATGTCTCATACAAGTATCTTCTTTCGTCTGTTGCTCTTTGTGCCATCGCATATCACCTGCTATCTTTGCAGACATGAAGAGACGCTGCAATCTCGGTTTCAAAGGAAAGTGACGCAACACTTTTTGAGGTACCGCGCGCTGTCCGTGTGTATTTGGTATCCACCTCGAAGCCTTACATACAGGGCATTCATTAAGAGCTGCATTTTGCCTTCCAAAATAAGATGCAGTCGTTGGGGCACGCATGGATTTTGTGGTATTTGAAGCCCAAACCGCGCTCCAACGACCTTGACTCCTCATATGATTGTGGCAATAGGGCATCAGGAAAGGCAGACCTCAACAAATCAAGTAGCATGTCAAATGACTTAATTGACCACCCACCGATTGATTTGATGTGTAACAACTTGACCACGAATGACAGTTTTGAAAATTTTGTACAGCCATCAAATAACGGACGTCGGGCATCCTCTAGTAGTTGCTGGAAAGATGGTGAATCTACCGTCTCTCGTGGCCTGTTTGCCGCAGGAGTGCTATCTTGGTAGGCATCATCGAAGGTGCCTGCCCGGATGTCATCCAACATATCCTGCATGTCATCTATGTAATCGTCTTCTTGGTTGATATCATCATCAATATCCTCATCACTCACGTTCCATGTTGTATCCTCCTCCCCATGAAATATCCACTGCGTGTAATTTGGGTTGATCCCTTTCATAAACAAATGAGTTTCCACCTCAAATATAGGCAGCCACAGATTGTTAAGGCATGCACGACATGGACACCGGATGCGATCCCTTCCACTTGCATGGTTTCGTGCTTGTGCGAGGAAATATTTAACGCCTTCGGCATATGCAGGTGATACAAGCCTATCGGGGTCATTCATCCAACGTTTGTCCATCTGAAGCACGATATGGGAGGGGAAGAAAGTTAGTTAAGCATGGCAACCTCTACAAAATAGTTCGATGAAAAACTCACCATAGTGCGCATTCACGTTTAGAAGAATGAATAAGAACTTGTTTGAAGAAGAGAATTGGAGGCACCTAGTTCACTTCATAAAAAGCATATTAGAAGGTGGTTGAGACACTAGGCTTTTAGAGCGTGGCAGTAATGGGAGTAACCTTTACGTGGAATTCAGGAAACTCTAATCAAGACTGTGAAGGATGTTATAGAGGTTGCCAGCTTATTTAAAGAGCATATATGTGTGGCACGGTTTTGGTATTGCATACCAAAGGTTAGTGTAATTATTGTTTATGTGCCATCGCATATGTGTGTAACAGTTCATTTTTTCAAGGCAATGAACTGTGTTGCTTAATCATGCCTACAACCCCCAAATAAGTTGCTTACTTGGGATATAGGAAGGTGGTCTAAGATGTGGTGTTTGCATACACCACTGGAATCATGTAACAAATACTGAATTCAAGATATGGTGTTTGTATAGTTCCTCATATGTACTTGGGCAATGCCTATTTACTTGTATTATTAACAAAAAAATTACACTTCTTGAATCAGAAGCTCACGCTTTATTATGTTGTCTAAAATTTCCATTTCATTCTTTGAGGTGGGTGAGGTCGGATTTATGTTTTCATATATGGAAATTACAATTCATCTCAGTTGGGGATTTGTAACATTGTGAGGCCATAACACTGACCAATTTTTCTTGTTTGGTCGGCAGAAACTGCTTATCTACCTTATATACTCCATACTGTTTTAGGCAATTCCTTATAATACTTGTCCAATATATATAATCTAATGCATCTATATTTTAATCCAAGGATTAAAATATAGATGCATTTAAGCAGTACTTAAATGAATTGAGTTTCTGACAATGATAGCGTAACTGTTTTTGAACTTGCATGCAGGATGACTTTTGGTTGACATCTACTGCATGGTCTTGCTTAAGGGAAAACCCTTGAGTACTTAGGGCAGAATTTTATATCTATGAACTGTAGAATATTAAGTAAAGGAAATTAAATCATAGCACTGACGACTCTAACTCAAATTCTGCCCTAATTAATTAGCCATACAAGGAAAAATACATTTACCGACAAACAACATCACCCAAAACAAAGAACAAACAGCATGTGGAATTTGTTAAGTAGTATATGGTTTATTATTAGATGGATTATCTAATAATAAACCATATATATTAACCAATCAAAGCTATGTCTAGAATATATAATAACACTAACAACAAAACATCCATCTATATATTGAGAAATCATGAAATGTAAGGAAGAAGGAATTACGGACGTGTATGGGTATTCGTTACCTTCAATCCCCTATGGTAGAAATTGTTTCAGCTCACCCCACCTTGAAATGGCTCACCAATAAGGCCGTCGGGCTCAACCAAGTGATTTTCAATCAAAATGACAGCACATCAGTCCTACAATCTGCACCCAAAAATGCAACATAAAGTGTCAGATTAAATCTTAATAGAAGAGCCTAACACAAACGAAATCAATAAACAAAAGAAAAATATACAAATAAAAGCAAACAAATATAGGAGTAATGATTTTCTTCTACAAGCTTAACTGCAGAAACCAACTATATAATTGAGTCTGCCAGTCGATCATGATCACTTAAGTATTAATTAGTGATACTCAATAAGACATGTAACAATTGGTATGTATAATTTATCATGCATTTTATAAGTCACGCAGTCTCCTAATTAGCCCTACAAAAGAATTATATATAAACTCTATATATCCCCCTAGTCCACAGCTTGATGCTTTGATGAGCCTCTCATCGTATAAAATATTAGAAAGGATGATTGGGGATTGAGAGAGAACTTGGGCCAAGAAATTCTTTGAAAAAAAGGAAACTAAAACTACCATAAGAAATTGTTATTGGGATATGCCTTTTGCCATTTTATTCATGGTATAGCTACCAAAGTAAAGTAGGACTGTGAGCTGACCATGGAGGAGCTTAGAACTTTCATTTTCAATACCCTATTCCTTTGAGCAACTTCTATAGATTTTGACGGGCTGTGTTGTCATGAGTTTTTTGCCTCTTGTTCAGTTTCTAGTAATTGTTTGTCTGTATACTTCATAGATTTTTTTATATGTTATTTTGTATTTTTGTTTCTGCCAGTCATCATGATCACTTAAGTATGTCTTAGTGATACTCAATAAGACATGTAACAATTGGTATATATAATTTATCATGCATTTTATAAGTCACGCAGTCTCCTAATTAGCCCTACAAAAGAATTATATATAAACTCTATATATCCCCCTAGTCCACAGCTTGATGCTTTGATGAGCCTCTCATCGTATAAAATTTTAAATGGGTCAGATCAGCATATTAAATGGGACAGATCATCAGTAACATATATACCAAAACAATTAATAATTATTAAATTGTAGCCTTTAGCACATATACATAAATAAATATATCTATATATATATATTTAATTGCATCAGCCAAACTTTAACAGTACTAGTCCTTTTCTGAGAAGAGTAATTGGATAGACATTATGTCATCTTCTTCTTCCTATACTCCCACGCATGCACGGGGCCACCAATCAACAAAGATTCTAAAGTGTAGAGAAAAAGAAAAGGGAAACGAAAGGGGAAGCTATAAAGAAGAAGAAGAAGAAGAAGAAGAAAGAAGATCAGTCCCTCATTAATATTCACTTTCACTTTATTTATTTTTATTTATAATTATCCAAACCATCATCATATATAAGAGATAATATTGTTCTAATATTTAGACCTAGGTAGGAGGGAAACCTTTTTTTTTTTGGGGGGGGCGGGGGGATCTGGAAACCCACAAGTTACAACTTTTGGTTCCCACTTACAACTGTTTGATTTCTTTCTTTCTTTCTTTCTAATCAACTGGTCTTCTTTGTTCCTTATTAATAAATATTGGATCGCATTTTCATGATTTCACAGCTTATTTACTAACTGTACTCTAGTTGATTGGTACAGATCGAACAAAGCATGCACTAATATATAATCTCCCTAGCTAACCAAGCTGAACCGTCATGCTGATGAATGCACATCGTACTGAGGAGAAAAAAGAATATCGGATATTTTCTGGGCGGAAGTGGCAGATGGTACACTTCAGCTTGGCATTCACATGGCTACGGGGGATTTTGGGACCCTAGCTCCGCCTCGATTCATGCATAGACATTGTCCACTTGGAAAGTGTGACATATTAACTGTAAACCCTAGAAATAAAAAAAGGATTTAATGGCTAGCTAGAGATCAACATATTAATTATATCATGTATATATGAAAGGTTTTGATCATTTTCCCTGATCTTGTTCGGATTGCACAAATTTTATTTAAGAATTTATAAAGAAGGTTCAACCTTATAATTAACAAAAAAGTCCAGTATGTCTTTTTGTTTGTTTTTTTTTTTTTATTTTATGTTTGTTTTGCAATATAATGGGCACCGTCGTGGCTGCATCTTATTCAAAGACCAAAAGCCTATGAAAAAGATTAAGTACTAGTACTATAAATTTACTTTACAAAAAATGTTTATGATTAATTAAAAAATAATACTTAGTTCTAGCAAAGATAATTAAGAAACCCAACCACATGAAACTCAATAATACTCTGTCAAAAAGCCTTTGGAATTTCCTTAATGTCTATAAGAGGCTAGGTTCGCTGCCATGTGATCATGCTATTTTGATTTAAAATAATATAGAGCTAATATATATATATATATATATATAAGATATGTTCTCCATCACTTAGAGCTAGTTTAATTAATTATAGGAGAGAAGTGCATTTCACATGCATGCATGGTGATGAGGACAATCCTAGCTAGCTGCTACATCAAACTCTGCTACATCAGTCACAAATATTATATTATTTGTATTAAGAATTAGATCGACCGATCGCAAGAAAAGTATTTTGAAGAAAAAAAAGTGATCCCTGAACACAAATTACAAGTAATTTTTTTACCAGAGCTAGCATTAATGTAATTGGATCAATATTATTATTAATTTTCTCAAAATGTATGTCTTATACAATTTCTAATTACCACTCCAAATAATTATTATTTTCAAGTTAAATGGTTCAGATCTTACTTCTCAATATTTGTATACATAAATCTTATGTTCAGATTTATATTCTAAAATTAATATTATAACTAATTGATGATCATTTACTTCATTGCATCTCAACTGATCAATTAACTCATCAACTCCTTAAATTAATATACATACACAAACACACACATGCATACACACACATACCATACATGCATGCAAATACATATGAATCATTCATACAGATCATTTTCCAGCAACAAATTAATCTGACTTTCCAAACGGTAACCAAAATTTCTGAAAAAGTTCATCCCAAAATATTTCCTATCCATCAATCTCTGAAAAGAAAACGAGAGCTAGAGAGAGAGAGAGAGAGAGAACAAAAATAGGAATCGTTACTTTCAGTGGAGATCAAACCCGGCCCCATGCCATATATACTCTCTCTCTATATATATATATAACTATAATATTCTTATCCTAGCTTGAATTTGTGAATGATCTGCATGCAAGCTCAAAATCCTTGTAAACTTAGGGGAAGGATATTGATCATCTTGTTAATTAAGGGAAAAAATGAATTAAACCTCATGTGAAATATTACTTAGATCCTTTGAAATTATCACAATTAATCCATAGATCAGATGCAGGCCAAGATGTTAGCTGGTGAGTGCTAACTGCTAATTATTTCACTTCTAACACATGAGAATACTCATCATATATATATATATATAGTGATAATTAAAGATATAACACTCCTATAATGTAGCTAGCTAGCTTGTTTATTATTTGATCTCAAGAGGCCTGCAGCGAGCTAGCTAGGACGACATGATAGTTTTAATTCATAGAAGAATTCAATCAATCATGCAATTTAACTGTATCTTGCTAGTGGTGTAATCTATTATATAATATCTTATAAATATATGGGGACCTCTAGGAATTTTATGATATTGATTTTGTCGGGAAATTTTATTGATCAACGTCTAGATAAAAACTTTTCGTGTAACACTACAGGAATCGTTACTTTCAGACACTTAATACATGCATGATCTCATCTCAAATTCAAGCATCATGTCTCAATCCAAAAATTCAATCTAATTCGACATACACACAACAAACTGATCAAGTGTGTATATATGATCGAACATGAAAACTTGGATGAGAAGCATGCAGATATATATAGTACTGATCGATCATGTTGGTGCTGATCGATGAATCTTATATATATATATATATATATATAAATTAGTGCATATATGCAAGTATATATCTTGGTAAGTTGCCATTTATAGCTATGATGGTACGACTCTTAAGTGTGTTGGGGGGGGACCTTAAAGAGTTGCTATATAGTTTGGTACAAATAATAGATGGGAAGAACCAATGTGAGTCATGCATGAGGAGTCAGATATCTTTTTTCAAGGGGTCCATACCCATCACGCACTGGTTCTCTTCGATCTCTCTTATCCCATTTCGCTTTATCCGTGTGGTCATTTATCACCAATAAGCAACTTATCAAATCAAGGAAAAGATAATGTATTTCTAATTTTAACAAAAATCTGATTGCTTGGTATAACTAAGAGCAAGCTTCTTAGTTATTCCAAAAGAACTAGTCAAAGTTATAATTGGAGTTCCAAGCTCAAAGTGTCTCATTATGTTTTCTAACTTAATTCAAACTATAGTCTGAATCCAATATTTCCAAACCACCACAATACCATGCACTTTGTAACAAAAAGTGAGAGAAGATCAGACTCAATACTCCTACAGATTTCCTACTAATTACCGAAACACTAATCAATTAATATCTGTACATTCTGTTATGAGAACAGGTACACTCCAAAAACAAGTAGGACAATAAACTTGAGATTATCTATAATGCGTTTTGGCTAATTAGTATAAGATGCTATTGGCAAAATAGCAATTTTTTACTGGGTCAAATAATGTTCGAGCCACGGACATGTGTTCTGTGAAACACAAAATGCAGATATTGAATGCAAATTTCGTTAAAAGAAACCCTAATTACTGGTACATTTCACAACTGCACAGATAGGAATTAGTCTAGCAACAAAAAACTCCTAATTTTGTAAAGAAACCCGCGCTAAACCATCGATTCATTACCAAACTCCAACAGAGTTGCAGCCATACCTGTGGTGACAGAAGGACCCACGCTATCCCTCAATTGAATCTCGACCAACCTCAGTTGGAACCAGCTGACCCAAATCCTTCAGATTCAAAGCGACGAATCGCACGGCTCCTAATCAGTTTCGGGGATACTATCTCGACCGTAGCTTCCGCGGGAGGAAAATGTGGTAAAGGAGCAAACTTTGGGTGGTCGGGCGAAAGTGGATTCGTATCTAGTTGGGGGGACGTGCGTGGAGTAGCAGCTGATCTCTCGGAAAGGCAAATGGAGATGAAATATTGCAGAAGAACAGAGAGAAGTGGAGGGGGAAAGAAATCGGGGGGAAAAACAAAGAAATCGAGGGGAATGGCGCCACTTACTATATTACGGCGAAATCGAGCGTTGCCACATGTTTTTTCTTTACCGGCGAAATAAATCGCTGTTAAAAAGACGTAATTCGCTGCAACTCGATAAGTAACTTGATGAATCAGTTTTCGCAACGGAATTAAGCGGCGCATAAAAAATCGCCGCAAAAACTACTCTAATGCGGCGTTCTTTTTTGCAACACTAGAAAAATCGCCGGAAAAACCCTTTTTTCTTGTAGTGTAAATTCGAACCTTCATGGTAAACTATATCTCATTTAATTAAATATTTAACAAATTGAGCTTAGTTATTGATAGAAAGTCTGACCCATATGTAAGGAATATTCTTAAAAATATAGTATAAATAATTAAATCTATCGGCTTAAGTTTCGGAATAATTAGTGATTTCATAAGTATTAATGTCGGCGACAAACTCTCAGAGAAGTTCAATTCCGGATGGAGATCCATGGTATTCCCAAAATTTTTGTCATTTGAATTTTTGTCTAATAAAAAATAATAGTGTTTTTTTTCTAAGCTCTTAACTTTTTTTCCCTAAGCAATAATATTATATATTCTATTAAAATTATAAAATAAATAATAAAAATATATACATTTTTCTATCAGTTTAAACTTTTGGAACAAGTAATGATTTTACATATTATCAGAACAAAGATCCTAAGTTCAAACCCTGACTCTACAGTACTCTACCTCATTTAATTAAATATTCTACGTGCTGGGTCACCCATTAAGGGAGAATCTGGCCAACACGTGAGGGAGAGTGTTAAGATATATAATAAAGAGAAATTCTATTTGCAGTCCTCAAGTGGGGACTGCATGTGCGGGCACATTATGAAATGAGAGAAAACATAATTTTAGGAACGATAATTTTATAATTTTAAAAAATTTTAAAGTTAAAATATCCTAGGTTTGCATTGCAGTCCCCATTTGGGAACTGTACTTAGCATTGCTCTAAAATAAATAATAAAAATATAGCTCTTCCTATCAGTTTAAACTTTTGGGACAAGTACTAGTGATTTCACAAAAATGAATATTGATTCTTTTAGATTGTAGGTAGCAAACAAAAGGAAAATAACACACATGATCAGGAATATAGATGGTGGTCAGAGTTCTAGCAACATATATATACATATATATATATATATATATATATATTTATATATATATTTCTATTATATAAGTAGCTATTTAACGCCATTAAACAGAAATTCTTGTTTTCTGTTAGCTTTCTGTTAAATCAACATTAAATCACTACTGCAGCTTTGGGAACAGTTATTTTCCTATCATTTAGTCAGTTTTCAGTTTTTCACATATTTATCCATTGAGTATTAGGTTGTTTAAGGTTTATTATTTTTGTCCTTTATGTTTTGCCGGTTATGTCAGTCCACCACTTTTATGTTTTTTCTCTGTATGCTTTCAGATTGGGTTTATTATTTTTATCCTTTATATTTTGCCAGTTGTGTCAGTATACCATTTTTATGCTTTTTTCTTATCTTCTTTTTCTCTTCTGCAGGTTGTATGATTCAGAAGCTTTTAATAAATTTCGTTGACTATGATGTTATTGGAGTTTCTGATGCACACTGACTATAGCTGATGCTCTTGTGTCAGTATATGCTTTTTCTCTTTATATGCTGGTCTTCGTATGCTTTTTGTCTTTTGCAGGTTGAATCAGTATGTTTTTTGTCTTCTGCAGGTTGAATCAGTGCATGCATATAGGCAATTGTGCCTGTTTAAAAACAAAACTACAAAAAAAATATATATATATATATATATATATATATATATATATATATATATATATATATATATCGTTCTCACTAAAGAAGAAGGAATAAAAATCACATAAAAAAAATCAAAATCTAAAAAACAAATAAAAAAATCACAAAAACCATCAAAAAAAATTCTTAATCTAAGTATAAAAAAACTCCATCATTACTAAAAAAAAAATTGCACGTTGCCAAGAAGCTGATTTTGTGCCGTTGTCAGGGCAATGCTCCAATATTAGCTTCCATCGTCTTGTTATTTTCCTTTCTACAAAATAAAATAAAATACATATCAGAAAGATTTTTAAAAAGAATACATTTAAGTGGATAAAAAAATTTGTGCCCCTTGCTGAACACAAAAAAACATATGCATGCATATTTGACGAGTTTTTTTCCATATTTGATTTGGGAGTTTTTCTTTTCTCATGTCTGGCTTGGTTGGTTTTGCAGTTTTTACTTGGTTTTGCAGTGGTCGCCTAGGAGGAGAGGGGACATTGCACTTTAAAAAGATAATGCGTTT
Organism: Juglans mandshurica; assembly: GCA_022457165.1. Lineage (NCBI taxonomy): Eukaryota > Viridiplantae > Streptophyta > Magnoliopsida > Fagales > Juglandaceae > Juglans > Juglans mandshurica. The sequence continues at coordinate 2,609,017 of CM039620.1, read as the reverse complement.
TGAGAGGCCAAACCAAACCAAACCACTTGACATCTATGCAGCCTCGCTTCCAACTAAACAAATTATGGTTTTTGCTCCTCATACAACTTCACTTCCAACTAAACAAATTCTAGCATTTGTTGAGGAACAAGCAAATTTTCATAGGTGAATAATTGATTAAAGTGTTTGTTGTTCATGTTTGGCAAAGCTCTTCTCTTCTCTTCCATTTTTTTCTTTTACTAGTTCGGTGTTCATCTTTGACAAACCTCTTCTCTTCTCTTCCATTTTTTTTCCTTTACTGGTTTTTTATGTTTAATGCTAGTTTTTATTGGTGATTTGTTTTCAGCTGCTTTCCCAGTTCTGTAAGGTGTTCTTGGCTAAGGATCAGCTGGACATTTCTAGCTCTTATCTTTGTAAGTGTATGGTATTATTTATTTTGTCACGTCATTTGTTATATAATTTATTTTTTCAAATTTATTTATTTATTGTTGTTCTATTTTATATTGTTTATGAGGCAACATTTTCATTAATGAAAATGGTGCATATGTTATTCTATTTATTCATTAATAGTTCATGTGTATTGTGTGCTTTGGTGTTATTTATTGTTGTTCCATTTTTTATGCTGATTATGAGGCAACACTTTCATTATTGTGTGGTTTGATGGTGACCTAAAAATCTTAACTTTCTATGTAGTTGTTCTATTTTATAATGTTTATGAGGCAACACTTTCGTTAATGAAAATTGTGCATATGTTATTCTATTTATTCATTAATAGTGCATGTGTATTGTGTGGTTTGATGGTGACCTATAAATCTTAAGTTTCTATGTAGGGTTGGATATATAACGGTTACACGAACCTTTCATAAAATGGTGTATGTGCAAGTGTTCGTATCTTGAAGGAAAATGTGGTATTTGATATCTTGAAGATTATTGTGAGGAAATTCAAGGAATTCTTTCTAGAATGCAGGTTGTGATTCGGCACATTTATAGGGAAGGCAATGCAGGGGTGGATTATTTAGTGCGTATGGCCTTTGGGAGATGTTCTGGGCAATGGCTGCAGTTCGGTCATGTTCCTCATCGACTCAAGGGAATATTAAAGGTTGAGAAGCTGGGTCTTCCAGCGGTGTGATGCTAGGAGTTTTTGTTATGAGAGTTTCGGTTTGTTTTTTTTTTTTTTTTTATGTTTTGGTTGGTTGTTTTGTCCTTTAATGTACCTGGGTTCCCTCCCCCATAGTGAGGTTCCTTAATAAAGCAGTTTGGTTGGGAAAAAAAAAATGTTGGCCCATGCAAACAATTTTATATATCGAATGCCCGTAGACATGAGCACCCAAAATATATAAAACATGTTCCAAGAATTAGATTGATTGCTGCTAAATAATATTATATCTTTGAAGAGACACCGAATAACCAAAAAAAAAGGCAACACAAAAAATCTCTTCACATATTTGAGAAGAATAAACCTCAACAGATAAAAGGCAACAATTATAACTGAAGAACAAAAAGCAAAAAGATTCTCAACTTGGATCTTCAAAACAGATCTTCCAGAAGCAAAAAAAAATTTCAAAATAGATCTTCAAATCAAGAAGCAACAAAAATTAAAAAAATTTCTCAAAAACGTTTCTTTCTCTCCCCTCTGTTATTCACCACCATTTCTCTACCTAACATCATTCACAAAATCATGCAAATAAAGGAAAAAAAAAAAACCCAAAATCAGATCTTGGATCATCTTCAACAACATGCAAAAAAAAGATTAGATAGCACGGAAATAACAAGAAAATACCGAAAGGGGTTGCCGTGCTCCGTCGCTGCTGTCAATAATTAAAAAAATTTCTCAAAAACGTTTATTTCTCTCCCCTCTGTTACTCACCACCATTTCTCTACCTAACATCAATCACAGAATCATGCAAATAACAAAAAAACCCAAAATCAGATCTTAGATCATCTTCAACAACATGCAAAAAAAAGATTAGATAGCATGGAAATAACTGGAAAATACCGAAAGGGGCTACCGTGCTCTGTGGTTGTTGTCGATGGCGGCAGATTGCAGAGGCAGAGACGGGAGAGTGAGGCGAGACAAGAGAGTTAAAGAAAAGCATGTGGTGGTGGGAGAAACAGAGAGACACGAAAACGAGGGTGGGTGAGTTCGGGAAGATGGGTATGGCGGCGCAAGGTTCGGCAACAAGAAGAAGAAGAAGAAAGAAGAAAGAAGAAATAAGAAAGAAGAAGAAGAAATGGGAGAAGGGAGGGGGGTTCGTGCGGCGCATCAGAGAGGGAAGAGAAAAACATAAAACCCTTAGGGTTTCAGCAAGAAGAAGAAGAAAGAATAAAGAAGAAAGAAGAAGAAGAAGAAATGGGAGAAGGGAGGGGAGGGTTTGTGCGGCGCATCAGAGGGGAAGAGAAAACATGAAATCCCCTTAGGGTTTCAGCAAGAAGAAGAAGAAAGAAGAATAAGAAAGAAGAAATGGGAGAAGGGGGGCAGGGCTTGTGCGGCGCATCAGAGGGGAAGAGAAAAACATGAACTCCCTAGGGTTTCACTTCAGCAGCGCCAAAACGGCGCCGTTTCCGTAGGGCTGGGCTCCCTTTTTCTCTCACACGAGCTGGGTTCAAAGTCACACATACAAAGCCCAACCGAAACAGATCATTATAAAACCACTATAAAAAGCCCAAACTCAAAGAAAAAGAATAGAGATGAAAAAGATTAGAACATAATTACTTAAAATAAGATAAAACAACCATACACTTAGAACATAATTGTAGAGCAAGCATTCAGTTGTTCGGTAGTTCGGTAGTTGAGCTTATGAATCACATTAGTAATGTATGTTTTCTTATTTTTCATTGCATTTATTGTTGTGAGTAAAAAAATCTATCTTAGAATTTTTGACATGTTTACTACATTATCTATGAGCACATTGAGTTTTATATTAAAAAAAACTATTAAAAGCAAATTATAACAAAAATTATTTAAATTGATTTTTATATACTTGTCTGTTATGCCAATTTTATTTTTATTTATAACATGCATAGTAATTTAATTAAGAACATTGCATTCAAAGATTTGTGTTAATTTACAAGACATCAATTTCCAGCATATCTGTTCTTTAAATTTTTATTAATCATGGAAGGCTATTAAAAATTTCATTTGCAGGAGCATTTGCCATATATAGAAAATCTTGTAGCACAAATTTTACAGAAAGAATGGATGATTGAACTTTTAGTAGACCACAATTGACTCAACCAACAGCAGCACAAGAATTTCAATGTCAACTCTATTTATGCAGTACAAGATGACACAAAATGATGCATCATAGTAAAAATATCATAGGACTCATATTTTAAACTGATGTTTTTGTTGGGATTGTTGTTAAAACTATCGATGTTATAAATATGTGTTGGACTATGTTATATTTTGAACTAATGTTTTTGTTGGGTTTGTATTAAACTTATCGCAGACAATTTTGCTAAAACTATCGATGTTATAAATATGTATTGGACTATATTATATTTTGAACTAATGTTTTTGTTGGGTTTGTATTAAACTTATCGCAGACAATTTTGCTAAAACTATCGATATTATAAATATGTGTTGCACTATGTTATATTCTGAACTAATGTTTTTATCATCTAATCAATGCAAGCATGTAATTATTATACTCCACTTAACTATCATTACCCCTAAATATTGGCTAGATTTTACATTTTTTTCCATATGCTTTAAATTATTGATTAAATTCAATTTTTTTATAAATATATACTATTTTTCCAAAATAATTATTTCATCAAACTAGACAAACGTGCTTTGTGCGTTATTACGACCTAGTGTGTGTGTATATACATATATATATATATATATTCGTTTCGAAGTCCATCAACTTTCGGAAGTCAACCTTTTTGACTTGGGCTCTGTAAGATCTTTTGACTATCGATCCTTTGAAAAAAAAAAAAGATTTAAAGAGAATCGTCCACACAGTCAAGCACCATTGACGAGCTAAACCAACATATATATCATGATCTTCGAATTTTGGTAGCAATATATATAATACATAAATCCTTGCAAAACGTACTAAAAATAATCATAAACGTACTGCGTGCTGGCTGGCTTATAATTTTGAACCAGATCTGCATGTACGTGCATGGTTCATCGTTATATCTAATAGCTTATAATTGTATAATAGGATTTGCTGGCTTTAATTAAAGGACAAGCAAAGCAGCAGCTGAATTCCTAAATGATTAGTGGGGATTATATGAATTTACTAATTAGATTATTTACACTTCAAAAGACAGAAGTGACACATGATGGATCAAAGCACAAAGAAAAGAAAGGATCGAGAAAATAGCTAGCCACTAAAGAATCTAATCAACTTCATTTATTCTTTTGGATATGTGTACAGAGTGTGTAGTAATTAATCAGCATGCATGATTAATTATACAAACAAACAAAAATACAAAGATGAATCGGAAAGAAAAGCTAGCAAATTGTTTTTGTTGTCATTATTTTCACATTAAGTACAATACTGAATTATAAAATGTACCATAACATTTTGGATTAATAGGTCATCATCATTCACCTTCTTTTTGTTTTATATTTTCATTCTTGTTATTTAATGCTAGTTGTTTTGGCTGATTATTGAAATGTGAAGTGGGATTTTTGGATTGGGTGCTGATGGAGCAATATGACCCTTTCGTAGTATTGTCCCTAGCAAATGAGCCCTGGGGTGACTTGCGAATGCCCTTTGACTGATTGTTGAAAGACGAGGTGGAATTGTCGGATTAGGCGCAAATGGTCTAATTGGAGTGCTCTTCTGTAGTGACTCCAACAACAAATGATTAGTCATAGAATCACTCGCAAAGGCCCTTTGGCTTATTGTTGAAAGTTGGCCTGGGATGATCGGATTGGGCGCAGATGGAGGAATATTAGCCTTTTGTAGTACTGACCCGAGCAAATGAGCCCTTGAATGACTTGTGAAGGCCCTTTGTCTGATTGTTGAAAGGCGACTTGGAGTTTTTGGATTGGGCGCAGGTGGAGGAATAAGACCCTTTTGTAGTATTGTCCCTAGCAAATGAGCCCTTGAGTGACTTGTGAATGCCCCTTGGCTGATTGTTGAAATGTGATGTGGGACTTTCGGATTGGGCGCAAATGGAGAAACTTGACCCTTTTGTAATATTGTCCCTAGCAAATGAGCCCTTGGGAGATTTGCGAATGCCCTTTGACTGATTGTTGAAAGGCGAGGTGGAATTTTTGGATTGGACGCAGATGGAGGAACATCGCCCTTTTGGAGTACTGCCCCTAGCAAATGAGCCTTTGGGTGACTTGTGAATACCCTCTGACTGATTGTTGAAAGGCGAGGTGGAATTCTCGGATTAGGCATAGATGGAGGAATTTGACCCTTTTGCAGTATTGTCCCTAGTGTATGAGCCCTCGAGTGACTTGCGAATGCCCTCTGACTGGTAGTTGAAAGGCGAGACGGAATTGTCGGATTGGGCGCAGATGGTCTAATTGGAGTGCCCTTCTGCAGTGACTCCAACAACAAATGATTAGGTATGAAATGACTCGCAAATGCCCTTTGGTTGATTGTTGAAAGTTGGTCTGCATTGATCAGATTTGGCGTAGATGGAGGAATATTAGCCTTTTGTAGTACTGACCCGAGCAAACGTGCCCTTGAGTGACTTGCGAACGCCCTTTGGCTGATTGTTGAAAGTTGACTTGGATTTTTTGGATTGGGCACAGATGGAGGAATATGACCCTTTTGTAGTATTGTCCCTAACAAATGAGCCCTTGGGTGATTTGCAAATGCCCTCTCACTTATTGTTGAAAGGCGAGGTGGAATTCTCGGATTGGGCGCAAACGGTCTAATTGGAGCACCCTTTTGCAGTGACTCCAACAACAAATGAGCCATGGAATGACTCTTGAAGGCCCTTTGGCTGATTGTTGAAGCTAGTAGTGGGATGTCGGTGCCTGAATTAAATGAAGATGGAGGGATTGGAGCTTTATGCAGCGACCCTAAGAAAAGGGTTTTGTTCATCAATATTATTTTTTCTTCTCCATGCAAGATTCGGCAAGCTTGATTTGCGCTCATGCTTATTAGAAAAAGCACTGTCGTGACTACAAGAAGCATTTTTAAAACCCACACTTGTTGATCTATAAGCCAAGATATATGGATATAACCAACTTGATGCAAGTATTGTGAACGATATATATGGAGGTATATATATATCATGTGTATCCACCAACTTGTATATATGACTTGAATTTTTCAACTTTTAGCATGCGGGAATCGTTTTACTCTTGACTATTAATGGTAAGAGATTAAAACATTGAATGGGTCTTAAATGACAAAACGGGGTTTGATTTGAATTCTAAAGTAGTCTATTTTTCACGTGCATGAAAAAAGTCATGCAATGAACAGTTTTGTGAAGAAGGCAATGCATTTTCGACGGGCAAATAGTGCCAGTCTCGATGAGGTAGGAGTAGTACCGTTTTGCAAAATTCAAAACATTTTGTCAGTTGGACTCCTAATTTGTGTAAAGCTACAAAAAAGAATTCGTATGTGGATTAATGAGAGGGCTTTGATATATCCTTAAGAGAACCTTCATTTTAGGAATTCCTTAAAGATCATATATATTATTCAAGTTTTTAATCGTTTTCATATATACGTTAATTAGTTCCCTTGTATTTCATATATATAAACCTTACATGGGTTAATTTGTTAATTCCAATTAACTCGTTGGCATTTGTATCGAGATCCCCAGGCCAACTTCTAGTTAATGCATGCATTTAGATTTAGCTCAAGTACTCAAATGCAAAAATGATAGAGGCAGGCCGGTATTTTGAGTTCTAGACTTTTGAAAGATTTGCTGTTTATAAGCCCTACCAAAGAACTTGATTCTTTGGTTCAACCATCATTTAACTAGGAATTTCCTGGATAACTACGGCCAGCAATTAGCTAGGTCTGTGTCTTTCCCAGGACCGGAGGATCGAAGCTCATTCAACTCGTGAAACTTTGCTTTCTCTTCGGGCATATATTTTGAATGGAATAGAAAACTGATCCGAAAGAAGATTGAAATGGTTCTGAAGGTAGCACAACAAAAGAATGCGGAAAAGAATCTTGACTGGAGGCCCCAGCTAGACCAGCATGCAGCGGACATTCCTCGTACGCCATTGTCTTGATTTGAGTTACTTTGAACGGACATAACATGCATGGTAGAAGCACGGGCATTTCGTTTTGGTACGTGGAAACACGCTTAGATAGGAAAATATTTTTGCAGAAATGATATGGGTTGAACGGACAATATTATTTTCTTCCTCGACTAGGAAAACGTGCCATGCACGTTACACCATTGCTAATATATATGTATATATGTATATTATATCTATCGAAACAGGTCCATCGATGTTATTATATATAATTTGACCAAAATGTGTATATCCGTGTTATAAAAAGGTTATGACGGGTTAAAATAATTAAAGAGTAGTGATATTATGCATCCTCAATTTGCTTACTTGATGTGCCCCCAATGCAAATTGTACCTTTTTTTTTTTTTGCTTTTTATTTCAAACATTTTTTAAACATGTTTAAACATTTTTAAAAATAAAAAAAATACCAATACATTAATAGTCATTTCTTTAACCATTAAGAGAAAAACCTTTTTAAATGAATGAGCCGTCAAAATGAAAGTACAAATAGAGAAGGCATAATAACATTATTCATAATTAAATGCTATCTTGCGAGTTGTAACCAAAGACAATTTTTGACGATTCACTGATTTGAGACCAAATATTTTCCTTTCTTAGACCCATTCAATTAAAGTCTCAACATATATAAAATTATAGCCAAAAGCCGATCGATTCACTTAATTTCAAACTTTCAATACCCTGCAATCTGAAAAAGTCTGGAGTTACATAGATATTTGGTGAATATTTATAGATAAATACCTTATTAATTGCATGTCACCTATGGATATTTTATCTAATTAATCTTTGCTTAAGCGCGCAAAAAGATGAGTCTTCTAAATAAAATCTTAGTAGTACTCTTGGAAAGAGTAGACATCAATTAATTTTTCGGAATTTAGAATTAATCTTCTTCACCATTCTATGCCACTTCACCTAACTTTTAGGTTATTTTTAAGATACATATAATTATACTAGGTCAAAGTAACGTGCAAAGCACGTTTACGTAGTTAGATTATACAGTTGTTTTACAAAAATAATATATTTTTTTACAAAATTTGTAAAAATAGTTGATGACATATATAGCTTAGAAGACATTGCTCAACTTTTATACAAGTAATATAATTAATAGAATATTAAAAAAAACTTTAACAAACAAATTAACTATTACAATCAGTACTTTAACAAGATGATTGAGTTTGCATTATCAATATGATGATATTTAATGGCGTGTTTTGGGCCAAATGAGATTTATTTCTCCTTTTTCCTATATATTTTGGCTTTGTATTATATTTTGCTGGATAACTGTATAACCTCGTTGAAGATATTTCACTGTTGTGGTTCTGTTTATAAAATTCTGGTACTTATGATTACTAAGTTGTGAAATTTATGATTTGGATAGTCATATACTCCAATAATTTCATCTCGTTTTATCTTAATATCTAAACGTAAACAGTTTTTAATTTCAAATTTTTAATTATTTCATCTAATCATTATAACTTTGTCAAACTTTCAATTAAAACACAAAAAACTAATTTAGCTTTTTTAAATACCACAACAAAAATTATATTCTAACAATATTTTAACTCTATAATATTTTTACTCAATTTTTTTCTCTCATTTTTCAAAATTCTATAAACATATTAACTCAAACCATTTTATTACAATTCGCAAATCAATTTACTACTATTTACAGATTACCTCATCTCATCTCACTATTCAAATCAGGCCTAACTGCTCCACATTAAAAATGAAAATTTGCACTATGAAAATATTGCCAAAAAAGAAAAAAATTATTTATTAAATAATATTAGGTTTTAAGTCACTACCTGAATAATATAAGATATATTGTGCTGAAGAGGTCAAAAAATAATTTAAATTTCGGATTTGAAAGAGGAGACCTTAATTTAAGGCTCGAAACAAAGATCATGACATACTTGCTAGAAAAGACATTAATTTTTAAATTAGTCGGATGTACAATTACAAGGCACATATGCGTAGTTCTACAAATACTTATGAATATTAGCAAAGTATTAATTTTAGACCATCTTCTAAGAATCTGACAACTCAGCATCTTTAAATTGACAATTTTTTCTTAAAAATACAGGTTGGTCCATGTTGTAGCTCGTAACTTTTAACAATAAATATCAAGGTTTTGAATATCGTGCCAAACCGGTCAGTATTTATTGTGCTGAAATAGTAACCGGTGCGAGAAAGATAGGTGTTTCTTACCGGATTAAATATCAATCATTTCGATGCATTTCGGTCAATATCAGGCAGTTTTCGATGTACCGATCGAAATTTTGTATTTTTAGTGTATTTTCATAATCTTCACTCTATTTCTCACATTTTAAGACTATCTTCTTAAATTTTTTTAATTCTATTTTCTCGAGAATTAAAAATTAGACCCTACTCTCATTTTTGTGATGAAAATAAGTGATTTTTTTTTTTAATAATTGGATTGAGAACTTAGAAGTATTATTGAGTTTTATAAATGTGTTTTAATTTTTCAAGACTTGTATTGATGTTATTTTGAAATATAATTTATATATATATAATTAATTTATCTATATATAAGCTATATCAAAATAGAATATTTTATTGCAGTGCTTTAACCAAACGATCTTCAAAACGGTATTAAAAACTTTGAAAATATATAAATATATAAATATATATTAAAGTGTTTAAAAGCTTTAATTAATAGTATTTCATTCTATATCCAAACAAATACATTCTGCACGTTGGGATTATCATTTTTTTTAATAAAGTTATATTTTTTATATTATTTTTTAGAGACGTGCTATGTCCACTGCTCCCAGCTCCCGCTGGGAGCTACCGTTAGGCAAATTTTTTTTTTCTTTTTTTACATGTATTTTTTAATATTTTTTAAAAAAATAAAAAAATCACAATATTATTAAAAAACACTTCCTTAATCACTAAGTACAATAAAAATAAAAATAAAAAATCACAGCGGTAGAATAGAACGGTAGAAATGAACGATAAGAATAATATTTTCCTATTTTTTATTCTTTCCCAACAAGGCTATTATGCACACGCACACACAAAAAGTTGGAGAGAGAGAGAGGAATAAAAAGCGGGACACACAAAAAGTTGGAGAGAGATAGGAACAAAAAGTGAGATTGTTGCCGTTAACTTTAACGAAAAAAAAAAAACAATCACCTCACAACAGAAAATGCAAAAGTATCGAGTGCTATTGTAAGGAAAAATTATACACTGTAATCAACTCTAAAATAGTATTTGTTCATTAAGGCATTTCAACAAATGATTTGCATTCACAATGCTTTGTTATTTCTCAACATGGTATCAAGAGCCATAAAGGACCTCTGTCCATTTACGATTATTCAATGGCTCCCCCACCTCCAACTCCATCCCTCACCAATACCGCTGCCCATCTTCTCACTGTTAAACTCTCTCACGATTACTTCCCTCTTTGGAAAGCTCAACAAGTTGCTTTCCTCAAAAGCCATAAACTCTATGGCTACGTCGATGGTTCCTTCCTTCCTCCCCCTCCCACCATCGATAACAAACCCAACCTAGCTTATAACTCTTGGCTTCTATAGGATCAGATGATTATTTCTGCTCTTTATTCTTCCCTCACCCACACCATTCTGTCCCAAATTGTCGATTGTCCCACTTCTCAAGAAATTTGGACTACTCTTAATAGTCTTTATTCGGCTCAGTCCAACGCCCACCTCATGCAAACAAGGTACCAATTGGCTACCCTAAAAAACGGCTCAGACTCTGTTTCTACCTATTTTCACAAAGCCAAATCGTTAGCCTCTTCCCTCTCCTCTGTTGGTCCTCCCATTTCTTCGCATGAGTGCATCATTTATCTCTTAACTGGTTTGAGCTCTGACTATGAATCTGTTGTTTCCTCCATCACCACTAGACCCGAACCATTATCCTCATCTCAAGTCTATAGTTACCTGCTAAACCATGAATCACGTCTTACGCATCAGACTCAAACCACTCTATCTGCTACGTCTTTCTCGGCTAACTCTACCCATTTTCGTCCTTCTTCAAATTTTCTTCATCAAACTCGTGGTCGTGGTCGTGGCTGTGGTCGAGGTGGTGCCCGTAACTCTTCTTCGGGTCCTTCTAATTTCTTTTCCTCTCATTCTTCCACTAAACCCACCTGTCAAATTTGTAATCGGGTTGGGCACTCAGCGTTTCAATGTTATCATAGGTTTACCCACAATTATCAACCATTCCTACCTCCATCTCTTACAGCTCACTATACCTCCGTTCCTAACTCTTCAACTCCTTCCAATTTATGGTTTCCTGACTCCGTTGCTACGAATTATTTCACGTCTTATTTCTCTAATTTAAATTTAGAGTCAACACCATATACTGGATCTGATCAAGTCTCTATTGGTGATGGATCTTATCTTCCCATACAGAATACTGGCACTGGCCTTCTTCCAACACCCACTGGCAAATTTCTTCTTCGTCATTTAATTCATGTTCCCTCTATTTCTAAGAATTTATTATCTGTTCGACAATTTTGTCTTGATAACTCTGTTTTCTTTGAATTTAATTCTTCTGGTTTTCTTGTGAAGGACTTGCATTCCCGGGAAGTACTTCTTCAGGGCTCCATTGAGAACGGCTTGTACGTGCTTCCATCACATGATGAGTTCATTTTCGGGTCTACTAGAAAAATTCAGCATCATGCTCTCATTGGTGAAAGAACAACTCCTACAATTGGCTTTCCCGCTTAGGCCATCCTTCTCCTCGTGTCACGTCTTTTACTATTCGCCAGCATGATCTACCCATTACCTCTATGTCTATTGTTTCTCTTTGTAATGCTTGTCTTCAAGCAAAATCTCACACTCTTCATCATCCTCTCTCTCCTTCTAGATCATCTCATGTTTTTCAACTTTTATTTTTAGATGTTTGGGGACCTGCAGCTGTGCTATCCTCTAGTGGCTTTAAATTTTACTTTTCCATTGTTGATGACTTTACTAAATACATTTGGTGTTTTCCTTTACATGCTAAATCTGAAGTGTCTACTCTTTTTTTAGCTTTTATTAAATTTGTACAAAATACTTTCTCTAAAAATATTATTGTTGTACAAATAGATTGGGGTAGAGAATTCTGCCCTTTTCCTCCCTCCTTCTTAATTTTGGCATTTCTCATCGTATTACTTGTCCTTATTCTCACGCTCAAAATGGAAGTGTAGAGAGACATCATCGTCACATTGTAGAAACTGGGCTATCTCTTCTAGCCCAGTCCTAGGCCCCTTCCAGATTTTGGGCTGAGGCATTTCAAATGGCTACTTTTTTGATAAATAGGATGCCTACTCCAATTTTAAAAAATATTTCTCCCTTACAAACTTTATTCAATCAACAACCTAATTATAAATTTTTACGTGTTTTTTGGTGTGCTTGTTGGCCAAATCTTCACCTTTTCAATCGTCATAAAATGGACATACGTTCTCAACTTTATGTTTTTATTGGATATAGTTTAAATCATAAAGGCTACAATTGTTTACACATTCCTACGGGTAGAATTTATGTCTCACGAGACGTCCGCTTTAATAAAAATTACTTTCCTTTCTCGGATGCTATTTCTCCTCTAAACACTTCTAATTCTCCATCTCAGTCCATTTGCACGCCCATCTCTTTATTTGGATTCTCTCCTCAACCAGTGTCTCCCGATTCTAGCACTCGTTCCTCTCCCATTACTCCTTCCTCACCTATTAGTCCACATACCTCTCCAGCCCATTCTACTATCTCCCCTTCGGTCCAAACTTCTCCCATTTCTTCGGCCCATAATAGCCCATCCTCTCCAACCCGATCCAATGACAATCTATCCCGTGTGTCGTTCTCCCTAGACCCTACTTTACCTCCTGCATCCTCATCCATTCCTAGCTTAACTTCTGCGCCAACCTCATCAAATACTCCACTATCTCCTGCACCGGCATCATCAACTCCTCACTTCTCTATTTCACAAAATCCCACTATCTCTCATCCGATGTTTACCCGCTCAAAGACCCATCATTCTCGACCCCTTCAACGCACAGATGGTATTCTCCCTTGGCCTTTTCCAAAACATTCTGCTTCCCTAATCGAATCAACCTCCATCCCTAAGGAACCAACATCCTATTCGGTGGCTTCACAATATCTGGATTGGCGCGATGCCATGGCCATTGAATTCGAAGCCCTTTTATGGAATCACACCTAGAATTTAGTTCCTCCCTCCTCCAATCTCAACATTCTTGGTTCTAAATGGGTTCTTAAAACCAAAAGACATGCTGATGGAACCCTAGAAAGATGAAAAGCACGGCTTGTTGTGAAAGGGTTCCACCAGCAAGTCAGTTTTGACTATTCTGAAACATTTAGTTCAGTTGTTAAGCCTGTCACCATTCGTTTAATTCTTTCTCTTGCAGTAACTCGGAAATGGCCTCTTCATCAACTAGTTGTGCAGAACGCATTCCTACATGGGGATCTGGAGGAGCATGTTTTCATGCATCAGTCGACTGGGGTTGTAAATCATCCTCACTTTATTTGTAATCTTTGAAAGTCAATATATGGTTTGAAACAAGCCCCAAGGGCTTGGTTTGCTAAGTTGAGTTCGCGTCTGTTAGATTTAGGATTTCATGCTTCTGATTATGATTCTTCTCTATTTATTCTTTCCAACCCATCTTCTCCATTTATGTTTTAGTCTATGTTGATGATATTGTTGTGACAGCTTCTAATTCTTCTCTAATCACTGATTTTATTCTTGCTTTACATCAATAATTTCCAGTTAAAGATCTTGGTGTACTACATTATTTTTTGGGTATTCAAGTTTGTAGAAATTCCTCTGGTTTGTTTCTCTCTCAGCATCACTATGTCTCTCATCTTCTTCATCGCACAAATATGCATTAGTCCAAAACAATGACCACTCCAATGGCTTCTTCCACTCGACTCACTGCTATTGATGGATCTTCCTTTGAGGATCCACAGCTTTATCGAAGTGTTGTTGGAAGCCTTCAATATCTTTCTTTTACTAGACCTGACATCTCATTTGCTGTTAACAGAGTCTGTCAATACATGCATAGTCCCCGTCTCACTCATTGGCAAGCTGTTAAACACATTCTTCGTTATCTTCGTCTCACCTCTTCCTTTGGCCTATACTTATCCCCTACTTCTTCTTTTAAAATAACTGCATTGTCGGATGCAGATTGGGCTGGTTGCCCTGATGATCATAAATCTACTAGAGGTTTCTGCATCTTCTTTGGCTCACATTTAATCTCTCGGGGTTCAAAGAAACAACCTACTGTTGCAAGGTCCTCAACTGAGGCTGAATACAAGTCGGTCACAAATACGGCTTGTGAAATACTTTGGTTACAATCTTTATTAACTGAATTAGGAATTGCTATTACTGAAATTCTCACTTTATTTTGTGATAATCTTGGTGCTACTTACCTATCTGTTAATCATGTTATGCACTCAAGAATTAAACATGTTGATTTGGACTATCATTTTCTTCGTGATTGTGTTGCTGCCAAATCTCTTACTGTCAAGTTTCTTCAAAGCAAATATCAAATTGCGGATATTCTTACAAAGCCGCTCTCCTCAGCCCACTTCTATCTTTTACGATCAAGACTCACCATCATGGAGGTGCCGCTTGCATCGCGGTGGGATGATAGCGCAACTGATTCCTCTGTATTCTTGCACAACAACTCACAGCCTTCACCCACTGCTAGCATATCACAACCGAATGCTCAACGTGCAACTAATTCCTCTGTACTCTTGCACAACGGCTCACAGCCTTCACCCACTGCCAGCATATAACAACTGAATGCTCAACGAATCACCTCACAACAGAAAAAGGCAAAATTCATGTGAGGCCACCTCATAAAGCTACCGAAGAATACCATAGAACTTTCTAGAAACATTCTGAGAATTTGTTCTTACTCTGTCTATAAATACTATTCAAGCACTGAGTGCTATTGTAAGGGAAAATTATACTCTGTAATCAACTCTGAAATAGTATTTGTTCATTGAGGCATTTCAACAAATGATTTGCATTCACAAAGCTTTGCTATTTCTCAACATAGTTTAACGTGCATGGCACGTTTTCCTAGTTGAGGAAGAAAATATTGTGAAATAATTTCAAACAAATAAATAAAATGTGATTTGAGATAATTTAATGTTGAGAAGCATAAAAACCTGATATATACAAGTATGCATTGATATTGGTGTTCATTACTATTAAAGATGTGTTTCACAACACCAATTGCACGGACAACCTGCAACAAATAAGATGGAGGCACTGGGTGACTGAGCTGGGTACTCTAATGCGTAAGTTAGAGAGAAATATTCTCAGTATATGTATATATGTATATGAATGAATCTCAATGTGTTACCTCCAAGTGTTATTTATAGGAGTATGAAAATGTTGATAACGACTAACTCCAGAGTTTATCTTAGATAACTCTCGAATGAATTGGTATGATAGCTTTCCTGATCTATCGGAGATGTTATCTGTTCTTAATGTTATTCACCACGTGGTTACAGATCCAATCTTTGGGCTTGCAATGCTGATTCGACTCCTGATGTCTCAAACTTTGGCATTTCGACGCATGGGCTTATTTGCCCCCAAGGCCCTAAATATCCCTTCCAGTTACCACGTTAATTTTTCTCGTGCCTACACGTGAAAAATTCATCAATTTCTGCCTTCACTTTACCCCTCTAAGATGGGGGCTTTTGAAAATTCATCTTTCGTCATGTTAAAAATGTGGCCCACATCATCTGTAACTATTCATGCGCTTTAATTTAATAATTTTCTTTTATTCAAATAAAAAGCGATGGTGTTGTAACCTTTTCATCTTCCCAAGAATTCCTCATTATTGCCCCTCTTTCCCACTTTGCTTCCTTCATCTTCTTCCATCATTTCTTTTTCTTGCTTTCTTCTAAAGTTTCAAATACTCACTACCTTTCACCATCTTGATCTCGTCTCTTCCCATTTCTTCAACAATGGCTCAGCGTGGCTCTTCTCGTGTTCCAAATTGTGCCTCCACCCAAGCTCCATTAGGGATTTCTCCCCATTCTGTGCCCGAATCCTCTAACGGTCAAATTTTACCTTTCTTTGAAGGCTTCAAGTGGTGCTCCACACTCGCCACCCGAGACTAGGCAAAAGTGAGGACTTCATATCGTATCTCCGAAAACCGTGGTTCTCACTCTTCTAGTGGAGGGCGCTGTAGACGAGGAAGGCTTCTCGGGGAGGGTTGCTCTCCCTGTTTGTGCTCTAATGCACGGTTTGCGCCTTCCATTCATCCGCCCCATTTGCAATGTACTTGATTTCCTTCGATTGGCCCCTACCCAACTCTATTTGCATGCTTGGTGCATACTTTTGTATTCATGTGTGGTGTTCCGTATGATTCTGGAACCCATAGGGGATATGTACCCAGATCTGACTGCTCGCGAATTCCTGTCATTCTACTCTATGAAAGGGCTATCAGATAATATTTGTAGTTTTCGTGTTCACTCGCAACGTTTGGCGGCATTCAAAAGCTGCCATTCGAATTCTAAACAGTGGCAAAAGAAATCTTTCCTTATTTCTAGTGGTGGCTGGGGCTTTTGCTTCTTGACAGTGGAGTCGTGTGCAATGGTCTTTGGTTCTCGATGGTGGCTACGTGGAGGCTGGTTGGCCTTGCGCGTGCCTTGTATTGGCTACTACTCGCGGCGGTGTGGCCTAGGTGGTGCGACTATGGCTGAGAAGATCGAGAGGGAGTGGGAGAAGTCTAGAGAGAGAGGGTCTGAGGCTGAGATTGAGGCCGAGAGGGAGGAGGGGTTGTCTCTGGGGAGACTCGACGGTGAAGATGGTGTTGTTCACGACGACTAGGTTGCAAGGAAGTGTGCAAAGGGCTGATGGCAGGGGTGGCGTGGGGAAGGAAAAGAAAGAGAAGAGAGAGGGGAGGAGAATTAGGATTTGTGTGTGGGGTCTGAAATTATGGAATAGTATCACTCGGTCAGGGACAAAATGGTAAGAGAAATAAGGGCATAAACGTAAATGTGAATAAAATATAAGGACAAAAATGGAAGCAAAAAGTGGTTGAAAATTTACTGTTCATGAAACTGAGGAACAAAAACGTAAAAACACGAATAAAACAAAAGTAAACTAAGGGATATAAACTGTAAACAAACAAAATAGAGGGCCAAAACTGTAAATATGTGAACAGAAGATAATTGTTGTGCCTAAAATAAATCTGCAAGTGCACAAAATCGTAATAAGTAATAAAGTGTTTTAAAGAAAAATAATATGAACCCACAAGGAATAATTATGCTATTGAGTATTGAGAATGGATTATCTAAATTAAACTGAAGACAAAAGTATTAAAATTAAGATTTTTAAAGATAATAAGAATATATCTAGAGCATTAGATTTCACCTAGCAAATATCACATAATTTATTCTTTCTTGTCATAGAATTCCAATTATCTCAAGTTGATGATAAGAATCGCTTAACTATTTAATATTTTCTCTCAAACAATACCAAAAATATCTCCAATTAATAACTCCATATCTCTATGTGAATTTAACTAATTGGTGACTCATTAAGTTTTTTGAATTTTTCTTAAAAATCACACTAATCGCGGTAAATTATCTCTACTTTCGCTCAACCAATGGTGCTTAATCCTAGAGCTTTAATCACGACTCATCTCTCAGTCTCACTGTGATTCAAAAGATCAAATAATAGTTAGTTAGAAAATTGCAAGCATTGAGAACAAGGAATAAACACTCAATCATGAAAATATTGAAAAGAAAATAACTTAGAATATAAATTGTGTGTTCACTGCTCAGCTATATCAAAACTCTAAAAAATAAAATTAGTTCATAATGAAATTAAAAAGTAGAATAATAAAACTGGTGTTCTTCGTTGGAGTCTGTTGATAAAGCATGCGGCTCTCACCTCTGCTCGCCCAGATCTGCCTCCTTGAAAAAAACGTAAAATAATAAACTCCGGAATATTCTTACTTTAAAACTCAGACTCTAAAACCTCAAAGACTTCCTATTCATCCCACAAGACTGGATTAAAGCTAAATGCGGCTACAGTCTAACTTGAAAATCTGAAAAATAGTTTCTAAAGATAAATGTTAACATAAAAGGAATTATCCCAAGAATAACGGGATTATCTAAAATGGAAGATTCAATGATATGTGGCTTGAATTGTGGAGTTCGGGAGGATTTGGTCGCCAACAGATTGATTGCGGAATTCGGATTTGGTGGTCCGCAGTAGATTGATCCTGTTCGGGAGGAATTATCCCACCGGGTAGATGCCGTGTACGCTGAATATAACTTGGCTCATCGCCTACCGAGTGGAAAGACTCCCGATTGGGATGATAGAACCCTTTCACCAACCTACCGAGCAGTAAAGCAGCTCACCTTTTGTCTCGTGATGGACTTCAAGATGTTGTTTAGGTTGGTCTTTTAAGTTGGTCATTTAGACTAGTCGCCCAATCTAACCGACTAGAGCCTTGTCGCCAAGTTTTCGCACCAAGTCTTTGCGCCTTCTGGTCGCGAGTCTCCTTGCCTACCGAGAGGTAAGTCTTCTTGCCTTTGGGTGAGAGAAATCTCTTTGTTTCCCACGGGATAAGACTCCTCGCCCAAATCCCATCGTCTCTCTTCAGATCTCACTGCCTTCATAAGTTTGGACCCATAGTCTCTTCTTTTGTACCAAAATTCTCTCATTTTGCACTAAATTTTCTCATTCCTTCAAATCCAAGAAAATAAAGAAAAATTTATGGAAATAAAATAAAATCAATAGTATTGAAGGGAAAATGACACTTTTCATAAATAAAATAGTGATAAAAATCATATAAAAATAACACTTATCAATAACAAAATAAAGGGACAAAAAGGGGGAAACAACTAAAATAGAAGGGTAAAATTGGAACAAAAATGTGGTAAAAAATTCACTGTAAATTGCTGGATAGCTTCTTTGTGTAGCTCACCATGCAGGAACATTGTTTTAACATCAAGTTGTTGTAGCTCTAAGTCATACAATGACACCATAGCAAGTAACACTCTCATTCAACTGTATTTCATAACTGGAAAGGAAACTTCATTGAAGTCCACACCTTCTCTCTGACAGTAGCCCTTTGCAACTAAGCGTGCCTTGTACCTTACATTTACAACACCCGGATTCCTTCTTTTCTCTTGTAAACCCATTTGCAACCAACAGTCTTAATCTTCTTCGACAACTTAACCAAATCCTAGGTTTGGTTCTTGTGAAGAGACTCAATCTCTTCAGTCATCACTGAGCACAACTAAGCAGACTCCTTACTCTTGACAACTTCTAAAGAATTGGAAGGCTCTTGGCCATTGATATTCTCTGCCGTAAAAAGTGCATACATCACCATGTACGCATGAGCATATCTCTTGGTGGCCTGATCTACCTACTTTGTTTACATGTAGTTATACTGTAGTCTTGCTCACCCTGTGCGCCACTATCAGAATCAGAATCATGTTTACCAACAATAGCATGAACTTGGGTGCTGCCTAACACCTCTTTTGAAGCCTCAACCTGCAACTCCACATTCTTGTCAATACCATACTATTTACCTATAGACACAGTAAACTACTTTTTTGGATTAAGTATGGATTGTTCATCAAATACAACTTCCCTGCTAATTATAAACTTGGGTGATTTAGGATCAATACACTACAACATGAATCCTTTCACCCCACTGGCATATCCAATGAATATACCGGCTTTCTTTACCATTGGCTCAAGTTTCCCATCATTAGCATGAAAATATGCAGGATAACAAAAAAATTTCAAATTTGAATAATTAGCAGAGGTACAAGACCATACCTCATTTTGAGTTTTCAAACCTATAGCTATGGCTTGAGAGCGGTTAACCAAATAACAAGCTATGTTCACTGCTTCAACCCATAAATCTTTAGACAAGCCAGCATTCGAAAGTATATTGTGGGCTCTCTCCGAGAGAGTCCTACTGATCCATTCAGCCACTCCATTTTGCTGTGAAGTGTGTCTAACTATGCAGGGTCTGACAATACTTTCATCTTTTCAAAATTCTTCAAACTCACCTCCGTAAAATTCCATACCATTGTCAGTTCAAAGTCGCTTTACCTTCTTGCCTCTTTGGTTTTCAATCAAATTCTTCTACTGTTTAAGTTAACAAATATATCGCTCTTTTGTTTCAGAACATAAACCCAAACATTTCTTGAGTAATTATCAATAAAAGTGAACAAATACTGAGCTTCACCTTTCAATGGAACAAAAGATAGACCCCAAAGATCAAAATGAATATAGTCCACAGTAGTTTTAGTTTTGTGAACCCATTTAGTAAACTGAACCATGCACTGTTTATCAAACACATGTTTACAAAATTCAAGTTTCTCTATCTTCTAATCACACAACAAACCCCGCTTACTTAGGATAGTCATCCCATTCTCACTCATATGACCCAAATGCATGTGCCACAAATGGGTAATGTTAGAGTCTAGATCATCTAAAATAGACACTGCAGCTAAACCTATCACTATACTGCCCTGAAGAAAATAAAGATCATCTGTCTTATCTCCTTTTATTTCAATCATAGAGTCCTTACTAACTTTAATAGTTTCACCTTCTGCGATGTACCAGAAACCTGAAGAATCAAGAAAGCCCAAAGAAATAAGATTTTTCTTCAAATCTGGGATGTGTCGGACATTAGACAATGTCCTGACAATCCCATCAAACATCTTAGTCCAAACTAAATCAATCCCAACAATTTTACAATCCATATCATTCTCCATCAAAACAGAACCACCATTGACTCACTCATAGGTAGTGAATCAGTCCCTCTCGGGACACATATGAAAAGTATAAGTTGAGTCCATAACCTACTTGTCACCAAAGTGACCATTTGAGCCGCTAGTTGCTAAGACAATATCTAAACCGTTAGACTTTTCATCAGCAATGCTAACGACATTAGAGGAATTCGTGCCTTCCTCTTTATTTTTCAGTTTTGGACACTCATTCTAGTAATGACCAAACTTAGATAGTAATGACATTTAATATTTTTCTTGTTAAATTTTGACTGTGAATTGCCCCTAGATTTACCATTATTCTTCTCTGATTTCCTTTCATTGGATCTACCCCTGCTAGAGGAACTCTTAACAAACAAACCACTGGCTTGATTATGCCCCCTTCAAATTCAATTTAGTTTTCAATTCCTTAAAATTCAAAGTAGATTTCACATCTATCAAGGAAATAGTATCTCTACCATACAACATCGAATTCACAAAGTTATCTAACGACATAGGAACAAATACAAAACAATTCAGGCTTGATCTTCTTCAAGCTTAATGTCCATATTCCTCAAATCCATAATAATTTTATTAAATTCATCTAAGTGTTCAGAG
Source organism: Juglans mandshurica (assembly GCA_022457165.1). NCBI lineage: Eukaryota > Viridiplantae > Streptophyta > Magnoliopsida > Fagales > Juglandaceae > Juglans > Juglans mandshurica. The sequence goes on along the minus strand of CM039620.1, from coordinate 2,587,492 downwards.
ATAGGAGTACATTCCTTTATTTTGAGCGTGTATAACCATTGATTCAGATACAAACGGTTTGTGAGCGATTTATTCATATACAAGCCCTCAAGTTTAGTCCAAAGACCAGCAGCAGTCTCCTAATCAGCAACCTCCCTCAAAACTCCATTTGATAATAACAACATAATAGCACTGTGTGCTTTCTCTTTTTCTTCTCATGACGATGCAGAAGAATCATCAGACACCTTCTCATTCAATACCTTTGACAAAACTTGTTGTCGCAGCAAAGCCTTCATCTTGATGTGCCATAAACTGGAACTATTCTAATCGTCAAATTTCTCCACTTCAAACTTTGTCGTAGCCATCCTTCAAGATCTCGCATAGAGCCTTGCGCTCTGATACCAGTTTGTTGGGATTAACTGGTTATCAATGGCTAATTTGAAATATAATAGCGGAAGCAAACAAAAGAAAAATCAACAATCACACACAAAACATTAAGACTTAAGTGGTTCGGCTCAATGTGAGCCTACATCCACTAATGGGATTGGTCTCAATGAATTCACTATCAACAAAAGTGGAGTACAAGAGATCAATCACAAAATTCTTAATCCCAAGATTCCAATACACTGAATAGAATCTTGGAATAGTAACAAGAGGACCTCTCTCTCTCTCTATGTATGTATGTATTCGGCTGCTCAGGAGGTAAAAAATCATAATATACAAGGTGAACAACATGTATTTATACTAAAACGTCCCAAAACCCTAGAATACGAACATTCGCTCGAACAAACATTAGTGCTGGAGCAAGCTCGAGTTGAGTCTCGAGCGAGTATCGAGCGAACTCTCATATTGGAATCCCGCTTGAGCTGAGTGTTGAGTGAGTGTCGAGTGAATTCTCTGGTTGGCATCCCGCTTGAGCTGACTGTCAAGCAGGTATCGTGCAAACTCACAGGTTGTGTCCAGCTCGAGCTAACTGTTGAGCAAGTGATAAGAGAACTCATGACTATCTGATGCTTCGCTGGAGCGACAAAGACACCACTCGAGCAAACAATCTGTAGTGGCACTTTTTCAAAAGGAATCAAACCACCTCTCAACAAAGTCTATGGACTATGGCCTACAATTTTGGCCTTGTAAGTCCTCGTCATCTTTTTCTATGCAGTAAATGGTACGTACATTTTTCACTTATATATTGATTATCTGTCATGTATAACTATATAATATATTTAAGAGGATTATAAAATATGGACATTACACTTATATTTTACCCATCAAATTACAGAGAATGGTGAAAGAATTCTATGAAGATTTCTTCTTCATGCATGGGCCATCTAAAACTTTATTTAGAAGCTAGCCCCAATTAACTTGTTGCGCAAACCAAAATTTTAGATGAACTCCATGCAGACTATGAAGATTAAGGCTATGTTTGGGTACCAAATATTCCTCAACACTTTCTAACTATTCTCGTACTTTTGAAAATACTTCACATGCATAACAACTTAAAATACTCTCAATGGGACCCACAAACCCACTTCAATCTCTACTCATAACTATTCACAAACATTCTATAATACTTATCATTATTACATATAAATAAAAAATAAAATCACTATAATATTTTTCACTATTAAATATAAATAAAATAAAATCACTATAATATATAAATAAAAAATAAAATCACTATAATAAAATAACTATAATATATAAATAAAAAAATATTTATCACTATTATATATAAATAAAAAATAAAATCGCTATAATATATAAATAAATAATAAAATCAATATAATATATAAATAAAAAATAAAATCAATATAATATATAAATAAAAAATAAAATCACTATAATATTTATCACTATTAAATATAAATAAAAAATAAAATAATTATAATATATAAATAAAAAATAAAATCACTATAATATATAAATAAAAAATAAAATCACTATAATAAAATAACTATAATATATAAATAAAAAATATTTATCACTATTATATATAAATAAAAAATAAAATCGCTATAATATATAAATAACAAATAAAATCAATATAATATATAAATAAAAAATAAAAGCACTATAGTATATAATAAATAAAAAATAAAATTACTATAATATTTATCACTATTAAATATAAATAAAAAATAAAATCATTATAATATATAAATAAAAAATAAAATCAATATAATATATAAATAAAAAATAAAATCACTATAATATATAATAAATAAAAAATAAAATTACTATAATATTTATTACTATTAAATATAAATAAAAAATAAAATCACTATAATATATAAATAAAAAATAAAATCATTATAATATTTATCACTATAATATATAAATAAAAAATAAAAACACTAAAATATATAAATAAAAATAAAATCACTATTATATATAAATAAAAAATAAAATACTATAATATTTATCACTATTATATATAAATTAAAAATAAAATCACTATAATATATAAATAAAAAATAACATTACTATAATATTTATTACTATTATATATATATATATAAATAAAATCATTATAATATTTATCAGTATTATATATAAATTAAAAATAAAATCATTATAATATTAATCATTATTATATATAAATTAAAAATAAAATCATTATAATATTTATCATTATTATATATAAAAGTAAAATAAAATCACTACAATATTTATTAATATTAAAAAATTACTATAATAAAATCATTATAATATTTATTATTAAAAATCAAATCACTATAATATTTATGGGACCCACACATTTTTCAACTACCTACTCAAAAGTCAACAACTCAACATATTTCACACATCCAAACAACTCAAAATACTCTCAATGAGACCCACAAACTCACTTTAATCTCTACTCATAACTATTCATAAACATTCTCAACACTTTTCAATACTTTTCAACACTCAAACGTACCCTAAATGGGGCATATTAATTAGCTTTCATTTTGTACAAGTTACAATATAATTTATTTAAGCCCCAACGATCGAGACAGTCATTATCTATGCTATGATTATGATTTTCTATTGGTGGTTTGGTTCAGACTTTAAAACTTTGACATAAATAAGCAGCAAAGAATTTAATTAGCTAATTCAAAAATACTGTTCACCAATAGTATTTTTTTAAAATCAAATTCTAGTCTCGCCCGTTTGTGTATTTTCAAAATTGTGACTTCTTGTTTTCGTTTTTCTTGTTTTAATAATATTATACCCCAACATGCAGTAATAATATTATTACGTCAAGAATTCATGAATGTCATCAAAATGGAAAATGATAAACTTTCTAGGAAAATCTTATAGACTTTATGTGATTGGTAACCCAACATGACTAATGTAATTATTAAAATTGGTTTGACTTAGTTTTTCAATTTAAATTAATTGGGGTTTGTTATACGGAAATTTAAGTCTATATGCGGAAATAAATTATATAACAAAAATATATGTTGTAAAACTTGTACGTAGCACATGAATAGTGTTACCCAATCAAAATCTATTATATATGTTGTGAAGCAAACACCTTGCAAGGGCACAAGTGAGGCCTGAATATCTTTGTTTTGGTATTTCATATTTTTTTGGTTGAATATATTATCATAAAATGAAAACCCCTAGAGAAAATAACTAAGGCTTCGTTTGGTTACACAAATCATCTTATCTCATTTTAAATTGAGAGACTCAAAGCAAAGAGAGAAGAGAAGAAGACAACGGAGCCACAAGTGAGAAACAGAAACTCGAAGAGAAGAGAGAGTGAGAGAGAAGGGACGGCGATGAGTCGATGACCTAAGGAAATTGAGAGAGAGAGTGAAAACAGAGCGAAATCGATTGAGAGAGAGAGTGAAAACAGTCGATGACCTAGTGTATAGAATCGTATAAATGCGGGTTCCGGATTTCCAATCCAGAACCCACTTTAAACACCCGCATCCGGACCGTATAGGTCCGGGTTTTATAATCCGGATTTCGGCCCGGATCAAATCCGGGCCGAAACCCGGAACCGGCATCCGGGTATCCGGGTTTCGGACCGGGTCGGAAAAAAATCCGGCCCGGATGAACAGTCTTACTCATTTAATTATTATAATTTTTTCAAACTAGTCACATACAAAATACAATAAATAATTCAACTTTTTCAAATCCCAAAATAAAAATAATATTAAAATTTTATATTTTTACAATATTTTATTAATCTCATCTCACCTGTTTAACCAAACGAGACCTAAGTCGTTTTAAGTTTTCCTACCCTCCTTTCAAGTAGATAAGAAAAAGACAAAGACACAAATATGTCTCAGCAAAAATTCAAAAATCGGACTCCGCCTCTGACTCTGCACCGACTTTGCTCCGACTCTGACTTATCGAAATCGGATTCGGAGTTTTTGTAACCAAAAAAGTCAGAGTCAGAGGTGGCGATGTACTGACTCAAACTCCGACTCCGATATTGTACATATTTTATAAAAATATATGTAGTTTTTACATATGAATCATATATATTTTATGTAACTATAACTTATATAGTTAATTGAATTCAACAATATACTAGTATGAGAAATTTTTTATAAATATATGCTTATAGTACTATAATATAAATAGACTAAATTCGCTAATAAGAGTTTAGTATATGTAAACATCATACTATTAACTATTACTACCATGTAACACAAACTTATAATAACAACTAATACTAATGTATTGTGTATAAACACAAATATTAAATTTATAATAACATGTAATACTAATATATAAACATTAACACATAATAATATATAATATTAATGTATAATAACAATAATTTGTACAATGATTTATTTTTTCAATTTTGATTATGTTTTAATAAAATTGAAATTGAAAAAATATTTATTTTAAAAAAACTGAAATCTGAAAGCTCAATTAATCCAATTAGTGACAGACCAATATTATCAAATTGAAATTAAACTAAGCTAAAAAATAAATTCAATAAAAAAAATTCAAATTCGACTCTGCTTTGACATTGTCTGTGATTAGCTCTAGACACAAATAAATTGAGGTAAGAGTGTCTGTTCCGGAGTCGGGTGAACAAACTTTCGAAGTCAACCTGTTTTACTTTTGCTCGTCAAGATCTTTGACGGTTTTTTTGAAAGGAACGATTCAAACTAGAGAATGTCCCAAAAACATGTGATCTTCTATTTTTCGGTCCTTTTGTCCTTTGCCTTTAATTGAATCAATTAATTTGTCCGCACGTGATTCATGACCAAATAATACTGTTAAGAATATAATATAAATAATTAAATTTATATTTTATTAAATTTTTTACAATAAGTGATAATTTTATATGGTATCAGAGTCTTAAATTTGAACATTAACTCTAAACTCTATCTCATTTAATTAAATATTTCACAAGTTAAACTTAATTATTAAGAAAAAATTTGACTCACACGTGAAGGAGATTCTTAAGAAAATAGTATGAATAATTAAATCTATCAACTTAAGTTTTGGGACAATTAGTAATTTCATAAGTATTAAAATTATACCCTTCATGAAAAATTCCTAAAATGATGCATGCAGTAATTAATGTAGACGACAAGCTCTGAAAGAAGTTCAATTCCGGATGGAGGTCGATGGTATCCCAAAAATAGGATTTGGGAAAGTCTTTACCGTGTAATGCAAATCTTTGTCATTTGAATAAAGGAAACGAGTCCTATGTAATATTGTATATTCTTTTTCTAAGCTCTTGACTTTTTTTTTTCTATGCAATAATATTGTATATTCTATTAAAAAAATATATTGATTCTTTTAGATTGTCGGTAGCAAACAAAAGGAAATTAACACACACGATCGGAGATATAGATTGAGGTCAGAGTTCTAGCAACATATATATATGGGTTCGTTCCGAAGTCCATCAACTTTCGGAAGTCAACCTTTTTGACTTGGGCTTTGTAAGATCTTTGACGATCGATCCTTCGGTTTTGGGTCTGTTTGACGATCGATCCTTCCCAAAACGATCGATATAGTTAAGTACCATGCATTGACGAGCTGAACAAACATATATATATATATATATATATATATATATATATATATATATATATATATATATCATGATCTTCGAGAATTTGGGCCTATTTTCCCTGATCATGCGTTTCTTTAGGACACTCCATTGTGGTAGCAATATATATAATATATAAACCCTTGCAAAACGTACCAAAAATATGCATAAACGTACTGCACGCTGGCTGGCTTATAATTTTGAACCAGATCGTTATATCTAATACTTTATAATTGTATCATAGGGTTTGCTAGCTTTAATAAAAGCACAAGCAAACAGCTGCTCAATTCCTATATATTAATTAATGTTCTTAATTTCCTCGTGGCTTGCATTGCTACGAGCTTAATTCGTCATAATCTAATACACTTATATAGTATAGTACAATTAATGCCTAAAATTGCACAATAGATTAGAAGGGAGGAAAGAATGATTCCCGATCCACATTGGTGATTTGGGTTTCGATAAGGTGCTCTTCACGTTCATCTATGAACATAATTAATAAAGAAAAACATAAGAATTTACGTAGTTCGGCATAATGCCTACATCCAAAGGTTGTTTGGGCGGCGAGATCCACTATAATGAGTTATTTTACAATCTCTCATGTATCTCTCAATACAATGGAAGAATTTAAGGAATATCTTTTGGAGTCGCTGTGTGTGGTGGAGTTTATACGTAGAAAGCTTATGTGGAGAGCCTCTGGAGAGTTCGTCAGACTTGTGGGAGATCTCCTCCTTATATAGAGGTCTATTTGCTTTGAGTGATTGAATCCAACTTGTCTTGTGAAACATTTTCCTTTTAAAAGTCTCTTCTTTTATCTCTTCTTGGCTTTATCTGTTAACTTGATTTTCGGCCATAGCTCAAAGTTAAATTATAGGCTACTGATTTGACCCATACAAATACTTTAACTAGACCCCGCGCAGTAGTAAGAATATTACATGTAGCTAGACCACGTTTCCCGGTATTTGGAGTTCAAGCTATATATATACATACATCGCGCGCGCGAGTTGATTCATTCAAGCTCGGTTCAACCTTCAAACCATGGCTCATTCAAACCCTGGTAGGCACTACTAGTCAATGCATTTACGCCCCCATTTAAAAATCTTCCAGAGCCAAACCCTATATAAGGAGCTCTCCTCCACCTTTATGAATCAATCTACTCATCAAAAAAAATAAATTGGCTTGAGAGAGAGAGGATATAAACGTCAATTCCTTCATATTTAGCTTTAGAAATAAAGATGGGTTTATCTCGAGGGAAAGGCGTCTTCATAGTTCTGTTTTTTTTAACCATTTTATTTGCTTCTCCCCAACTTGGAGCAATGAGGCCAATGGAAGGAGAACAATGGCCGGAGAAGGCAAGCCTTCTGGTTCTGTCCCTTGAAAAGGGTACTCCTGTCCGTCCATCTGGTCCCAATCCATGCACTCACATCCCTAGAGGGGGCACAGGTGTATGCACCTGATTAGCAGCTAGCAGCCCGCTGCCATGCTGCACATACGTACACAACGTACATGCACGTACGTGCAGCCTGCATGCCTTTTCATGACTGTTATTATTTTATTCTGGAAGTTATATGTATGTTGCTACGGTACTTTCCTTTTCATGGCCAAGATTAGAAGTCATGACTTAATAACATTTGATATTTATTATTTCTTTCAACAGCCTGTAATAACATTTGCATTGGGCACAACCATCTAAAGTACGATCGGTTGTCATGAACCTTGAAATTCATGTTACGTGCAAATATTAAGAAATTTATTGCTTCAATTTTTATTTTTGTTCTTTGAGTAATGAGTTATTTCCAAAGTTTTTTATATGCACGGCCACTTGAATATGTAACATGATCCTATATATATCACGAACTTTGGAGAGAGTTGGTCTCGAACATACATGAACGTGCCAATAAGTGTATTAACTTTTGGATGGTCTGATATTACAAGTACGTATGGTCATATTAACCATTAATTCATGAACTTAGTTACATACATACTTACATACTTACATGCATATTATATATATATATATATATATATATATATATAATATATAGAGTCTGGGCGGCAGCTCAAGTTACCACTTCCTACATTTTGGTTTTTTTTTTCATTTTTCTTTTCACATTTTTTTAATATATTTAAATATTTAAAAAAAATAAAAAAAAATATCTCAATACACTTAAAATCACTTCTTTAATCACTAAGTTAAAAAAAAAAATGTCAAGCAATCAACTTGAGCGGTGAACACTACAACACAATTGGTTTTTAGTGACGGTTGAGAAATTGTGACAGTCCCTAGATCGTCACTAAAAGGTATTTTCTGTGACAGTTTTTGGAAACCGTCACTAAAGATAGAATGAGATTTTTTTACATTCGAACGTATAAGACATATTCGTTCGAACGTCACATATACGTTCGAACGTTATGTCTGTTTACGTTGGAACGTAAAGTGTTTTGGTGCAACCGTTCGAATGTTATTAATTTTATGTTCGAACGTAAAATGTTTGCACCAATGTTCGAACGTTAAGTAATAGCATTCGAACGTTTATTGTAAATTTAAATTAAATGACTTTAATTTAAAAATTATGTGATTTTTATTGTGCATAATTTGTGAACAAGTCTAAAAAATTGAATTGTATATATTTATATATACACACTTTGTAATATATAAATATATATTATTGATTTATATATATTTGAAATGCAGTGATTTAATATTAAAGTTGGAAATTATAACATCAAAGAAGATTAAAAATTGAAATTAAAAAACGATAAAAATATTCAATAATATTTTTCGTTACAAATATTAAAAATAAAATACAAAAAATGATAGAACGTAGTAAACAACAGTCAGATGATAACGTTATCTGCAAAAGTCGAACTCCGTACTTCCTCCGTCAAGGTATCAACCTTGTCATTGAGGATAGTTACACGATGGGTGAGTTCGGCAACAGTCGCCGATATAGCCTCGAGCGATCGATCGATCTTATGATCAATATGCGCAGTCAGCTGTGATATGACCGCATCAACCCAAGCAGGCCGCACATCTCCTGCAGATGTACTCGGCGTATGCTGACTAGTACTCCCGACATGACCTGGCTCAGGCTGCGTCGGAGGAACTAGATCCTCTACAGGGGGTGGCTGACGTCCCCTCGCCTGTCCAATGCTACGCCGATGCGTGGTCATGTCGAGGGGGCTCATCTGATCTTTGACCCGCTCCTCTGGCTGGGTCGGCACTCCCCGTGCAAGTAATAGTCGGCTGATGAGGACACCATATGGGAGATTATCCGTGGAGACGATGCTCGCCTCGTAACGGATCCTCTCAAAAATGTGCAGTGGCAAATCTATAGGATCTCCACGTGCCACTCGTATCAAAAATTGTGCCCGAAGCCGACTAAATGTGGTTTTATGAGCCACAGGATCGACATTTGTTGCAACAATCAGGTGCAACATGCGGAAGAAATGCAGCAGATGGATCTGGTTGAAGGCGTTCTTCCGCTCGATCTGCATGCGATCCCTCCCGGTGAGGATGTAGAAATCCTCGTCTCGGTCATCATCCCGAGCCTCGACGCCAGTATCCTCAGCCTCTGACTGGCCTGCATCTCTGGCTGATGCTGGCTCACATCCCCGGCCAGTAGATGATGTAGAAGTGCCTACATCCTCACGGGGTGTTGAGTGTGTAGTCTGAGCACCTCGATGAATCCCGAGGTGCTCGCCGATGACATCTGCCGATACCTCAATAGAAATACCGCGTACAGTCACGGTGTGAGAGGATGCATCTGGAGGCATGTCACACATCCCCATATAGAATTCTTGAACCATTGAGGGGTATACCTTCCCCCTCAATGTGCAGATATTTCCCCAGCCTCTACTGAGGAAAACATCTCTTAGGTTCGTCTGCTGCCAACAGAGTTCGTCGAACTCATTAATTAAGACCTCTCTCTCTACCATAACAGTACGAGCTCCGATACGGGCAGTGTCCGACGTGGCTCCTTCCCTCCCTCATTTTCGTGTATGCAGTGGAAGAGCCATATCCTGAAAATAGAAAAGGAAAAAAAAAATTATTTACAATAATGCATTTTTTTGTATTAATTTTAAGATGCTCTGCATTAACGTTCGAACGTTTTATCGTTAACGTTCGAACGTTAAAGATAACGTTCGGACGTTAATTTATACGTTCGCACGTAAAATAATGTAAATAAATTTACGTTCAAACGTAAAACAAATACGTTTGAATGTACAGATGTACGTTCGAACATAAGCAGCAAACAAATACGTTCGAATTTAAGTTCGAACGTATTTGTTTTACGTGTGAACGTAAATATGAACGTCCGAACGTCGAAGCATGAATAATGTAGAAAATCACTACGTTCGGATGTTATAATTAAACGTCCGACCGTATGTGATTTACGTGCGAAAGTAAATATTCACGTTCGAACGTATGTCGTATAATAATATTAACGTCCGAATGTAAGACGATTAACGTTCGAACGTGGAAGCCGTAACGGCTCTGTAATTTAAACATCGTACGTTCGAATGTCACGATGAAACGTTCGAACGTTTCGACGCAGAATGGCTGAGTCGACTCAGCCATTATTGAAATCTCGAAAATTTCTCTACAAGAGTCTAAATGCCGAAATGTCACCATGTAAATAAAGTATACACTTCAAGAAACATTTCTACGGTGACTATTCGGCCAATGATTGGCCGTGGTGGCCGGAAAATCAAGTTGAACATCCGGTAATATTTATCCGGTTTTAAACAAAACTCAATCCAAATCTCAATCTAAATCTCAATAAAATACATGATATTTGCATAAAAGATGAATGCCTACCTTTTAGTGACGGTTATGGCGGAGTTGACGGCGGCGGTGACGGAGGCGTGGTGGCAAATAACGGAGAAGACGATGTAACGGGCACCGAAATGTCGTTTCAACGTTCGGTTTTGGCCTTATATACACAGAACGTTCGAACGTACTTATTATTACGTTCGAACGTTTTTTAATTTAATTTCCAAAATTTTATCTATAATATATTATATTATAAATGTTTAAGTTATATATTAAGATGTTATATAATATTATTGACAATTAGATTATTGGTTTTTTTGTGAGTGCTTGTTATATTTATAAAGTTTAGCAATATGTTTATATATACATGTTGTTGTGATTTTATGCTTACTCTTGAAATAATTGTGATTATTGTTTGTGAATTTTGGTGAATAGTTTATGAGTTTATGGTGTTTATTGATGAATTTAATAAGTAACAATTTAATATATATTATTGATTTATATATATGGTATAGTTTATCATTTAAATTATACTATGCTATATCATACTATACAATGTAGTATATAGTTATAGATATATAAAATGTAGTATAGTTATTATACTATAACTTAGTATATAATTGAAGAATTTAATAAGTAACAATTTAATATATATTATTGATTTATATATATGGTATAGTTTATCATTTAAATTATACTATGCTATATCATACTATACAATGTAGTATATAGTTATAGATATATAAAATGTAGTATAGTTATTATACTATAACTTAGTATATAATTGAAGAATTTAATAAGTAACAATTTAATATATATTATTGATTTATATATATGGTATAGTTTATCATTTAAATTATATTATGCTATCATACTATACAATGTAGTATATAGTTATAGATATATAAAATGTAGTATAGTTATTATACTATAACTTAGTATATAATTGAAGAATTTAATAAGTAACAATTTAATATATATTATTGATTTATATATATGGTATAGTTTATCATTTAAATTATACTATGCTATATCATACTATACAATGTAGTATATAGTTATAGATATATAAAATGTAGTATAGTTATTATACTATAAGTTAAGTATAGTAGGAATCGTACGTTCGAACGTTTCAAGTTAACGTTCGAACGTTAAACTAAGAGGCGGGAATTTTCCCGCTCGATTAAGGTATCTGTGTGATTATTCAGACGTTCGGACGTTTATACTATACGTTCGAACATTAAATCTGTCAACGTTCGAACGTTAGTTAAATTAGTGCGGGAGATTTCCCGCTCAAATATGGTAACACTTTCATGAAATGTACGTTCGGACGTTTAAGTTAAATGTTCGAACGTTTATCTATAAATCTACGAACGTTCGAACGAAAAATTGTGATACATTCGAACATATATGAGGAAAGTGCGGGAACTTTCCCGCTAGATTTTATGTTATATCATAAGAAGGGTACGTTCGAACGTGTATTGTAAACGTCCGAACGTTCTGGGCGGGAATAATTTTAGAATATAACGTTCGGACGTAAAAATTAAACGTTCGAACGTTTAAAGTAATAATTTTAGAACTTAATCAGTACGCGCACGGGAGGAAGCGCATTATTTCTTCTTCTCCCGTGCGCGCAACAGAGAGAGAAAGAGAGAGAGAGAGAGAGAGAGAGAGAGAGAGAGAGAGAGAGAGAGAGAGAAGAGAGAGAGAGAGAGAGAGAGAGAGAGAGAGTTGGAGTGAGAGAGTTGAGTTAGAGAGAGTTGAGTTTTGGTGTGAGAGAGAGGTGAGTTTTGGTAAGATAATATTTTTATTTCTTGTCTTTATTTAAATTTTATGATATTTATAGAATGTGTTTTTGTTATAGAATATTTCTAATAAGTTAGTGTTGTATTTTTTTGAAGGATTGCTTGTTTTGGGAAGTTTGAAGATTTTGATTTGTAAGAGGATATTGTGAGTGCTAGGTATATTTCTAAACTTTATCAATATGTTGTTGTGATTTGATGCTTACTCTTTATCATATTGTGATTATTGTTTGTAAATAGTTTGTGAGTTATTTTAAATATGTTGTGATATAAATTTGAAATATTGTGTTTATTATTAGAAATATATTGTCATTAGGCTTTGTTAATACATGTGGCATGTTATTTTGTGAATATATTGTGAGTTATTGTGAATATGTTGTGATATGGATTTGAAAAATTGTGATAATAATATTTGAAATTAAGTAATAACAAGCATAAAAGTAACTGTTTAAGAATTATAATAATTAAAATTATAGTATAACCATTGAAATTTAAGTATGATAATTAAATATTTATAATAATATTTGAAATTAAGTAATAACAAGCATAAAAGTAACTCTTTAAGAATTATAATAATTAAAATTATAGTATAACCATTGAAATTTAAGTATGATAATAAAACGCATTATAATAATATTTGAAATTAAGTAATAACAAGCATAAAAGTAACTCTTTAAGAATTATAATAATTAAAATTATAGTATAACCATTGAAATTTAAGTATGATAATTAAATATTTATAATAATATTTGAAATTAAGTAATAACATGCATAAAAGTAACTCTTTAAGAATTATAATAATTAAAATTATAGTATAACCATTGAAGTTAAGTATAACAATTAAAATTATACTTTAAGAATAATGATCTTGTACACAACGAGGGAATATGATCTTGAAGAAATGTTGAAATTTCAATTTAATTGCTTGACTGTCATAGTCTCTTCGGCCTTGAGACTTGTCAAGGTCGGACAGTTTGTGACGGTTAAGTAATTAGACTAAAATTTAAACATTTCTTCAAGATCATTCTCCCTCGTTGTGTACAAGACACGAAACGTAGGGTCACATAATCTTCCATCCCTCTTTAGTTTAACAATATAACACTACTTGAAGGTGACATTGTTAATTTAAACAACATGGAGATATTGTTGTATGATTTTTTGCTAGATGCGTGTGACATTGCATAAATACCCTTAGACCCGTTTGGGAATCAGTGTACATTTATGTGTCCACTGATTCCTGAATTGTCCAGTGTGGACAGTTTGAGATTATATTATCTGTATTACACATTTTTGTTACTCGCTACTTTCTACGTTTAATATGAAGTTTCGGTATCTTCTTCTACTGTTCTTCGGGTATACTGTTCGTAGGGTCACAATCCCGATATTTGAACATGTATACTTGGAGAATTATGGGGAGGTGCTGCCGGAATTTCTACTAACGTGGAAATTAGTAGAGTGACGAGATTTGTGTAATATGGAGAATATAATCTCGAATGGGATAGGACCAACTACCTTATCAAAAAAGTAATGAAAATTGGAGGCAAGACATGCATGTGAGTTTTCAATGTACGTGTTATTAATATCTGGATGTTTTTAGAAATGGACAAAAATTGGATGCGTCTGGACGATAGACTTGGAAAGGATTACGTACCCTATGCATGTGGAGTAAGAACTTTCATTGATTTTGCACGGGCCTCTGCTGATAGTCGTGGTTACATTAAGTGTCCATGTCGAGGGTGTAAAAATTTGTGTGCGATAGGATTGGATGAAGTAGAGCGTCATATATTTGTGAACGGTATGGATCTGGGGTATACGCGATGGGTACTGCATGGTGAGCCGTATGAAGGGTCAGCAGATGTATTGGTCGATCATCACAATTATTTACGGCACATGGATGATGATTATGAGCATGATGACATGGAGGAGATGTTGGGTGACATTGGAGCTGGGATGTTTATGGATGAGGTTAACGACAATGCCTCAAGTGGTGGATCAGGGACTGATTGTGAAAATTTTCCTTCACTGTGGGAAGATGCAAAGCGCGAGCTTTACCCAGGTTGTACAAAACATTCCAAAATGTCGTTTATTGTGCGGTTGCTTCACATAAAATCATTGTGTGGGATGTCGACGAAAGCAATAAACATGGTATTGGACTTATTTAACGAGGTGCTTCCCGAAGGGTCTGCATTGCCTAAGAACTTTTATGAAGCGAAACAGTTGAGAAAGGGATTAGGATTTGAGTACAAGTCCATACATGCATGCAAGAATGATTGTGTATTGTTCTGGAAGGAGAACGAGGAGAAACAAGCATGTCCTGTATGTGGAGAGTCGAGGTGGAAAGGTAAGAAAAACGTGCCGGTTAAGGTGTTGCGGTATTTTCCCTTGAAACCTAGGTTGCAAAGACTATATATGTGTAAGAAAACAGCTCATGATATGAGGTGGCACGAGGAGAAAAGAGTTAAGAATGACGGGTATATGAGGCATCCAGCTGATTCACTTGCGTGGCAGTCTTTCGATAATCAGTATCCAGAGTTCGGGTTAGAAGCTCGTAACGTGCGCCTGGGACTCACAACCGATGGATTCAACCCTTTTGGGAATATGAGTACAAGTTATAGCACTTGGCCCGTTGTATTGATTCCGTACAATCTTCCACCATGGAGGTGCATGAAGGCGCCAAACTTTTTGTTAACTTTACTCATCCCTGGCCCTAGATCACCTGGGAATGATATTGACGTATTCATGCAGCCGTTGATTGAAGAGCTGAAAGAGTTATGGGAAACAGGGGTTAGAACTTATGATGCATCTACGTCGACATCTTTTCAGATGCATGCTGCGGTAATGTGGACCATAAATGATTTTCCGGCGTATGGGAATCTTTCCGGCTGGAGTACGAAAGGGAAGTTAGCGTGTCCGACGTGTAATAAAGAAACTACTAGTGAGTGGCTAAAATTTTCTCAGAAGTTGTGTTTCATGGGTCATCGACGTTATTTACCAGCAAATCATGCATGGAGAAGAGAATGTGCCAAGTTTGATGGGAGAGTAGAGGATAGGATTGCACCAAAAGAGTTGTCTGGAGAAGAGATAGTGGAACAATTGCAACATGTTAGAGCGAACAATTTTGGCAAAGGTCGGGGAAAGAACAAGAGAAAACGAGCCGTATCAGAATTGAATTGGACAAAGCGTAGTATTTTTTTTGATTTGCCGTATTGGTCGTCATGCAAGTTGCGACATAGTTTGGATGTAATGCACATAGAGAAGAATATTTGTGATAATATACTGGGTACATTGATGAGTACATTGATTTGCCGTGTTGAGACACGATTTAGTCGTCAAGAGCGAAATGCTGATCTTGCTACTCCGCCTCCTCGTGAGTTATCAGTGTTTTCCCAGAATGTACGACCCTTGGGTGCACAAACAGGTTACGATTTAATTGATGGAGAGTTGGGTAAAGTTCGGTGGTATGTGCTAAATAACTGCCGAGAGATTGATGATTATCTTAGGTATGTCATTTAATTTATTTGAATAATTATAGTTTTCTTTAAATTAATTAGAATTGTTGTGCTCAAAATATACTTCTTTTGCAACATGTTATAACAGTGACCACATGGACAAACTTAGAACGGAAGGCGTAGAAAATATAGAGGCAAGACACGAGGAAGAATTTCCGGGATGGTTTGAAGAACGTGTATGAACTAAAATTATATATATGTTATATTGTGAAATTTTTAACTCTGGATAATAAAATAATAAATATATACTATTTCAATTTTTAGATTTTGGAACAACGTGCTCGTGATCCCGGATCAATTTCTTCTGAATTGTATGCATTGGCCCGTGGTCCCTCAAATAGAGCAATTCGATATACTGCATGCACGGTTCGAGGTTATAGATTCCATACTTTGGACCGTGAACGTAATAGAAAGACTCAAAATTGTGGTGTGTTGGTCGAGGGGAGTCATGGAACAGATGATATTGACTATTATGGTGTCATACGTGATATTATCGGATTGAAATATCTGGGTGGGTCTGTAACATATGTCTTCAAATGTGATTGGTGGGATCTAGGCGGTGGTCGGGTTTCGATACATAGGGATAATCACTTTACGAGTGTCAATACTGCATCTAAATGGTACGAAGATGATCCATTCGTATTGGCTTGTCAAGCTACCCAAGTCTATTACTTGATTGATCCAATAAAAAATGTTGATGAAGATAGTGGGGAGATAACTTGGCGAGTCGTACAAAAATTTGTTCCTCGAAATATATATGAAGCAGGAACGAGTGCAGATTACGAGAATAGTGGAGATGAAGATGACAATCCGATTGTTGAGGCATACCAGGAAGATGGAGAGGGTATTAACTTGTTTGTTGACCTCGGTGCACTCGAGTTGGTCCCCTTGTGTAGAGATGATGTCCCACCCGTACATCTCGACCCGTCTGTATTAAATGATCATTCAATTCAAGTCAGTTTGGAGGAAGATGAAGAAGACGAGTCAGAAGATGAATACGAATCAGAATCCGGGCAGGAGGTAGATAAAGATGATGAAGAAGAGGTGCATGATGATGATGAAGATGTTATTGATGGGGATTCTGAAACAAGCATGGAAAATTCATCTGAAGAGTAAAAGTACTAAATATTTTATTTATATAGGTGACTATAAAATATCTTAAATTTTCATAATTTCTTCTAATTAATTTTCTTTGATATAATTAATTATTTTAAAGAATGCCGCCAAAACGACAACGAAGAAATGTGCCTCCGCCAAGTCCAAGTCCTGAATCCATTGAGGACTCCCCACTCGAGGAATCCGTTCCTGAAGATCAAGCTAACACAGAAGAGAACAACAGCCAGTCGACACCTACCAGTAAGGAAATATTGTCGTTGATAATTATATAATTATAATTATATACTTTTTTCTCAATAACTATATAATTGTAATTATAGTATATCTATTATTATCATGTAGTTCATGCATCTGCACGTCGCGGTCGTGGCTATACACGTGGAATCTCTCTTGAAAAAAATAGAAGGCACGGTAAACTGAAGATCACAATTCCTGATAATTCCACTGGAGGAGTGGATGATAGTGCAGCAGCGCTTTCCTCCTATATTGGCATAGTAGTTCGAGCTTATGCTCCATTTTATGTGCGCTCATGGCGAGATGTTCCGAATGAGATTAAGGAGCACATTCGAAGTCGTGTGCTGGTGAGTTTACTTTTCAGTACATTTTTTTCACTTAGAATAATATATTATATTTTTTACCTGATTCCCTTGTTAGGATGAATTCGACCTCGACTTTGGCCGTAGCGAGGATTTCAGAACCGTGAATGAGTTGATGGCTACACTATTCCGACGTCACAAAGGACGATGTCATGACCACTTCAAGAAGTTTGAGACGTTGGAAGAGGCTGCGCAGTCTCCTTTTCAGCAGATGAAGTTAGATGATTGGAGAAAGTGTTGTGATCTTTTCGCATCTCCAGATTATCAGGTATTTTACATTTATATCTTTTAATTATTTACATTCATATTCGTTTTATACATTATATGTATACATATTACAATTAACATTTTTAATATATTTTGTAGCACTTGAGTTCTACAAATGCACAGAATAGATCCGTTCTGACTGTCCACCATCGTGCCGGTTCAAGGTCATTCCACCGTCTTGCTGAAAAAATGGTAATTAAAAAATTATAGAATTCATTTATTTTCCTGATATTCTTTCTGATAAGTACTAACTAATTCTTTTCAAAATTGCTAATATTGTCGCTTTGTTAGAAACGTGATGATCCTGAAAACTTTTCCCTCATTCATGTCTATGCTGCTGCTCACACTAATGAGCATAGTGAGTGGATGGATCCTGTCGCTGCAGATAATTATGTAAGCAGTTTTAATTTTGTTAAATAAATTTTTTATAGAACATTTTAATAGTTTATTTCTTATTTCTATTTCTTTTAATACGTTACTAGATATTTACGATCATTACCTTTTAAATTGCAGAGCAAAATGTTGGAGATGCAGTCGACTTCTGTGGAATCCTCTCCTAGTGACATAGACATATTCACCCAAGTGCTCGGGCCGCAGTCTAGTATGGCAAGAGGTTTGGGACGATCTATCAAGCATAAATGTTCATCCTCCTCAACCTCATCGGCTTCACAAATTAATAATCTTACAGCAGATTTAGAAGCTGCACGGCGTGAGAATGAGTATATGAGGTCGAGACAGCAAGAGTTAGAGTCTCTCTTAGAACGACAGTCTCATTTGGAGACGCGTTTGCAGGACCAACAGAGAGACCAAGAGGAAAGAATACGCAGTGAAGTGCAAGAGCAAGTGCAACGAGAGATGATGGTGCAAATGGAGCGTGTTATGTCGTTGCAACAGAATCCCCGTGGGCGAGGGAAAAAGAAGAAATAAATTTTATCAATATTTCTGACTAGTTTTAATATCTAATTTTGTACTTTTATAAGACATTGTTACTTGTTAATTGGGTATGTAATATGATACCATTGGTATTTTGTTTTTAAATTTTATGAAATTAGTATTTCTGATCTGTACGTTCGAATGTAAATAAAAATCGTTCGAACGTTGGTTCACACTGTAACAAACGTTCGAACGTAAATACAATTGAATCGTTCGAACGTTAAACCGACTAACGTTCGAACAAAAAACTTGCATTCGGACGCTCCTTCGTTTACATTCGAAATAACGTCCGAACATTAAACGCGCTACATTTGAACATTTACGTTTACGTTCGAACAAATGTTCGAATGTTTATTGTAATTAACGTTCGGCCGCATTAACATTCGAACGTAAATATGATACGTTCGAACGATATACAACAAACGTCAACTTCTCTCATTCGAACGCCAATCGGTCGGGTATAACGTCCGAACGTTTAATTTTACGTCCGAACGTTATTTTCTGTGACAGTTCATAACCGTCACAAAAAAAGGAACGTTCGAACGTTGTACAGAACGGAACACTTCCAACCGTCACTAAAAATATTTTTTGTGACGGTTGAACAGTAAACCGTCACCAAATGTTTTCTGTGACGCACTTTAGGTGACGGTCATGGTGACGGTTTCAAACCGTCACCAAATATGTTTAGTGACGGTTTACCATTTTTTTGTGACAGTTTTCTCTGTCACAAAACACACATTCTGTTGTAGTGGAAATAGGGAGGGCAAAGTAGATTTTTCCACATATATATATATATATATATATATCCGTTGATCATAACTTAAAAAAAAAAACATATAATTTGCCATATTAATCGCATTAAATGTTTTTGATCATAACGTACTACCGATCGAACGTTAGTCATTCTATTAGGTGAATTACGTACATATTTTACGTTGATCCAAGTATATATATATATATATATATATATATATATATATATATATATATATATATATATGAGTTTTATTATACAACCTCCACCACACTCCACACTCTACATTATTTTAAATTTTTAGATTTTGTAATTTATTTTTAAGAATTTTTTTTGAATTTATTCTTTTTAAATTTTTTATTCATTATTCATATAATAAATATTTGATAAAATAATAAAATAATAAAAATTAAAAAAAATATAGAATATGAAGTGTTAGAAGGTTATAAAGATTTATTTTATATATATACGCGTTCAATATGGCCTAGACTTTGAAACGCGGAAACCAGGACCACTTTTGTTGACGGGACTTCTATATATATATATATCATCCTCGATCCCTATATGATCAAAGATCTTTAATTTGTTAATTAATTATGATTAATTTTCAGTAAATGGTTCTTACATTTTCCAGTGTTGGTGTAAATCGCTCGGTATGAAATTAGATGTATAATATATATAATGAAAAATTATATATTTACTGTTCTATTGTAATCCCTTTAAAAATATAAGTAAATATGATATTCAAATAAAAAAATATTTTTAATAATAGAAGTACTTTTCTCTTTCAAAAGAAATATATGGGACTTATACATACTCATCTATATATCTAGCATTAATACTACTCAAATATAAGTATATATATTTGAAAAAAAAAAAGAACCTAAAATTTAGGTGTAGTAGCTAGCATAGAATAGTGAAGAAAGATTAATTCTAATTTCCGAATAATGAATCGTCTCCTCGATCCAAGACTACGGCATGCAATTAATAAGGTATATATCTATAGACTATAAATATTCACCAAATATCCGTACTATAACTCCCGACTTTTTCAGATTGCAGGATATTGAAAGTTTGAAAGTGAATCGACTTTTGACTATA
The DNA here is from genome assembly GCA_022457165.1 of Juglans mandshurica. NCBI lineage: Eukaryota > Viridiplantae > Streptophyta > Magnoliopsida > Fagales > Juglandaceae > Juglans > Juglans mandshurica. The sequence goes on along the minus strand of CM039620.1, from coordinate 2,566,645 downwards.
ACTTTATATACGTTGAGACTTTCATTGAGGGTCAGAAATTGAATGGATTTAAAAAATAGTTGGGAATAATAATTTTATATAAAAATTAAATTCTTAATTATTATATGGAGTGTATTTATAAAATATAAAAAAGATTAATAAAAAATTATTATTAAAATACGTAATATTATATTATTATTTTGACTTTAGAACGGATAGTCTAATCTGGATTAATATCTTCAATAACTTTAACTTTAAAGTAATGATATATACACAACATATTGTACAACACATTATACAACAATGTATTAAAATGAGGGTATTTTTATAAAATGATGTTACTTTTATAAGGTGTTTTACAAAAATACCCATCATTTAAAATATAGTTGTATAAAGTGTTGTAAAAAGTGTTGTGTGTAAATCATTTTCCTTAACTTTAGCCAAAACTTCAACTTTTAGCTAAATTTTTGACTTGACAATAACTAAACCATTACCAATACTCTATGCGGCTATCGGCTATGAACAAGTACTGTTGTTCATCCGTTATTTCATCCGTTTTTTTTTTTGTTTGTTTTATGTCGTTTATTCCCTTGTGTGCATTTGTGTATTTCATACATTTTTGCATTTTAGGTGTTGTAGGTTCTTGATCAGCTGGGTATAGGCGGCTCAAAATGAAGGAATGGTTGGGTTAGGTTGGCTAGCTGATGGGAGCTAGAGGTGTAAGAGCATTAGCATTGATCTATGCATATCCATATGCAAAGTCATATTTGCATAATGACCCTAAAATCCTCCACATTGGCTTATGTATATCTATATATTTAGGTACCTATGAACAGTTCTTATCCAAATTTAGATAAGTACTATTCACCCTACAAATCATATTTTAATAATTAATTATCTCTCTTCTCTCTCGATGACCCCCCCTAGACGGGATTATTTTCTTTTTTTCTCCCCTTTCGTTTCTAGATCTGGTTCACCATTCCTCTCTCGACTCGAAAACCCCAACGAAGATCAAACACGTGCACCTCTCTCATGACGGCTATCGACGCTCCTTGCGACGGCTCTGGGCTCGTCACGGTTGAGTTTTCTATTTGGTTCTCTACATTTCAGGTATGAAATCGCTAGGTTGAAAAGCACAGAAACTTCTCCCTCTGTTTCTTCATGATTTCGATGTGTTTCTATCCCTTCATGGTTTTGATTTGTGCTATTTCTTCATTTGTTGTTCTTGGTTTTGGATTAGGGTTTTAGATTAAGCCTAACTAACAACATGTTTTTGCACTGAGAAAGATTAGGGTTTTAATCGACAGATTCATATATATATATATAAATAAAATATGTAAATATTTGTCCAATTTTTTTCCTATGTATTTATTTCTAAATTGGATATTTTTATTAAAAACTCAATAAATATGAGTTAATTCTTGTTAATCATAGCATCTTGCCATTTTTTTAATTATTGAAATTAAAAAGAAATTATCTATAGTGAATAGGGTTTCGATGAAATTATCTTTAATTTTTGGGCTGCTTTTGAAAGTAGAAACATGAAAGACTAGGGTTTTGATGATGATGATTTCGATGATGCTGGTTTTAGATTAGGGTTTCTTCATTTTAGATCTCATGGACTAGATTTTCTATTCTTGCTTTTACATGTAAATTTTAGCCATTGAACTCATGTTTTATCCCACTGATTTGTCCCACTGAAGATTAAATATTGGGTTATATAGAACCGAATGGAATCTATGTACACTTATTTAAACTTGGTAAAAAGACCCCAAACTAGTTCTGGTTTTACCCTTGTTTTTACTTGATCTATGTACACTTATGGAACTCATGCTTTAACCCCTTTTTTAGTTTTATTTTACAATTTGTGCAATATGCGCATCCTGTTTTGCTGGTTTTCTTTGGCTTGTGGTTTGTTATTGAAGCCCTACAATATGTGCACCCTGTTCTGCTTAATATGTGCAAAATTTAATAACATTTTGTCCTTCAATATTTTGTTGAATGATGAATACTTTAATTGATGAGGATTCATTCTTCACCACACTGTTGGAAAGTGGTGAGGGTGGTAGAAACAACCCTACTATAGATGCTACTTTTGTTGATGTCCAAGCGACACAACCCCAACTGGAAAAAAGGGCACCTAAACAAAAATCCCAGCGGGGTGTGTCATTCACTATTGAGGAAGATACTCTCCTCGTTTCAGCTTGGCTTAACGTTAATATAGATTCCATTCGGGGGACTGACCAAACCTCCACACAATTATGGTCTAGAATTTATGATTACTATTCCACTTGTAAAAAACCTAATGGTCAAGAACGTTCTGTGAAATCTTTGACCAATCGGTAGTCAGCCATTCAAAAATATGTCAATAAATTTTGTGGTTCCATGGCCCAAGTTGAAAGAATGCATCCAAGCAGTGCAACCGAGCAAGATAAGGTATAATCGTTTAAAAAAATTGTTGTTGTTTATTTTTTGTTATTGTTCTAATTATTAATGAATTCTCTCACTGATTGTTAAATAAAATTTCAGATTGACAAGGCAAAAATCTTATACCGAGAGACCCAAAAAACCAACTTCACCATGGATCATTGTTGGAATCTTTTGAAACACCAAGCGAAATGGCAAATACACATGGACATCATAAGAAGAAGAGACAATGTCTCACGTTTAGGTAGTATTCCAAACTCAATACAATTAGGAGAAGAGATGGAAAATGTGCCTGTGGAGTGTGAGAGACCTCCGGGCAAAAAAGCTGAAAAAGAAAGAGAGAGAGAGAGAGAAAAAGCTAGGGAAATAGAAGATACTGAATTTAGTGATGTCTTAAGGGAAATGACACATGATAGGAAAATTCATATGTTGGAGAGAAAAGAATCAAATTTGAGATTAGACAATGAAAGGTCTGAGTTATTGGCTGTTAAGAAGAGAATGGTTGAAATTGAAATTAAGGCTCAAGAAGAAAGATCTATAATACTTGCTGAAAAGAGGAGGAAAAATGATATGGAAATTATGAAATTGGATATTGGGACCATGAATTCTGTGCAGCAAGAGTATTTCCATAATCTTCAAATGGAAATAATTGAGAAACAAAGGAAAAAGGCTAGAGCTCGTATATAGTTGTATTATTTGTTTTGTGCAGTTTTTGATAATTTTTTTTTACTGTGGTGACATGTTTTGAGTATTATTGTATTGCTGGAACTGTATATGGAACTGCATAATTTTTTTGTACCTCTATATGGAAATGTATTTTGGTTGGTGGTTGGTGGTTGGTGGTAGGTGGATACGAATCGATTGGATGAATTTTCTTATTGGTGGGGTTTGGTTTTGTTGGAAATTTGTGCTTCTGGATGTGGTTGTTGCTGCTGCTAGATGCTGGACTTGTTGCTGCTGCTGATTCGTGGTTGTTTCTACTGGACTTGTTGCTGCTGCTGATTCGTGGTTGCTGCTGTTGGACTAGTTTGTGTTGTAATGATCTTGAATCAAATTTCTATTGTAATGAATTTGTATCAAAATCAACTTTTTGAAACTTGTATCAAGTTGATTTTGATACATAGAACTTGTTGCTGCTGTTTATTAGCACATTTGATTCATTTTTTGTGTATATAAATTTGATGTATTTATTATATATGGAATTGCTAAATTTGGATGCATGAGATTGTATTAATATATGTACTTAGATGCTATGAAATTGTATTTAGGCAAAAAAGTAATAATAATAAAATAATAATATTTTATTTTTATTTTGTCTCAAATATGCATAAACCAACGTAAGAATTTTGCTTGAATGACAAAATGGTTATGCAAAAAAGGTGATTTTGCATATGCATATGCATATATAGACCAATGTTAATGTTCTAAGTTGTGTCTGTCATGTACAACTATATATATTTAAAAGGATTATAAAATATAGACATTACACTTATATTTTACACATCAAATTACAGAGAATAGTGAAAGAATTCTACGAAGCTACATTTCTTCTTCATGCATGGGCCATCTAAAACTTTATTTAGAATTAACTTGTTGCGCAAACCAAAATTTTAGACTATATATGAAGATTAATTAATGGGGCATATTATTTAGCTTTTATTTTGTGCAAGTTATAATATACAAAAAATCTTCACAACCTCCTAACACTCCACACTCCACATTATTTTTAATTTTTATTATTTTTTCTTTTATTAAATATTTATTATATAAATAATGAATAAAATAATTAAAATAATTTAAAAAGAATAAACTCAAAAAAATATTTAAAAAAAATATTAAAAATTTAAAAAATTTTAAAAAATGTGGAGTGTAGAGTGTGGTGGAGGTTGTAGCAAAGCTCATATTATCATTGATGTAAGCCCCAACAATCGAGACAGTCATTATCCATTCTATATGCGATTATGATTTTCTATTGGTGGTTTGGTTGAGACTTTAAAACTTTGACATAAATAAGATGCTAATTCAAAATTACTGTTTACTAATAATATTTTTTAAAATAAAATTCTAGTCACGCCTTTTGTGTGTTTTCAATATTGTGACTTCTTTTTTTCGTTTTTTCTTGTTTTAATGTGGACTGAAACAATTGAAAATCATACCCAACATGCAGTAATAATATTAAAGTCATGAATGTCACAAAATGGAAAATGATAAACTTTCTAGGAAAATCTTATAGATTTTATGTGAGGTAACCCATTACTAATGTAATTATTAAAATTGGTTTGACTAGTTTTTCAATTTAAATTAATTGGGGTTTGTTAAATAAGGAAATAAAATAAATTATATATATATATATATATTATATATATGACGTAGTAAAACTTGTACGTAGTACATGAACTAGTGTTACCCAATCAAAATCTATCATGTTGTGAGCAAACACCTTGCAAGGGCATAATTGAGGCCTGAATATCTTTGTTTTGGTTTTTCATATTTTCTTGGTTGAATATATTATCATAAAATGAAAATCCCTACAAAAAATAATTGAGGTCTTGTTTGGTTACACAAATTATCTCATCTAATGTAATTATTACAATTTTTTTAAACTAATCTCACACAAAATATAATAAATAATTTAACTTTTTAAAATCTTAAAATAAAAATTATATTAAGATATTATATTTTAATAATATTTTAATTTATTTTAATTTCATCTTATAACCATACGAGACCTAAGTTGAAACAAATTAAGGTAAGGTTACGTTTGGACGTTAAACTGAGTTGAGATGATTAAATATTATTAAAATATTATTATTTATTATTATTATTATTTTAAGATTTAAAAAGTTAAATTATTTATTATATTTTATGTTAAAATTTAAAAAAATTGTAATAATAAATTAAGATAAATTGAGATTAGTTGAACTTTCAAACGAAGAACAGTGTCTGTCCGGAGTCGTGTCAACAAGCTTTCAAAGTCTACTTATTTTACTTTTGCTCGACAAGATTCAAACTTCAAAGAGAACTGACCAAAAAACATGTGATGTCCTATTTTACGGTCCTTTTGTCCTTTGTTTCTTTAATAGAATCAATTAATTTGTACGCACACGGTTGATTAACAATATAATATAAATAATTAAATTTATTTTTTTAAATTTTTAATATAAGTGATGATTTTACGTAGTATCATAATCTTAAATTTGAACTTAATTTTAAACTCTATCTCATTTAATTAAATATTTTACATATTAAACTTAGTTATTTAGAAATAATCTGACTTACAAGTGATAGATTCTTAAAAATATAATATAAATAATTAAATTTATGGACTTTTAAGTTTTGAAACAATTAGTAATTTCATAAGAATTAAAATAACATTCATTAAAAATTCCTAAAATTATGCATGCAGTAATTAATTTAGGCGACAATCTCAGAGAAGTTCAATTCCGGATGGAGAGATCGATGGTATTCCAAAAAAAGGACTTGGGAAAGTCTTTTCCGTGTAATGCAAATCTTTGTCATTTGAATATAGAAAACGAGTCAAAAATAATCTTTGACTTTTTTTTCTCTAAGCAATAATATTGTAACCTTTTTTACTTGGGCTCTGTAAGATCAGCTTTGACGATCGATCCTTTGAAAAAAAAAACGAACATATATATATATCATGATCTAAAGAGAATCGTCCACACAGTAAAGCAAGGCCTGCATTGACGAGCTAAACGAACATATATATATATATATATATATATATATATATCATGATCTTCGAATTTTGGTAGCAATATACATAATACATAAATCCTTGCAAAACGTACTAAAAATAATTAGCATAAATTACGTACTGCGTGCTGGCTGGCTGGCTTATAATCTTGAACCAGATCTGCATGTACGTGCATGGTTCATCGTTATATCTAGTAGTTTATAATTGTATGATAGGGTTTGCTGGCTTTAATTAAAGGACAAGCAAGCAGCAGCTGAATTCCTAAATGATTAGTGGGGATTATATAAATTTACTAATTAGATTATTTACACTTCAAAAGACAGAAGTGACACATGATGGATCAAAGCACAAAGAAAAGAAAGGATCGAGAAGCTAGCTACTAAAGAATCTGATCGTCAACTTCATTTATTCTTTTGGATATGTGTACAGAGTATGTAGTAATTAATCAGCATAAATGATTAATTATACATACAAAGAAAAATACAAAGATGAACCAGAAAGAAAAGCTAGCAAACTGTTTTTGTTGTCATTATTTTCACAATAAGTACAATACTAATTATAAAATGTACCATAACATTAACAGGTCATCATGATTCTCCTTCTTTTTTATTTATTTATTTATTTTGTTTTTATATTTTCATTCTTGTTATTTAATTCTGGTTGTTGTTTTGGTTGATTGTGAAATGTGCCGTGGGATTTTCGGATTTGGTGTTGATGGAGCAATATGACCTTTTTGTAGTATTCTCCATAGCAAATGAGCCCTTGGGTGACTTGTGAATGCCCTCTGACTGATTGTTGAAAGGCGAGGTGGAATTGTCGGATTGGACACAGATGGTCTAATTGAAGCGCCCCTTCTGCACTGACTCCAACAACAAATGATTAGCCATAGAATGACTCACAAAGGCCCTTTGTCTTATTGTTGAAAGTTGGCCTGGGATGATCGGATTGGGCGCAGATGGAGGAATATTAGCCTTTTGTAGTACTGAACCGAGTGAATGAGCCCATGAGTGACTTACAAAGGCCTTTTGATTGATTGTTGAAATGTGTTGTGGCTTTTTCGGATTGGGCCCAGGTGGAGGAATATGACCCTTTTGTAGTATTGTCCCTAGCAAGTGAGCACTCGAGTGACTTGCAAAGGCCCCTTGGCTGATTGTTGAAATGTGACGTGGAATTTTTGAATTGGGCACAGGTGGAGGAATATGACCCTTTTGTAGTACTGTCCCTAACAAATGAGCCCTTGGATGACTTGCAAACGCCCTTTGGCTTATTGTTGAAAGTTGGCCTGGGATGATCGGATTGGGCACAGATGGAGGAATATTAGCCTTTTGTAGTGCTGTCCTGAGCAAATGAGCCTTTGGGTGACTTGCGAATGCCCTCTGACTGATTGTTGAAAGGCGAGGTGGAATTCTCGGATTGGGCCCAGGTGGAGGAATATGACCCTTTTGTAGTATTGTCCTTAGCAAGTGAGCACTCGAGTGACTTGCAAAGGCCCCTTGGCTGATTGTTGAAATGTGACGTGGAATTTTTGAATTGGGCGTAGGTGGAGGAATATGACCCTTTTGTAGTACTGTCCCTAACAAATGAGCCCTTGGATGACTTGCAAACGCCCTTTGGCTTATTGTTGAAAGTTGGCCTGGGATGATCGGATTGGGCACAGATGGAGGAATATTAGCCTTTTGTAGTGCTGTCCTGAGCAAATGAGCCTTTGGGTGACTTGCGAATGCCCTCTGACTGATTGTTGAAAGGCGAGGTGGAATTCTCGGATTGGGCCCAGGTGGAGGAATATGACCCTTTTGTAGTATTGTCCCTAGCAAGTGAGCACTCGAGTGACTTGCAAAGGCCCCTTGGCTGATTGTTGAAAGGCGAGGTGGAATTCTCGGATTGGGCGCAGGTGGAGGAATATGACCCTTTTGTAGTACTGTCCCTAACAAATGAGCCCTTGGATGACTTGCAAACGCCCTTTGGCTTATTGTTGAAAGTTGGCCTGGGATGATCGGATTGGGCACAGATGGAGGAATATTAGCCTTTTGTAGTGCTGTCCTGAGCAAATGAGCCTTTGGGTGACTTGCGAATGCCCTCTGACTGATTGTTGAAAGGCGAGGTGGAATTCTCGGATTGGGCCCAGGTGGAGGAATATGACCCTTTTGTAGTATTGTCCCTAGCAAGTGAGCACTCGAGTGACTTGCAAAGGCCCCTTGGCTGATTGTTGAAAGGCGAGGTGGAATTCGTGGATTGGGCGCAGGTGGAGGAATATGACCCTTTTGTAGTACTGTCCCTAACAAATGAGCCCTTGGATGACTTGCAAACGCCCTTTGGCTTATTGTTGAAAGTTGGCCTGGGATGATCGGATTGGGCACAGATGGAGGAATATTAGCCTTTTGCAGTGCTGTCCTGAGCAAATGAGCCTTTGGGTGACTTGCGAATGCCCTCTGACTGATTGTTGAAAGGCGAGGTGGAATTCTCGGATTGGGTGCAGATGGTCTAATTGGAGCGCCCTTCTGCAGTGACTCCAACAACAAATGAGCCACGGAATGATTCTTAAAGGCCCTTTGGCTGATTGTTGAAGCTAGTAGTGGAATGTCGGTGCCAGAATTAAATGAAGATGGTGGGATTTGAGCTTTATGCAGCGACCCTAACAAAAGGCTTTTGTTCTTCAATATTATTTTTTCTTCTCCATGCAAGACTCGACAAGCTTGATTTGTGCTCATGCTTATTAGAAAAAGCACTGTTGTGACTACAAGAAGCATTTTTAAAACCCACACTTGTTCTATAAGCCAAAATATATAGATATAACCAACTTGATGCAAGTATTGTGAAGGATATGGAGGTATATATATATATCATGTGTATCCACCAACTTGTATATATGACTTGAATTTTTCAACTTTTAGTATGTGGGAATTGTTTTACTCTTGACTATTAATGGTAAGAGATTAAAACATTGAATGGGTCTTAAATGACAAAACGGGGTTTGATTTGAAGAAGGCAATGCATTTTCAACGGGCAAATAGTGCTAGTCTCGATGAGGCAGGAGTAGTACCGTTTTGCAAAATTCAAAACATTTCGTCAGTAGGACCCCTAATTTGTGTAAAGCTAGAAAGAGAATTTGTATGTGGATTAACAAGGGGGCTTTGATCCTCAAGAGAACCTTAATTTTAGGGTATCGTTAAAGATCATATATATTATTCAAGTTTTGAAATGTTTTCATAGATATGTTAATTAGTTCCCTTGTATTTCATATATATAAACCTTAAATTACATGGGTTAATTTGTTAATTCCAATAAACTCATTAGCATTTGTATTGATATCTTCATGCATGCCAACTTCTAGTTAATGCATGCATTTAGATTTAGCTTAAGTACTCAAATGCAAAATGATAAAGAGGCGGGGTACTTGTTCATAAGCCCTACCAAAGAACTTGATTCTTTGGTTCAACCATCATTTAACTAGTAATTTCCTGGATAACTCCGGCCAACAATTAGCTAGGTCTGTGTCTTTCGCAGGACCGGAGGATCGAAGCGCATTCAACTCGTGAGACTTTGCTTTCTCTTCGGGCATATATTTTGAATGGAAAAGAAAACTGATCAGAGAGAAGATCGAAATATTGGTTCTAAAAAAAAAGAATGTGGAAAACAATCTTTGACTGGAGGCCCCAGCTAGACCAGCATGCAGCGGACATTCCTCGTACGCCATTGTCAGGTACTTTGAACGGACATGACATGGTGGAAGCACCGGCATTTTGTTTTGGTACGTGGAAACACGCTTACTTAGATAGATATCTTGAATGTGTCTAATGTCTATACGGCTTTAGGTTGTGGGATAATCCTTTTACACGACATAAAATACTTTGAAAAAAGACTTCCAAAAGTATCGAAATATGAAGTCTCTCTTACGGCATGATGCACTGAATTGGGGAATGGAGAACATCAGCATCCGAACACGCTTGTTCCATCTGTAAATTAAAGCGCGTCTTGTAGTTGTAACTTGTAGGGGATTTATATCATCACAGACAATCTCGTTTTCAACATATATATATATATATATATATATATATATATATATATATATATGCGCCTCAAGAGGCGCCAATACTTAAAAGTGGCTATGTAGGTACTGTTTATTACTGTTGATGTTACTGTTCATCAAAAGTAATGAACAGTGTAGAGTTTTTTTTTTCTTTTTTTTTTTTTTGCAATTGTTTTCATCAACATCAACAAACAGTGTAAAGTTTTTTTTTTCACATATTTTTTTCCGCAAGTGTTTATATTACCTCTTTCTCTTTAAATAGACTTTTTTTTTGTATTCATCTAAAGAGTAAAATAAATTATTACTTCTGTCAAATGCTTGCTTTATAGTCGGATTGTTATATAATTCTTATTTATAATTCTTGAATTTTTAGTGATTGTATTAGAATTTGTAAAAGCAAGTATATATAATTGAATTGATTAGATCAAATTTGTGTGATAAGTATTTTTTAGATTTTTATTTAAGTTATTTAGACTTTTATAGAGTAATACTAAAAGTGACATATCATTTTTAATCTTCAGATTTAATCTAACGGTAGAAGTTTAAATATTGATTTAAACTAACATAAAATAGATAATTAAAATATAAATATTCTATCATACACTTAAAATTAACTTTAATTTATATATATATCTGTCTATATCTTAAAAGAGGCTATCCTATTACTGTTAATCAACAGTAATGAACAGTAAAGAGGCTGTGTGGTTTTTTTTTTCGCATATTCTTATACTGTTCATAACAGTAATGAACAGTAAAGAGGTTTTTTTTTTCACGTTTGTTTTGTTTTTTTGTTTCTTTTTAGGTTCGTCCGTGTGAATGTCAATATGCGACGTAATACCACAATCGTGCGTGGAGAATGAAAGAGAGGGAGAAATGAAAGGTGGGGAAAAATATTGGTTTATAGGTTTTAAATTACAACTCTTTATCTTTAATTTTCAGATTTAATCTAACGATAGAAGTTTAAATATTGATTTAAACTAACATAAAATAGACTATTAAAATACTAATTTTTTTATCATTAAATAAATAATAAAATTTTACTGTACATTTTTAAGAAAAAAAAAAGTAATTAATTTGAATTTTTAATATAATTTAAATTTCATAATAAATGATAACCATAAATAAATAATAATTTTATTTTTATACATTAGATTATTTTAATATTCAAAGTTATATTTTATTTTTTTCTTTAATTTGATAGATGTGGCAAACGTGCTTTGCACGTTTATCACCACTATATATATATATATATATTTGAAAAAAAACACGCAAATGATAACTTTGAACGGTATGTACAGAGTAGAGAGCCTATTGACAAAATATTCGTTGATCTTTCTATTTTGTTGGTGGACAACTGAGGAAAAGGAAATAGAAATGAAATAGCTTAAAACTCATCTGTTCTTTTACTTTTCCTCTTAATTGAAGACTTATACATAAATATATCTGCCTATTACTTAAAAGAGCATTCATTACTGTTCATCGTGAACAGTAAATTTAAATCAGCCGTTTTTTTTTATATATTTTATTACTGTTCATCTACAGTATGACGAACAGTAAAGATTTTTTTTTTTCGTGTGAATGTCAATGTGCGACGTAATTCCGCAATCGTGTGTAGGGAATGAGAGAGAGGAAGAAAGAAAAAGTAGAAAAAATTTTGATTTTTTAGTTTTAAATGATCAATAAAGAAGCTTTTTTTTTTCTTCGCATATCCTATTACTGTTTATTATATCATACACTAAAAATCAACTTTAATTTATAAAATACTAATTTTTTATCATTAAATAAATGATGAAATTTTACTGTACATTTTTAAGAGAAAAAAAACTATCTAATTAATTTGAATTTTTAATATAATTTAAATTTCATAATAAATTATGAACATAAATAAATAATAATTTTATTCTCATACATTAGACTATTTTTATATTTGAAATTACATTTATTTTTTTCTTCAATTTTTAATATAATTTAAATTTCATAATAAATTATGAACATAAATAAATAATAATTTTATTCTCATACATTAGACTATTTTAATATTTGAAATTACATTTATTTTTTTCTTCAATTTGACAGATGTGGCAAATGTACTTTTTTTTTATCAATTAGAAAATCTTACGACATACAGGATTTTACACAAATACTACTAATTTCAAAATAACCAAGCCATTTATAAAATACTAATATTTCATCATTAAATAAATAATAAAATTTTGTTAAATATTTTTAAAAAAGTATAATTATATAAATAATTAGAGTTTTAACATAATTTAAATATGATAATATTCTTAATTAACTAAAGAGAACTGCTACAACTAATAAAAAAGTAACCTGAAAATATGTCATGAATATGTATTTCATTTTTTTATTTTTCTTTTCTTTTTTTCATGTATTTTTTTAATCATCATAAACATTTTTAAAAAAATAAAAAATTTACAACATCATTGGGTCAGGAGGGAATTGACAATCTATCTCTTCCCAAACAAAATTATTGATTTCGAGGAAGAGATTAATAGATTCTTAGGTTTTCAGAAACTTTTATATATTTTTTAAAATATTATTTAAATATAAAATATTTGTTAATTTGTTAATCTAATCATTACAATTTTCTTAAATATAAATTTTTTAAATTTTAAAACAAAAACTACATTAAAAAATTATTTTCCAATAATATTTTAACTTTTATAATATTTTTATTTTAACTTTTTTTCTCATTTTCTAAAATCAAATAAAACATCTTAAATAATTTTATATATTACTATTCACAAACCATGTCACTACTATTAATACATCGATCCAAATCATATCTAAGGATATGATATCTACATGTGTTGTTTTTTGAAGGACGAGGCTGCTGCTGGTACATTAAAATTTTTAAGATTTAAATCTAACCCTTCATTTTACCACTTCTAATTTTTTTTCCTTCGGTTGGATTGCTTCGATTTATGCAGTGAAGTACTATCACTATTACAAAAATTCTCCACATATCTTTTCACTTGTTAGGTGCAAACATTGAGTTCATAAAAAATTCTATATATACTACTTATTTTACTTATGATTACGTTTTTTTTTTTAACCCAAAACATATTTATATTTTACAAAATAAGTTATTTTTCAACTGGACAAATGTGCCTTGCACATTGCCCAACCGCTAGTGTGTGTGTATATATATATATATATATATATATATATATATATATTTATATCGTTTTTCCTTTGCCATTTTCAGTGGCTTTCCAATTCCGGGATTGCATCTCTGCATTAAACGGCATAATTTTCTTTTTTTATCTAGTGAGATGCAATTCTTAAAAAAGAATGATAAAAAAAAAAGAAAAAGGAATGTCTATCTTGTTACGAATTTATAAATAAGGTCATAGGTGTTCCTTCCAACTGTTTTATGTTGTCGATGTAAGAACTACAATCCCTGAAACAGAGACAAAGCCAATATCTTTTTTCTCGGAAACGGAAAAATAAAAATCAAACATGAATTTCTAAATTATCTGATAAATACAATCCCACATACGTCCGAGAGCCAATTAACTTTATTTTTCAGGTTATTTTTTAGAAAAGTCGAATTCTTTATTTTTTTTAATGTTTTTTTGGGAAAACTTGAGGCTTTTTTAGCTTCGTTTTTTTCGGTTCATATTTCAGACATTGGATGGGGATTTTTGGAATCTTTTAGGGCTAATATATTTTTTCTTTTCAGTCATAGGTTGTATAAATACCTCCCACTTCTTTTAAAAAATAAAGTCCAATATTAAAGAATTAATTTTTTATGTAGAAGCCATATTTACTCTACTCTTTTTTTAATGCACAGCATTTGTGCAACTCTATAACTATAAATATCATTTCTCAAATCCAACAAGCAAGCAGTAACCGTCGAGAACTCTAGAATTTACAAGAACATTTACCCGTATTTAGCATTCCTTATGTACAACTGGGACAACATCTGACCTTACAAGATTTCAGACTAACAAGTACTCACCTATGTCCATGTCATGCTACTACACACAATAAAGATATACAAATATGCCATCGACATAGGACCCAATCAGTAACCATCAAAGAGTACATAAATCTTTCTTCCATCTTCTCTTTCTCTTTTCTTTGTGCCCTTTAATGTTGGCTGGGGTAGAAACAAATCCATGGTTTGGTATATATATGCATAATTGCCCCCACACATGAGAAAATAGAGTTCACAAGTGAACGCTGCACATAACTGCTGTATTAAAATCTAAAGGGTACGAGAAAGGCGATTTGGTAGTTAGAAATCTCCACGTCTTCTTCTTGGGATGATAAATTTGGATGTACAGTTTTCCAGCCCTCTTATGGTGTCGCTTCCTTCGGGTTTCTGTAGAATTGACTGCATTCAAAAGGGTCATTACATGCAACTCCCCATCCAAAACAACAAAACCAAATGCTGAGTTATGAGGTGCTGTATTTGGTACACGCGTCTCCCCACGCCACTGGTTTGAAGCCATGTCATACCTGTAATGCAGTAGCGAAAACAAGCCATTGAGTGTCCCCAAGTAGACTAAAGAAGATTTCCAATGAGTCTTGTGTGGAAACAAACAAGAAAATGACCACTCTAGGTGCAGGGTTTAAAAAATTATCGTTGATATATTAAATGGTTAAGCAAGAGTTGAGGCCAGAATATGCCATTCAGGTGATCCGGATTCACCATTTGGATTTTTGTCAGAGGGTTGCTAGAAAGTTCTCCAGTCAGGTAAAAGCAAAGCAATAAGAAGGGAGCACATGCAAAAGCACAGGCATCAATTTAGTGATGCGTCTAATGATTTAAGAATTTGGCATATTAATAACCATGCATTAATGCAAACTTAGGCAAAACAAAAAGCTGCTGTCCCAAAAAAACTGTAGCTCACTTTTGCTTTTCTTAGGCTATTATTAAGCAAGATTCTAACCTATGTGGTAACATAATGTTAAAGCAAGTCCTAATTGAATGTCAAGCACGATAGGTTTTATGGCCCAACTGAATGTCCATTAGCAGCTACATTAGCATCCATCCAGATACAAACTCCCTACTTCTAGCCCAAAAGTTGCATTACTTTGGCATCACACAGCCTGGACCCTCCTAAATTCAACAGAAACTAATATAACAGCATCAGGCTTTCAATTTAGCATTTTGTAGGTTTACATTTCAAGGTACTTCAAACTGTTAAAGGCATGTTAGATAACAAAGCTAAAACAGTTTCTCTTTTCTTTTTTGACAAGTACAACAGTTCACTTTTCATGATCAGGCAAGGGAACAAATGCAAGCAAAACAGAGAGTCCCAAAGACATCAAATGTTCTTTTCCATTTTGTACTCAAATCTGTAATACTCCTGAAGGGAATAAATATAAATATACAATTTTTTTTAATAAGTAATCAAGATTTTAATTGAAGAACTCAAAAGGCATAGCCCAAGTACACAGTCATATCCAAGAGAAACTCCTAGTTGGATATAGAATAAGATAAAAGAAAATCATAAAACTCGCCCCCATTAAAGCCTATATATAGCAATTGTCCAAAAAAACAAAGTAGTGAAGAAATCATTTTTAAATTCTTCCATCGATCTGCTCTCGGTCCTCAAAATTTCAATCATTTCTTTCTCTCCAATACACCACAATTGAAAGAAAGGGATCATATTCAAGACATCAGCCACCTCAAGACTAGTATTAATTGAAAAAAAAAAAGTCAAACCTATTATGATATTTTTTCCAAAGCACCACCATGTGGCTCAAGTACCACATTAGTACACCGCACGCCCCAAGCAGAACCATATTTAGAGTCCACCACAGCTTTCCACAAGGCATCCCTCTCGTGTCGGTATTGTCATGCCATTTTTCCAATAAAGTCCTATTGAAAACAAGCATATTTTGAATGTATAGGTTTTATAAGAAAAAAGTTCTTACGTAGCACTCAATAAACTCAAGATCAAAATTCTATTTATGGTCCATCACTTATCCCCCATCTCAGCTCTGATCTCTGCAATGCACTGCAGCTACATTTGAGCAGTCAACAAGTCCAATTGCAACTTTTCCATATATAGGGTCGGATTTCATACTTCACAGTCCTACTCAAGCATTGTAACATACAGATCCTAAATTAGGGTTTAGAATTATTATTTTCATCTTATTAGTATTTTTATTAATATTTTTATCAGATTAGTTTGAGATAGTAATTTTATTTTAGTAGAATTCTTCCACTCTGTAGGCCATCTATCCCTCTGCTTGGTTCCCTAGTTGGGGAGAAACTTCCTAATTTGAAACCCATTGGATGTGCCGAAACCCTCACATATATACTCTATGTTCCCCACAATTTTCCTTCACCCAAATCCAAAATACTCCTCCGGCCAGAACACCCCAGTGAAAGCAAATTCTTCTTCAACACAATGTCACCGTAGCTTTCCCCACAACACCACCACAGTCTTCTTCATGGCAAACCGACACTCTCTTCACCGGAATAATTTAGAGGGCACTGTCAAGGAAGTCGGTGTCTTCCATTGGGGCATTACATGTTATGATACAGTAGACGGTGCCACGGACTCAAGCGTGGTTTACCATATGCTATGTGATAACTCGGACCCAAGCGTATTTCACTACATGTTATGATACGCTAGACGGTGCCACGGACCTAAGCGTGGTTTACCCTATGTTATGATATGTTATATACGGTCAACGACAATTGGACCAATACACATGTTATGATGGCCACTAAGTAAGTGAAAGACAAGATGAATAAGTTATGTACGAATGAAAGGAAATGCAAAGTCAGTCATTCATGCATCCACGTTACATGTATTGCCATGATTATGTTGGATTCCACTTATGTTATTAATGAATGATCTATATGTTATGTAAATGTGAGACGAAGTATGTAAGTTTTCAAGATTTAGCTTAATGTTAAACTAAATTAAGTTTACAATATGATGAGCCATTACTGAGTCTTCGACTGATTTGTTTGTTTGTCTATTTTATGTTTTAATGTCCCAGATGATGATTTCGTGGATAAAGAGCAGGAGTGCCAGAAATATAATAAATTTCTAGAGACTTAGGCCCCGTTTGGATATAAGAAGTGTTTCATCTCATCTCCATCTAATCCTTACAACTTTTTTAAATTCCCACACAAAATATAATAATAAACAATTCAACTTTTTCAAATCTCAAAACAATAATAATATTAAAAAATAATATTCTAACAATATTTTATTCAACTTTCATCTCAACTCATCCCATCTCAACTCACTATCCAAACGGCACCTTAGTATATGATTTAGACACTAAAGCAGTGTTAGTATAACATAGAACTAGCTTATATCATTTCTTTTCTGTTTCAGCTTTTATGTTATGAGAGACTGATAAGTTTTATGATCCAATAGATGAAGCATTTTTATGAGATTGAATCTCTTTACCAGGCATTATGTTATGATTTTACGTAACATTCCTAACCTACAGGAAGGGGTGTTACAAGCGTCTACTCATCTTACTTGTTATTCAGTTTTAAGCTGATTCAAGACCTATACTCACAATGTTTGAAAAAAACCAGTGCTATATTATACCACATCAAACATTGTAATTTCACGCATTGGCACCAACACCCAAAACCTCCATATCTACAAACACACGTATCTATGAAAAAAAAATAACTTGATTCCATGAAACGTATATCTCAAACATGAAAAAAAAAAAAAAAAAAACCAAAATAAGTCCTACATTTTAGACAGGCTGCCAATCCAATCTGATGCACACCCGAATCAAACAAATTCTGACTATCACAAACTGTAGAGCACGAAAACCCAGAACTCTAAAACTCACTACTACATATGCCTGGTAGAAAACCTAACACTTATATTTCACAAATGAAAGAAGGGGGAAAAAAAAAAGTCACATAGTACACAAGAAACTAATCTAATCCAGTGAAACACACACAAAGCTGACTAACGAACAAATAAATAAATACCTGAAAATGTCGTTCCCTTCGAGCATAAACACGGCGGGTCGACCTGGCCTCTCCCCATCCTCCACCACCACAATCTTCCCTACCCTAACCCTCTCCCCTTCCTCCCACATATCCGCAACCTCCATCCACTTCCCGGCAACACCACCATCACCACCACTCTTCAAATCCATCACCGCTGCGTCCCTACAATACTCATCCACCGGCAACACCCCACCAATCGTCCTTTCCTCCCCATAGCCTCCCATCACCCAAAACTCCATTCTCTCTTCCACAAAGAACCCCGCGCACCCGGCTCGCAAACCTGGCAGCCGGTCCAACTCGACCCACTTATTCCTGCGGATATCGTAGCGCTCCACCGACGTCATCCTACTCCCAGCCGCACCGAATACACAGTGCCGGGACCCACCTCCCGCCACAAGAATCGCGTCGCAATCGGGTACCGCCGCACAGCCGAAGCTCCCCCGCGGGTGGAGCATCGGCGCCAGGGGCTCCCAGGAGCCGGTGGTGAAATCGAAGCGGGAGACGGATGAGGAAGCAGAAGGACGATCGATGGGGAAAGAGCGGGTATCGAAGAGGGACCCGCCGAGGACGTAGAGGTGGGGGCCGATGGTGAGGGCGGAGAAGTTGCAGAGGCCATAGGAGTGGGGGTCGGGGGGAGCGGTGGGAAGTTGGAACCAGGCGAGGTTGTGAGGGTCGAAGAGGAAAGGGGGGGAGATAGAAGGGTCCTGAGGGAAGATGCAGAGAAGATGGGAGAGACGGTTAAGACGGCGGAGGGAGAGTAAGAGAGAGTTGAGGGAGGGGGTGAGGAAGAGGCGCCAGGACTTGCAGGTGAGCTTGAGGCGAGAGTGGTGGGAGTAGGGGATGAAGGAGAGGATGAGAGCGGCGACGTCGTTGGGGAGGCCAGGGATTAGGATTAGGGTATAGTCAAGGATCAGAACCGAAGCAGCAGAAGAAGAAGAGGAAGATGATGGAGGGGTTGACATTTGTTTATTCTCTTTCGTTCTTGGATTAAGAGGAAAAAAATGAAGGAAAGGAAGACGAATCGGTGGAGGAATTACAACTGATGAAGAAGAAGATGAAGAAAAAGAAAAAGAATCAAAGCTTAAAAAGGGAAAGAGATTTTGTATAGAAATTGATCCTTTCTATTCTAGTTTTTGTGGCCTTTTTTCATTTTTCTTTTGGTTTTTTTTTTATTAAGGGTAGAACCTTAAACAGAGTGGGTTTTGGACACGTGGCGTGTTGTTTGCGGAGAGTGTGCTCTCATTCTATGATCCGGTCCTGCAGTGGCTTGGGGATTAAGCTAAGTTAAAGCCAAACAACCCCCAATTGTTTCGGAGAAGTTGAGACTTTTCTTTTCTGATAGTATGGTTTGACTTTTGGACTTGATTCGGAGAGATTTGCCTTTTCTTTTCTTTTTTTTTTATGGGTTAGCATTATCCATCCAGCAGGAGAGGAAACAAATTGACGGGCACGAAATACAGGCATTAGATAGTGGGCCGGGCCATCATCTACATGGGCTTGTTAAAGAGTGAGGCCTTTCAAGCCCACCAGTAATTTTTAAAATATCAGGCCTGATAACCATAATTAAGGAAAATGGGAAATGAGGGTGTAGTCGGAAATGGGATATCAGCTTGTGGACGGCCCACGTCCATCGTCTTTAGGCCTTTTGTTTTTGGTAACCCAAAAAAGACACGCGTAACTCTTTTAAGCTTCAAGAAAGTTACCATGTTTGGGTGAAAAAAATTGTTACGTTAGAGCAATGAGATTGGCTTAGCTAAATTTAAATTTTGATTAAATTTTTTTAAAATCAGTTGTATTGATTTAGTCAAATCACTTCAAGTCAAGTTATGAGCTATAATAAATGAAAAATCAATGCCATATTTAGTAAGTTACTATTCACCAATCAAAAGATTATTTTATTAAAAATTATTCATTTTCTTCCTTTCTTCTTGATTTTTCTTCATTTCTTCTTCATGTTAAATAATTTTTTTCGACAGTAAAAATTAAATTATTAATTAATATATAGAGTGTATTGTAAAATATACAAAAATAAAAAAAAATTATTAAAATATATAATATTATATTATTATTTTAACTTTAAAATTACTAATCCAATGTGGATTAACTTCTTCAAAATCAAAAACTCAAGTTTTAGTCAAAGTTTAGACTTAGCAAATGCTCTTAGGTGTGTCAAGTGGATCTAAAATTTTTAGTGAAATGCTCTTGTATTCATTCCTTTTTAAAAAAAAATGAATACAAGAGGACACTCAATAGATGAATACAAGGAGATCATCAATATAACAGTTTGTTTATTTTTTATTTTTTTTTAGTTTTAAATAGAAAAATGATAGATATATCTTGTAATCCCTTTAAAAGATATTTGAGTCTATCATGAAAAAGTAAGTTTGTTCATGTAAAAAGTGATTATGCGAGGCTTATCCCGTGAATCTGTACAAATACTTTCCTTGTAAATACTACCTTTACTACTTAGGGTATTTATATATTCTGTTGACCTTCATAAGCAATGCCTTGAAGTTCTCCACTTGTTTATAGGGTAAAAACGCCAATTAAGGCGTCCTGCCATTTCATAAACTCAGAGACAATTGTCTTGAAAATAAATATTCGATTCAAAAAGTTCAAAGCGATTCAACTGGAATTGCCTATTAATGGTGTGAGGGGGCCGTTCCCCGTGTTGGATCGAACCACGCGGCCTAGCTCATGAGGTTTCAATGGGTCTCGAGATAGCCCGTCAATAAAAAATTGGTATGAAATGATAGGACGGGCCGGGTCCGAAGTGTGAGACCGGCCCAGGAGGACTATAAAGGAGCAGTGATGTATCACACACGAAATGTGAATCACTCAGTCAGAAGGATTGACACTTCTACTGGCCAACAAGTCGTGTATGCAAGGACAGGAGTGGTTGCTACCTCATGTTACCGACGACTGGGTAGGCATGTTGAGTGGGCGCGCCAGATCAAAACCACGTCGCATTTAATGAAGGCCAGGGTGAGCACGTCATGATCTGGGTCAAGGCTAGTCGGAGTGGCCACGATCAAGTACGGCAGGCCTGTCACGTGGCAGAAAGCTGGTAGACAGCACAACCTAGGTACAATGTGGCAGAGCCATGATCGATTTGATAATGAACCACCACCGCTAGGTATATATACCCCTCAAAGGCTTGGGGTTATCTAGATATACTTTTCTAAATTCTCAACTATTTGCACTAACTTAGGCATCAAAAGTGCTTCTCACCACCCTGAGCCCCCATTTTTCTCATTCTTGCAGGATCCGCACAGGGAATTGTGAAGTTGCGCAAAACACAACATCAACAAATGGAATATATATATACACACACACTAGCAGTGGAGCAACGCGCTAGGCACATTTGCTTATTTGAGAGAAATTCTTTTTGAAAATTAGTAATGTCCACAAAAATAAAAAAATAATATGATTTTTTACTTAAAATCGATTAGTGAGTAGTTTAATGCATCAAAGTAGAAAAACAACTAGGCAATGGTCATAAAAGCTAAAGATAGCTTAAATAGGCATATGACATTTATGATTAATTCAATTTTCACTAAAAAGAACAACATATACTTACTTTCAAGCAAAGACATCAATATTATATTTAGAGCTGTGATATAATATTGTTGGTGAATATATATATATATGGAATTTCAAGACTGCCATTTTTTTAAGCAATATATATGTGCTTGAGATGTTTTTGCTACATCTAATCCATTTATACCAAAAGACAAATAAACCTTCACTTAAACGGATGCAAAGAACAAAACACAAGGTTAAAATGACATAACACAAAACATGAACTACTCACACGGATGAACAAAAATACAGATGACCCATTGCCTCATTTGTTTTCGCAGATGAGTTGAGATAAAAGTTGAAAGTTAAATAAAATATTGTTAGAATATATTTTTTAATATTATTTTTGTTTTAGGATTTAAAAATATTAAATTGTTTATTTTATTTTGTATGGAAATTTGAAAAAATTGTAATGATTAAATGATATGAGATAATATGAGAATGATTGTAAAAACAAACGAGACACTGACACAATATGACTGACGTACTGACACATATCGGCAAAACAAAAAAAAAAAAAAAGGAAAAAAAAACTAGATTTTTCAAAAAGAACAAAAACGTAATAATAAAGACCAAGTAAGACGGGTATAAATGAAAAAAATGGAGAAAAAAAAAAGTGTAAAACACTAGATACTATTCATTCTCTTCTAGCCATTTTTAAGATACAAGGGATAGATAGACATATATATATCTCATGTCCCTATAAATCCAAACCAGTCAACTTTATATTCTATTGATATGTTCCTCTTGGCTATGGAAAAGTACAGGTGAAGATCGCAGGAAAATGATAAAAAAGAATAGGCCTGGTTGGGATATTTTAAAGGAGACAATTGTGGGTTCTGTCGGACTAACTTTAATTTGTAATTAACAACCACATACAGCTTAGCGCTAGCTAAGCAACGCCAAAAATATTTCCATGCTATCTTTTTTATTATTATTATTATTATTATTATTATTATTATTATTATTATTATTAATAAGCTTATTCTGTTAATTGCGGCCTTTTCCACGGTCAAAAAGATCAGATGGATCGAGAGATTAATATTGAAAGCCAATTAATTAATTTAATTAGTTTTGAAAAGTTACAAAAATCAATGGTTCCAATATAATTTTTTTTTTTAATAACTAAAGCAAATGTAAACAAATTAAGTATATATACTCACAATTACTCACAAACTATATATATATATATATATATATATATATATATATATATATTGTGTGTACACAGCCGACCGACGACTGGATTCCCAAAGCCACTTGATCGATGATCACTTTAGTACTCACAAAGGGTGTGGTTATTTATTAGCTTTGGCCTCCATTTTAATTAGAAAATAATTAATTTGTGGTATTTGAAACCAAAAAATAAAAGTCTTGCAAAAAATTAAAGGCAGTTTGAGAAAAAAAAAGAGAATTTTGATTCTCGATCTCTTGTGCTACTGATGAGATCTGTACGGTGCACGATCAATTAATGGCCCATGATTATTCTAATTTAAGTTTAATTAAAATGTAACATTAACGTTAAATACTTACTCCTTAAACTAGCTAGTTAGCTTGATCAAACTTCCTATTCTGAATTCTTTGACTAAACTAGTGTTCTAAACCCAACCGTACGCGTGGCTCCCAAAAACCGCAGACAATTAAATAAAAACTACAATACTTAGTTTTCCTAATTAGAAGGAAAAAGGGTTTAGCTGGGGATCATAGAGAAATTAATTAATTATTAATCGATGCTCAAGAATCATATAATTATATATTCCTCGCCACGAGCATTAAAAAACAAAGCAAACGAAAAAGTGAGATGTTGTGTTTGGATGGTGAAGTGATGTTAGATATTTTACGAATAATAATAATAAAATAATGATAAAATATTAAATAATAATAAAAATAAAAATAAAATAATAAATAATAAAAATATTTCACTATCTAAACTAATTATAATTAAGAAAAGAAATGATTTGTACAAGTCACAAATAGATAAATTTCATACAAGTCCTTATAAAAAAGTAGACTTCACCTTAAAAAAATGTAAAAAAAAATTATTATTTATTAATTAGATTCATTGTTTTATAAAAGACTTGTATGAAATTTATTTATTTAGAATTTATATATAACATTACTCAATTAAGAACGAAGGAATATATGCTTAGAAAGAGTGAAAGGACGAGTAGTACTTGTTTTGGTTTTGAAAGGGGACGTACCTTCTAAATTTTTAACGAAAATAACATTAAAAAAGATTTATTTAATCATTAAATGAGTAATTCTACATATAATCGTAAAATGCGTAACCGTCACATAATCGCTTTAAAAAAGAGTGGGGTCTACTATTAAAAAATTAATTTTTTTCATGTGGGTCCCATATTTTATTTATTTTTTTTAAAGCGATTACGCAGCGGTTACGCAATTCACGATTGTAAGTATCTTTTCTCTATTTATAATGCTTACAGTCAATTATGGACATGCTTACTGTTGGTGGAGTCTGAAGAGCATAATAATATGGCAGATTCAATCATTGGTGTGCTTTTTAAATAGGAAAATAATTTACACAACATATCTCACAATATTTTATATAATTATATTTTAAATAAAAAATATTTTTATAAAACATCTTATAAAAGTAATATCATTTTATAAAAAAATCCTCATCTTATAATATTATTATAAAATGTATTATGAAAATATATTGTGTATATACATTACTCTTTTAAAGAAGTCCAAAGCTTAAAAGAATTGTTTTGACACTTGTTCTTTTAATCAGGTGTATAAGGAGGAAAATAGGGTAGCTCATCAACTTGTTCGTTATTCTTGGAGGGTTGATAATATTGAAATATGGTGGAATTGTATTCCAGACTTTCTTCTTCAAGCCATTTGATTTGATAAATGTCTATAATTGTTATCTTGAATGCAGTTTGTTGATTTCTATATATATATATATATGTGCGTGTGTGTGTGAGAATTGCTACATATACAAAGAGATTATACAAAATAAACAAATAAATTGATGTGATTTTTTGGAATTCGTTAGATCTACTTTTCAATAAAAATAATTTTATAATCTGACATACCATATTAGTTTGTATGTTTACTTTTGTGTAATCCTTTTTTGTCTAAAATATTTCTCATATAATATATATATATATCAAAATTAAAGTTTATTATAAAGTAGTTTGTATTTTATTAATTATTTCCGTAGTATATTTCATAGGGATATAACCAGTTCGATTCAATTTTGAACATATTTTAGAACCAAACCAGTATACACCAGTTTTAAGATTTAAATAACCGATGCCGCACCAGTTGCACCCGAAAATCGAAACTTCCAATTTTACTTGTTCCAGTCTGATTTTTCTAATATATTATATATATAGGATATATAATATGCTATATATATTATAGTATATAATAATATAATGATAATATATTGTAGTATATTATAATATGTATTCTAATTGCATTATAAACTATAGTGATATCTTATAATATAGAATATAATAATATATTATATTATATTATAATATAATATATAGTGATATTATATTAGTATAATTGCTAATACTATATATTATAGTGATAATATATAGTTATTTATATAAAATTTTAAAATTTAATGTTATTTTAATTAGTAATTTAGCATATAATACAAGATTATTTTATATATATTAGAAAGAAATATTTTATATAACATAAAAAATTAAAATATATATTTATATGAACCGGTTCGGTCCAGTGTTAGAAAAAAAAAATCAAAATCGGACCGATTTCGATTGGTTTTGGAAAAAATAGAATATGTACTGGACCGAACTCACCGGTTTGATCCGGTTGACCAGTCCTAGGGTCGTCCCAATATCAGTATCCCAAAAGTTTTTTTGGGACAAAAATTTCAATTTCGTCCCAAAATATATTTTTTTGGTTGAAATTGAGCAAAACCGTTCGATAGCATTCAAACGGAAATTTTTTTTGGGAAGATTTAGTTTCGTCCCAAATTTCCAGTCGAACAATAAAACCATTATGTTCGACTGTCAATTATGTTTGAACGAATGCTTTGTGAGTGTCGATCGAAACAAAATTTGTTCAAACAGAAAAGCATTCGAACGTTAATTTTCAACTATGTTTGATCAACGCATTTGATGTCATGTTCGATGTCGTCAGTAAGCATTCAAATGATTGTTACGTTTGAACGGCTTACGAGTGTTGTTCGAACGTCTATTATGAATCACGTTCAAATGTTGTGTATCACTGTTTGAACAGTTTGACTTCTTTTGTTCGAACGATGAACGAACGATTTTCAATCATTCGAACAGTAAGTTCTTGATTTACCCAATAATGAAAAACTAAATACACATACATAAAATCTTAAAAAATTACATTACAATTTGTTCAATACACAAAAAAGTAGTCTCATAAGTGCAAATAAATAAATAAAACACAGTTCTAGTGTTCATCGTACATAAACAGATATAAAATCTGTACGTATAATGTAAATCAATTGCTTGAAGGCCTAAATTGTTGCATAAACATCTACATTTGGAGTTGCATTTCTCTCATGAACTCCTCTTGTTGCTATTCTTGTTGCTTTGTTCGCATCTCCATGTCTGTTTGTTGTACCAATTGAGCCTCTAACTTATGCTGCTTTGTCCTCAACTCCTCAATCTCAGACCTCGCTTCCTCTAACGCTCTAGAGTTGTTGGAGGCATTGTTGGACAATGAGGAAAAGTTAGAAGGTTTGATACAATGACCCAAACTCATCAAATATCTTGAACGTGGACCAGAACTTTTGTGAAAAATTCAACATCACTTGTTGATGAATTTTGATCTGACGAAGATTCAACACGTACGTAGGGTAACCATTTTTTCCCACACATAAGACAAAGAATTAATATTGCCATAAATATTCAAATATATTTAATTAAATAGATAATATTAATACTTACATAATGTTTACAAGCTTCGAAATGAGTTCACTCTTTCCCTTACGATCAATATGTGATGCAATGTATATTAAGAATACTGTTTACTTAACTTTTAGACATATATATCAACCATATAAACTGTTTCATTGAACTAGATAGTACACACGCGGATCGAGTGAAATTGAAGTTCTCTCATATTGTTTGAGGGGAGGGCATGTAATTTTTAGAAATTCTTTGGCGAACAAACGACGACTTATCATTATTTAATTCTATAAATAACTCATAACCTCTTCTTCATGATCTTCAACGTACGTAGAATCGAATGGAAGAGGCTTTGGAAATTAAAAATCCAAAACTAAAAATCCAAAACAAGTTGAGGCTTCTCTTATGTAGGGGTGTGCATCCGGATCCGGATCCGGATATCCGGCCATAACCGGATCCGGATCCAGATGGTAAAAGCCGAGCAGTTATCCGCCCGGATTGAATCCGGGTTGAATCCGGGCGGATAACCGGATTCAATCCGGATATCCGGTTTGTAACCGGATATCCGGATTTTTCACTATAATCTGGATTTTCCACTACATGCATAATCCGGGTTGTTCATTACAAACCCGGATTCTCTAATCCGGGTTGTTAATACTTTTTTTTTTTTTTAAAGAAGACTAAACTTCAAAAAATGTTTTTATAGCACTTGTTTTTTTTTAATTCTGATAAATTTAAATTGCCCAGATTTTTTTTTAAAAATAATTTAAACACTTTTTAAAAGATTTTTATAAAAAAAATTAGTTAATTAAAGAACAAAATAAATAAATAATATTGTTGTTACCACACAATGCAAAATATTAATACATCACCACTAATTAAACTAAAACATAAATTTACAAAGAACAAAGAATAAAAGAAATATTAATACATCACAATTAATTAAACTAAAACATAAATTTACAAAGAACAAAATGTTTTAGTCTTCACATCTTGAATCTGGAATTGGGGGGAAATTTTCTACTAGACTGTCTCTATAAACTGCCAACAACATCAATTACAACAGAAAAATAAAAACTAAAATGATTAGAAACAATAAGTAAAAAAGAACAAGAGAATAAAACTTGAAACAAAACCTCACAAAGACACTACAATAATTAATCTAATACACCAAGTAGCTTATTTTTTGTTATGAAGTTATGAAGCTAGCTTACATTTATTCTTTTTTGTGAATGTTTCTGCCATGTACTTGCTTTTCATTTTAGCTACAACCTGTTGTCATTTCTATTCTTAGATAGGAATTACAAATAATGATTCACAAAGATAAGCAACACACATGGTAGAGGAAAACATATTTGTTGTTTGTCATTTCTATTTTTATACCTGCCAATTTGAATTTACGTTGAAAGAAACTTGCTTCCAGTGTAGATCTCCTGCAATCGAAGGTTAATTATCAAATAAATCAGCCAGCTGCCTTCTTATCAAATAATTCAAGACATAACAGAATGCATCACTTTATAGAATATTTCAATGATTCAAATAATTCAAGACAAATCCGATGTAACAGAATGCATGAACCCTGAGAACAAATATTTCAATGATTCAATTAAAAATCTTTGACAATCTCTCCAATAGTTATTTCAATTAGCTATTTGAGTGTATTTCCAATTAGCTAGGTCAAAGTATGTTGTTCAGTATCTCCAAGAGATCAGAGACTGAATACAAGTAGCAAAACAAAATACAAACAAGGCAACGTTTGCAAATAATAAAGGCATTCAATTAGCTTGTAGCAGGTTGCCTTGCAAGAATGTTAAGACAGTCAAAACAAGTGAAACTCAGTACCAAATCTCCCCTAAAATATAAAACATGGGACTTCAAGAAAATGCACCATGTAGGTTTTAATTGCAAAAGGTTTTGTCAGCATATCAGATAACAACTAGGCAAAGTGCATGGCTTCTGTCTTTCTTTTTCTTTCTCTCTCTTTGAGCTAATAAACTCAGCTTCTTGCAGGTCCCAATAAGCGAGTCATTTTGGTCATATTCTCGCCAAACAAACACAACATTAGATTCGAATATACTATTTTTACCCAAATTAAACAAACCAAAAGCAGATCAATGACTCTCTTATCCATTTTTAAACGAACCAACAACCCACACAAATCCAAACCCACTTACTCAAATCCAAAGTGCATCAAACTTTAAACACAACATAAAAATATATATACAAACTAGTTACGGCAGGGCTAGGGTTTCACCGTGAAAAACAGAGTATTGCATAAAACAGTGATTAAAACTAAATCCCATGTGAAAAACTGAGCAAAGGAAAATCCCAAACAAATCTGAGCTTTTTCTGAGAAAAATCCCTAAGTAGAAAAAAGATACCTTAAGAGCTTAGAGAGAGAGCGAGAATATGGATGGTAGCCTCCGCGTGTCTCACCCAGATGCGCAAAGCACTTCGAAGTTTCTGTTTTCGTGTTTCGGTGAGGCCGAAAGACTTGAGCGAAGGAAGGAGGATTCGAGAAGACGTCGAGACCGAGAGAGAAGGAAGGAGGATTCGAGAAGCCCAGGCGGATTCGAGAAGATGTCGAGACCGAGAGAGAAGGAAAGAGGATTCGAGAAGCCATCGAGACCGAGAGAGAAGGAAGGAGGATTCGAGAAGCCCAGGCATATTCGAGAAGATGTCCAGACCGAGAGAGAAGACCAGGAGGATTCGAGAAGACCAAGCGGCTGCTAAGTGCAAAGTTGCAAACCCTAAGCTGCTAAGGGGCGGTTTTTTTTTTTTAAGGGACCCGGTTACGGATAACCGGGTCACATAACCGGATCCGTAACCGGATCCGGAGTCTTTTTAACCGCCCGGGTGTAATCCGGGCGGATAACCGCCCGGATGCACCCGGGTTTCCGGGTTCCGAACCGGTCCGGAAAAAAAACCGGTCCGGATGCACACCGTCTGGAGTCCAGATGACAGCCTTTGTCCAAAAAGGACTATTATATCTATAAAAGAATTACATAAAAATAATAATACAAATTGATGTAGTTTCATCTGATCCGTTAGATCTATTTTATAATAAAAATAACTTTACAATCTGACGAATCATATCAAACTATGTTAGTTTGTAGAAGTACTTTTGTGTAATCATTTTGTAACTAGAGTATTTCTCTTGTAAACAACTGTTGACTAATGTAGTGCTTGGCCAACCTCTCCCAAAAAATAAAAAAGAAATTTCAAACCAACCTAGGCCCCTGCTTTTTTAGGGAAAAAAAAGTAAATTTTATTTTTGATAAATTCCAAATATCGATCTTTCCGACCCTTAAAACTTTCTACAAATTATTCCCGTCTTTTTGAAGAAGAAACGACAATTACTTCAAGCAATGAAGTCTGTGTATCTCTACACACTTCTATAAAATAACGCATAATTTCTCCACTGTCTTCTACGTAGAGCGAGAAGCTAGCTTGTAGGTTAAAATGCTTCGTCTTCGTCTTCTAGTGCTTTTCCTTCCGCTCGCCATCGTACTCACTTGTCTCTCTCCATCGATTTCGGGTGGATACACCCCAGCTGGCGCCTCAACA
The DNA here is from genome assembly GCA_022457165.1 of Juglans mandshurica. Lineage (NCBI taxonomy): Eukaryota > Viridiplantae > Streptophyta > Magnoliopsida > Fagales > Juglandaceae > Juglans > Juglans mandshurica. Next base: position 2,536,472 of record CM039620.1, on the reverse strand, counting down.
ACGTCCAGCAGCAAAAGCGCCGCAGAGGTCCTTCACCATATATCTGCTCCGCGACGCTCATTATTGTCGAAGAAGGCTCTTGAATGTCTTCATGAAGCCACCGTTTCGACAGCTGATCAAGGAGCCGTCGTGAGTCCTCCGCGACGCGTGCCTGTACCTCCCTCTGCACCCAACCCTTACATACCGGCTTCAACAACCAGTCAAAGCGCCGCCGTAGTTCACAGTATGTCGCCTCCGCGACGCTTGCTGAACAAAGTGCCTCATGTTCCTCCCTCTACACCCAACCCGGGCACCTACATACCGGCTTCAACAACAAGTCAAAGCGCCGCCGTAGGTCACAATATGTCGCCTCCGCGACGCTTGCTGAAGGCCGCTCCTGACGTCCCCGCGGCTTCGACAGCCAATCAAAGCGCCTTCGTGGAACCTCTGCGACGCTCTCTGAAGAATGCGTCGGTACCTCCCTCTGCACCCAACCCTGGCATGCACACAGATACCCACTTCAATAGCCTGCAGTCAAAGCCCCGACGTGATTCACACTATCTCCTCCCCGACGCTCACTGAAGAAGCTAGCTAGGCACCGGAATCAGCTCATGTCAGTCTACCGGCCTCAATCCTGACACGTACAAACGCTCGCTTCAACACCTACAAACACGCGGTGAAACGTGGCCGGTTTCATCTGTCTTCAGAGTATTTGGCTTATGCTCTTAATAAATTTGTATTGGTAAGTATGTTCTTAATAAATTAATGAGAAGATTATAGAATCTTGCTCCAAAGGCCACTGGTGACAGCTTAAATTATGATCGAAATAGGAAACCATGCAAATTTTTCTATCTTGATTTGTTTGGTGTTTAACTACTAATTGCGAGCTATTTTAAACCATATGCGGATATCCCATGATCATGTGAACAGCTAGCGTACTAGAAAAACTAGACTGGAAATAGCTCAACATTGTTTTGCTTGAAATGGCCAGGAAAATTATATCTATCACAAAAAACAGAAAGATAAACTTCAAACTCTCTCTCTCTCTCTCTCTCTCTCTGTGTGTTTATTTTTTTCTTTTGTTGCATGTGTATATGCAACTAGCTAGGTTTGATAATGTTGAGGATAGTTAGTGCAGCTCTCCGAAGTAACATTAATTATATAGTTTGTCAACTACAGTACTAAGAATTGATGCTACTGCCAAGATAAAGAAGAACTCGATTGACACTTCCCATACAGAAGAAACCGAGCTAGCCTGATGTAGATAGAAAGACTTGATATTGCCGCTGCAGCCGCCAAGAATAACTTAGAAGAAAGAAATTGTATGTATATATATTAAGACTAAAGCTGCCTCACCATCCAACTCAGCAACATCACAGTCTGAGCATAACAAATCCACCACAACAGAATATATTCCAGCATAGTGCAGTGCGTCCTCCTTCCAGAATATTCTTGTAACAGAATGCTCAATACGTGTTCCATTGTAATGGCCAATGGTCATAGTTTGTTATACGATGGTGCCTTTATAAGGAAAGGCAATCTGTATCAAAGAATGGTGGAAAAAGGAAATCATTCTTTATCATACTATTACTTTCCCTCTGGTCTGTGTATAGCCTTTTCACAAACACGTTGTGTGCTATTCATTTCATACTTCAATATGGTATCCAGAGCCAACTAAGACCTACGTCTCCTCCATGGCAAAATCAGATAAAACAACCCCACCCTCACCTTCCCTCAACTCGTCCATTGCTACTGTTGCTTCTCATCTTGTTACTATTAAGCTTACCATCGACAACTACCTCCTTTGGAAGGCTCAAATAGAACCTTTTCTTCGTGGTCATCAATTGTTTGATCATCTCGATGGCTCTTCCTCAGCACCTGCTCCAATCATTGATGGCAAACTCAATCCTGCGTATACAAACTGGTCTCTACAAGATCAATTGATCCTATCGGCTCTTAACTCGACTCTCTCAGAATCTGTTCTCAATCAAGTTCTTGAATGCAAAACTGCTCAACAGGTATGGCAAACCTTGCAAAACCTCTTTACTGCCCAGTCCTCTGCCCACATAATGCACACTCACTTTCAACTAGCTACCCTCAAAAAGGGTTCCGAATCCATTACTGAATACTACAACAAAGCAAAATCTCTTGCTGCCACCCTTGGTGCAGCTGGTCATACACTTAGTGACCAGGAATTTACGATTTACTTACTTGCGGGCTTAGGGTCTGATTATGAGTCACTTGTTACTTCTCTTACTACCAGACCTGATCCCCTTACTCATCATCAAATTTATAGTTTCCTTCTCAACGATGAGTCTCGTCTATCTCATCAGACCAACTCCCTACTCTCTGGAACGACTATTACTGCCAATAACACTCATATTCGACCCCCTGATACCTCTAGTCCAGCTACTCGAGGACGTAACCCTTCCTTCCGAGGAGGTCGTCGAGGCCGAGGTTATGGTCGTCGCGGAGGTGGTCGAGGTTCTTCTCCTCAACAAAGTCATTTTTTTCAAAACTCTGAATCACGACCACAATGTCAAGTCTGCCATAAATTTGGCCACACAGCGGCTACCTGTTACTATCGCTATGATCACTCTTATCAAACTCCTCCACCATCATCGTTTGCAGCTCATTTTACCTCTGTTTCCCCACCCATGCCTCCAAATGCAGCTTGGTTTCCTGATACTGGAGCCTCTCATCACTTTACACCTGATCATACAAACCTCAACCTCGACTCTGCGTCTTATCAGGGGTCTGATCAAGTAAGCATCGGAGATGGCAGCTCGCTCCCCATTCAGCATCATGGTTCTGCTATTCTTAACTCTACCTCTCGCAATTTTCTTTTACATAATTTACTTCATGTTCCCTTAATTTCTCGCAATCTACTTTCAGTACGTCAATTCTGTGAAGACAATGCAGTTTTCTTTGAATTTCATTCTAGTGTTTTCTTTGTGAAGGATTCTCGTTCCAAGGTGGTGCTACTTCGGGGAACCGTTGAGAATGGTCTCTACGTCCTTCACTCCACCAACAATTCGTCACCATCTTCCTTGCCCCCTCAAGCCTGTGTTGGTACTCGGACTACACCCTCTCTTTGGCACCTCCGACTGGGTCACCCCTCCTCTCGCACCACTGCATTCACCTTGCAGCATCACCGTCTTCCTACATTGGGCACTAGTCTCTCCGTCTGTTCAGCATGTCCTCAGGCTAAGGCCCATGTACTCCCTCATCCCACGACGTCGACCCGGTCCAATAAGCTTTTTAGTTTAATTTTTCTTGATGTATGGGGCCCGGCCCCTTTACTTTCCACAAATGGGTGTCGTTACTATCTTTCTATTATAGATGATTTTTCCAAGTACATTTGGCTTTTTCCTATGCAAACTAAATCTAATGTGTCGGCTTTAGTTCTTGCATTCTTACGTTTTGTCCAAAATTTTTTTTCCACCACCATAAAATCAATCCAATCTGATTGGGGTGGAGAATTTCGTCCCTTACACTCAATTTTCCAAACTCATGGCATACAACATCGTATCACTTGTCCATATTCTCATCCCCAAAATGGAAGTGTTGAGCGCCGTCATCGACATATTGTCGAGACGGGACTTGCTCTTTTAGCTCATGCATCCATGCCTCATCATTATTGGGCTGAGGCTTTTCAAACGGCTGTTTACCTTATCAACCGCATGCCCACACCGGTGCTCAAGAATAAATCTCCTTATGAAATACTCATGGGTCATGCTCCTGATTATGGATTTCTTAAAGTCTTTGGATGCACTTGCTGGCCCAACCTTAGGCCTTATAACAAAAATAAACTGGCCTTCAGATCTCTTCCTTGTGTCTTCATGGGCTACAGCCCAGACCATAAAGGATATCTCTGTCTTCACATTCCCACGGGCCGAATATACACTTCACGCGATGTCACATTTCATGAGTCCACTTTCCCGTTTGCGTCTGGCTCAGGTTCTGCTTCTCTTCCTTCGTCTACACCACATTTTGTGTTTGCACCTTCTGAGCCCACTACACAAACCTCATCCAGCCCAAATATCCAACCCGACTCCACAACCCTTCATTCCTCTAGGTTTTCATCGCATTCTCAATCACCTCCTTCGACTTCTTCTTCGTCGCCTCCTTTGGAATCTGATGAACCTCCCATTGAATCCCACACTGACCAGCCGCCTCTCACCACTACTCATCAAATGCTCACTCGATCTAAGTCTCATATCCATTGTCCCCTGATTCGTACCGATGGTACTGTGTCCTGGCCATGTCCGAAACCCACGGCGTCTTTATCTCATACCTCCTCTCCTACTTTAACCCGAGATGAATCCTCCATTCCTGAAGAACCTACCTCTGTCTCTGAGGCCTCCAAATACCCAGCCTGGCGTCTTGCCATGCAACATGAGTTTCAAGCCCTCCTCACGAATCATACTTGGGATCTAGTTCCACCGTCACCCCGTTTTAACATCCTTGGCTCGAAATGGGTTCTCAAAACCAAGAGACGAGCTGATGGGTCTCTTGAGCGCCGCAAGGCTCGCCTTGTGGCCAAGGGATTTCATCAGCAACCGGGCTTGGACTATTTCGACACCTTCAGCCCTGTCGTGAAACCCGTTACGATTCGCCTTCTTCTTTCACTTGCAGTCACCTCCAAATGGCCTCTCCATCAACTGGACATTCAAAATGCCTTCTTACACGGTGACCTCGAAGAAGCAGTCTACATGAGGCAGCCACCTGGGTTCGTGCATCCCGATCATCCTTCATACGTCTGCAAGTTACGTAAGTCCATATATGGGTTGAAACAGGCCCCTCGGGCCTGGTTCGCCAAACTGTCTGATTGTTTACATTCATTAGGTTTTCATGGTTCACGTGCTGATACTTCCTTGTTCATTCATCGCACTACCACTGACTGTATTTACATTTTAATTTATGTTGATGATATTATAGTAACTGGTTCAAATTCTTCCTTGATCTCCCAATTTATTACCTCTTTGAGTCAGCATTTTCCGGTGAAAGACTTAGGCAGTCTTCATTATTTTCTAGGCATCGAGGTCACTCGCACCCCTTCGGGACTGTGTCTCTCTCAGTCTAAATATATAATTGACCTGCTACATCGCACAACTATGCATCAGTCTAAACCAGTGACCACTCCAATGGCTTCATCCACTCGGCTCACTGCTTTAGAAGGATCTTCTTTCGAAGATCCTCAATTATATCGTAGTGTGGTCGGGAGTCTTCAGTACTTGTCATTTACACGTCCTGATATTTCGTTTGCTGTTAATAAGGTCTGTCAGTACATGCATCATCCTCGGTTGCCCCACTGGCAAGCTGTTAAAAGAATCCTCCGTTATCTTAATAACACTCGATCATTTGGTCTTCAGTTTTCTTCATCCTCTTCCATTAGCTTGGCTGCCTTCTCTGATGCGGATTGGGCTGGATGCCCTGATGATCGCAGATCCACAGGGCATCCCATGAGTCATGATCAAGACTAGATTCGCCCTGCTCTTTATTAATTAGCAACAAATACTCATGAAGTCTGTATCTTGTGATCTGTTTCTTTGATGATCAATCCCATTGATTGAGGTGTACCTCATACTTTACTATATATATATTTAGAATGCTTATTAATAAAATCATCGCTCAGTACTCTCACGGAACAGCGATCGATCGAGGAGTAAATTTACAAAATATATACAAATGTTTCTTCTCGTACGTTCAACCGATCTGTTAGGAACCTAGCTAACGGGGTTGAACTCGAAGTGATCTGAGACTGAAATATGAAGTGAAGTGAAGTGGCTAATTGAAGAGGGATGTCTGCGATGGTAGTTAAGTGGAAGACATGGAACTCGAGACGGAGCCGTTTTGGGCTTAATCTATGAAGCACAGCGTTTTGGAAATAAATGGAACGACTCGTTTCATGTTAGTAGTTGGGTCTGTCGTTTGGAATATTGTAATTTGTAACATGCAGCGTTTTGTCTTAGCACATAGGAGTAGAGTCTATCGTTTTGTGTCCTGTAACAACGTAGCGTTTTGGGATCAAAGCCAAAACGAAGCGTTTAGTTACTGTGATTTCCTTTAGTCCGTTGTCTGTCCTGTTATCATTTTCTAGAGTTAGTTACAGGGTCTGGGGGTGAGCTGCGTATATGGGAGGGACGTAAGCAGAGGGTATATTTATCTGGAAATTTTCAACTGTTTTGAATCTGTAAGAAGGTTTGGGAATCCCTCGAAGCATTCCTATCGTCAATATAACGTGTGACCCTCTTAAGCATTTCCACAAACACCTTCCATACATTCGCTTATTTCATCGCTGCGTCTCTCAATTATAATTCCATTCAATTCCTGGTTACATCACAGAAATCACAACAAGTTCTTAACAAGTAGTATCTAGAGCCATCGATTCTTCGTGTAAAATTTTCTTATTTATAGTGAATTTGCATTCCAAACGATCCATGAACGCAAGTCCAGTGCCAAACTACATAAATCTGCGTCTTATTCTTCATTTATGTTTGTTATGCCTATCTCTTATTCGCTGCAACTCACGTACGTATTGCCACTCCAGATCACCATCAAGTACCCAAATCCAGACTAATCGAGGTGAGATGAGTTGAGGTGGGTTTTGAATCCAAACCTCTCCTTACTCTCCCTCTTCAGCCTGTCCTTACAAAACAGGGCTTAACACCTCCCATTCAAACCTACTAAAAACTTTGGAGAATGGTATTGGGTCATTCGGCGAAACCAGGCCTCATCTGCATTCAGAGTTTTTGACTTATGTTCTTAATTAATGTGAAGATAGAATGTTAATGTTCCAAAGGCCGGCACTGTCGACATCTGATGGTATTCACGAGAAAAGTATGATTGAAATGGGAAACCATGCAACTTTTTTCTATTGTAATTTGCTTGGTGTCAGATGTTAACTTGTGAGCCATTTTCATCCAGAAGACCTCTTGTCCATGGTCTTTCTAGAAATGGATAGATATATATATCATTAAAAAAGATAAATTTCAAGCTCTGTTTTTTGATAATATTGAGGAAGTTATTGCAGCTCTCCGAACTTATTTTTGTCAACTATAGAAGAACTGCAGCTGCTGCCAAGAATAAAGAAGAAATCGATCGATCTGGCCGGCCTTTCCTCAAAGAAGAAGATTGAAAAAAAAATAAACATGTATGAAGTTGAAAGAACAGAGTACTGCCTAAAATCTTGGGTGAGAACAGAGATGTGTGTTCAGATTTACCATTTCAAAGGTGAGATTCTACATCTTTATCAATCAATCAGATCCTACTGACATAAAATCTTGGGTGTATTAATAGCATTTGAGTCCATGTGTTTTCAAATGCTTAGCAAGGTTCCTAATAATTAAGGGCCCAATCCAAATTTTAACATAAAAACCCGCCTCTAGCCGAGTTAGGTTACAAAAGAGGAGCCCGCTAAGCTTTAAGATCACACTCACTCAAGCCCACCTACTCGTAGAAAAGTGGGCCTTTCAATCCCATCCAAACCAGATTACCGTGTTAGTTATAATTGTCATGTTCTAGCAATCAATCTTGTGGGTTTGATCTCTAAGCTCCCAAGTATATTATATATTATAAAACATTGTCTAAGTAGTTAATATAATAATATTAGACTACAATTATATTACTTATATAATGAGATACTATTCTTTAATTTTAATAAGATAAAATGAAGAGTTTATCCTTTAATTTTAATTTTCTACTATTCTTAGTAAACACAAGAATTAAAAAGCTAGGAGAAAATATATGGCCCCAAGAACATTAATTTTGGCAATGTCTCCCCAAACTATTAAAAAATTGAAACCTACCCCTTTTGTAAACAATTCCAACAACACATTTTTCACTAAAAAGTACAACAAAATCGCATATAATCATAAAAAATTCATAAATCCAACAAAAAAACCAAAATAAAATTACAATTCAAACCAAACAAACAAACCGAACCAAGTAGTATTACACAAATCTTCATATTTATGCATAGATCCATGGGCCGCGGTCATAGGTCATAAAGATATGTGCACATTCTTCCAAGAGATTTATAGGTAAATCTTTATGGCCATGGTCGTGGGTCATAAAACTTGTAAGCCCACGACAGCCGTGGGTCTTTTCGTTTATAGATCCATGACTGCGACAATGGTCTTAGATTGTGGAGACTATGGCCAAGCTGTGGTCTTACCATTGCGGCTTGGTCGTGATCCACGATAATGGAGAGAAGTTGGCTTAAAGGAGGAGGAGAGAAGAAGAGAAGAGTGAGGAGAAGATAAATGAGAAATAAAAAGACAGTGAACACACTAAATGGCTGCTAAGGTGTGAAAGGAAGGAGAGGAAAGAAGAGGATATGAGGGGAGAATTGGAGGAAAGGAGAACGAGGAGGAAGTTGGGAATGAGGGAAATACGAGTAGAGAAAAATGTAGTATTTATAGTTAGGATTTTTTTAATATATATATATATATACATATATATTGGGCTGGGTAGATGGGTGAAATCCGAGTGGGCCAAGGTCCAACTCAGCACCTGGCCCCAGCATTTCAAATAGGCTTTAATCCGCTTGTCCGCCCACCGTATGCAGGCAAATGCCTCCACCCATCCTAGGTGGGGTTGGAGGGTGGGCTGAATGTGGGGCCCGCCCAACAAGCCTAGACACTTCCAACCAAGTTATTTCTTCTTGCAAACCAATCAACCATTTCAAGATAGGTGGTAAAAAAAAAATCAAATGACAGTTATTAGTTCTAGGAAACTTTACCAACATAATCAAGAGTAATGTTAAATACAGTCATAAGTTGTGCAAGTGTCGCGTACTCATTTTAAAAAAAAGTGATGTCCAGTACTATTAAAAAATTAATTTTTTCATATGGACAAATTATATTTGCAGTCATAGAATGCGCAAGCACCGCGTACTTCTTTTAAGAAAAGTGAGTAAATATCAGACTTACATGAAAAAATTAAATTTTAAATAATGAACCTCACATTTTTTTCAAAAGGAGTGTGCAGCACTTGCACAAGCCATGATTGTATCTAACTTTATTCTTTCATATGAGTTCCATATTTATTCACTTAATTTTTTCAAAAAAATTGTGCAACACTTGTCCATTTTATGACTGCAAATATTGTTTCTCCATGATCTATACCATTAATATAATTATATAAAAGTAAGTCTATAGTTATCCAATGTGGCAACCAATCCTCGAAAATGGAAAGTAAAAAAAAATAGTGGAGAGAAACACGTTGGAAGCAACGTTTAAAGTCAGGAATGCCATACCATTAAAGTTGAAGAAAAACATGTTAAAAGCATTGTTTCAATTTTTTGAAAGTAATCGCCACAAATTAACCACAATCTTTTTTATTAAAATAATAACCACAATTCTGAAATTTAAAAAACTGTCAGTTGCCAATATAGAGTTTCCATCCTCTCATAAATTGTTTTGGATCAATCAAAACAAATTTTCAACTATCAATTTACGGTTTAAGATGCAAGGATAGAGGAAAGGGTCAACCTTCTAGGTGCAAATCTGAGAAATTAAGAAGAATGGGCAAAGCTGTGGCAACTAAAGATTTCAAATGCTTGCAAAACCTTCCTGTGGAGAGCTTGCTTAAAAGCTCTTCCCACCAATTTTAATCTCTATAAGAAAAAGGTGCTTGAGAATCCAAACCGCCCTATATATACAGGAGATAGAGACAGTAGAACATACTCTTTGGCAGTGTACTTGAGTTCAAGATGTATATATGGTGCCAAGGTTCCCAAAAGATTCAGAAATGTAAGATTCATAATTTAGCATTCAAGGAATTATTGGAGGCTATGTTTAGTCCATTACCAAAAGAAGTAATGGAAGAACTGGCTACAACTTCATGGTTGATTTGGAAAAGAAGGAATGAATTAACTTTTAGAGATGAATTTACTCACCCAAGCTTGCTGATGCAGCAATCCAAACAACTCATGCAAGATAAAATAGGCAATAGCAATAACAGATCAGAGGGCAGATCAGTAGAGGAACAAGAAATATGGACAGCTCCACCACAAGGCTATTATAAAGTAAATTGCGAAGGAAAGGGTTTGGGGGATAAAACCAACAGTAAGGTTGGCGTTGGAGCAATAGTAAGGGATTGGGAAGGAACAGTTTTGGCTATACTGATCATGAGATTGAACAAAGATCTATATCCAGACCCGTGTTTAGCTGAAGCAATGGCAGCCCAACATGCAATTGTTTTCTGTCAAAACTTGGGGTTTAAGCACATTATTTAGAAGGTTACGACTCTTTACAAGTAGTGAAAGCAATGCAGCAAAAAGAACTGTGGAAAGAAACAGAGATGATTTTATGAGATGCCAAGTTATTAGAGCAATGGCAATGACCATTCTGCCAATTCTAAATTTTTACTAAAATTTGAGATTTGGTCAGAACCTTTGAAGAGGTTAATTTTTTTTATTTTATTTTATAAACACACCATATATTAATGAATAATTTAATTTTTACTGTCCAAACAAATTATTTAACACGAAGAAGAAAGGAAGAGAAATGAAGAAGAAAGGAAGAGAAAGAGAATACATTTTAATAAAATATTCATTTGGTTGGTGAATAGTAACTCATCAACTATGACTTTCGTTTTTCATAGCACTAGCATTGGTTTCTCTATATGCATCTTCAAAATCACATATTTTGAAAATTGATTTTGCATATCAAGAAAAACTTTTACATTGGATTATACATATTTGAACCAAATAATAATAATAATTTTTTATTTTTTATTTTTTTCTTAAAATTTTTTATTTTTTTTATATATTTTACAATTAGCACCATGTGCTAAAAAATACCAATTCCATATATCTAAATATTACCAATTTCATATATCAAAATGATCAATTTTATCAATAAATATGAATATGTAGTAAAAAACACTTTGTATCATTAACTTAATATAAATTTCATATATCAAAATCATCTTAATACAAATTTCACAAAGTTGATTTTAATGGGTAGGGGAGAGATAAAAAAACAACAAAATAATGTTTGGAGAGTGAATAGTATTTATTCATAGCTATGCAAAATTTTAAAGATGCATAATTCAATGTAGACCAATTTAGAAAGGTATTATGCAAATATGAAGATGAATATGAAGATGCATAAGCCATTATCAATGCTCTTAAGTAGCTCATAACTTGACTTGTAGTGATATGGCTAGTCCAATATTACAGCTGATTTTGGAAAAATATATTCAAAATTTAGACTTGACTGACATTTGACTAGTCGTGCTCTTACTAGCCACTTTTGAAAGCTGGTCTATCAAGTATATTAGGAGAGATGTGAATAAATCATCACATGCTATAGCAAAAGAATGCACTAAGAATATCTGATTTCATTGTTGATGTAGAGGATATTCCTCTATTTTCTCTCTGGTCTAGTGAATCATGAATAAAGTATGCTATTCCTTCAAAAAAATAAAGTTACGGTTTAAATAAATAACGTTCCGTATTTATTCAAAGCAAAAGAAATAAAAAAGATAGAACCACGTACTGTTTTGAAAACTTCGCGTGAGTATTGATCGATCATTTTGCCGATGTGTCTCACAGCCCCATTAAAATCTCAAGTACAGGGTCACAACGTCGTACTATCCCATCACTCTGAAGTCTGAACAAATATTCGTACTTTTTCGGATTTGGTATAGAGATCAAGCTAGCTACACCGTTTAGACAATCATATCGCGTAAGATATATTAATCTAGTATATGGTAAGGCCTCGTTACATAAAGTCAGATTTCTTCATCTATTATCTCATGCATATAGCATTCGAAACTGATCTCTACCTCTGTAAAGACAACAGACTTGATGATGGAAATAATGACAATGGCAAATTGGCTCAATATCAGGTTTTAATGATTTGAAACTTCGGTCCTTCGCTATTTTGTAGTGATGACAGTTTAAATTCGAGAGGCCAGGGATCATCAACAATATAGACCATAGTTAGACATTAATGGTTTTAGAATTATTATATATTAATGTTGATAAACTTCATATAATTTGTGAGAAGATATTTGAGAAGTACGGACGGGTTATCATGAGGCTAGCTATTGATCCTGGAGTTAAAAAAAAAAACTTTGGTTATTGATTTATTAAATTTAACAGCCCTCTTGTAATTCTTTTTTAAAATATTTTTTATTTTATTTTATATAAAAATGGACCATATTCCATTCATGATAGAGGATATATAAATTTGACTTAAAAACAAGTCAGTCACAAACGTTTATAGCTTCCCAACATACTTTCGTGGCTGACATGGTTTAGTCCAGACGACAAATCTCTAAAGACATAAGTCTAAGAGATCCATCGTGCACAACTCTATCATCGACAGAGTAACAGTAACCAGGTGACAAAACCCATATCCCGACTACGCGGAGTAGGGTGCACCAACCCCATACATCGCCTAAGCGGAGAGGGGGGATCACACCCTTCGAACCAAGTCCGAAGGGATCAGACCATTTATGAATTTTTATTTTTTAAAAGGAAAAGACAAAACACGAAATAAAATACAATAGAAAAGACCACTGTGAAAACGAAAAAAGACAGTGCTCCAAGGGGCTGCAGTGGCACGTGCAGTCACGCGCCACTCTAGGAGGAAAACTGTCAACCGATCTGAAGGTTCCGGACTCACAGACCCCAGAGGCGCCGTGCGTGGCGACGATAGAGGGCCTGTTAGGGATCTCGGTATTGTCCCTAACACTAAGGTCCACGAGTTTACCTTGGTGAAGATGACGACCGAGTGATCTTGCCAACTTGCTTGGCCTTCCACAAAAGGATGGTGTTTGAGTGATGGAATAATGATGAACTTAGGTAGGCTAAGTGTTCAGGCTAAGGCAAATCAATGTGGGTGGCTAGACTTGTTTTTTAGTGAAGTACCAAGATGATGGGATAGGAGTGTTCTAAGAGATGATTATGGGTGTTTGATGCAATGAGAATGGCTTAAAGGTTGCCCTTGATGTTTGGGCCACTTGGATGGTGATTAGGGTAGATATGGTATGGTGTAGTGTAGCTAGGGTTTTGTGGGATGGCTAGGGTGGATTTCGAGATTTGCAAGAGTTGGCTTAAGGTTGGAGTTTAGGATGATGCTAGGGTTTGTGAATGAGATGGAAGAGTGAGGCTAGGGTTCGGTGGCTAAAGAACAACTAGGGTTGCCGAATTGGTGTGGTGGAATTAGGGTTGGCGTGTTGGAGGGAGTTGGCTAGGGTCTGGTTGGTTTAGGGATGTATAAGGAAAATTTGTAAGATGAAATGAATTTTTGAGGGAAGAGGGAAATTTAAATTTGAATTTGAATTAAGATGACAAGTCAATAGTTGACTTAGAGAGATTGTAGGAAGAGTGATTTAAGAAATTGAAGAAGATTTGCAATTTCTTAAATTAAGGGATTTGGATTTGGGATGTGAATTTGAATATAGTAAGAGGATGTCAAGACTCCTAAAAATAAAGAATCACCTTATGGAGTTTTGAGGTGGACGGCTAGGGCTTATGTAGATGATGAGGCTATTTATGGTAAGTGACAAAGATGGTAAGATGGAAACACTAGGGTTGGAAGATAATGATGGACGGCTAGGGTTTGTGTTTAGGGTTTTGGAATTAGGGTAAGGATGTGGTAGCTAGGGTTGGCCGAACAAGGCTAGAGAGTAATTCTAGGAAGTTGTTCCTAAAATCTAAGAACTCAATTTGGAAAGGACTTGGCCGAGTATGGTGAAGTAGTTGGGTCAACTAGGGTTCCTAAATTATAGGAACACTAGTTTGGCAAGTGAAGTGGGCGGTTAGGTCAAGTCCAAATAAGGTAAGTAATAGCCAAATAGGACTTTGCACCAAGGGGGAAAGTGTGTTTCGGCTAGGCTAGGGTTTGAAGAGGCAAATCAAATATGGAAAGTTGACAAACAATGTGTTGGTCGACTTTTATGGATTGTATGGATTGGAAGAGCAAACTTATGAAGAACACCAAGAACAAAATGAAGAACACTCAAGAACAAGAGCAAAAATACTTATGAACTTGAATGAACAAAAGAATGACAAAGATAAATCAACACTTGATTCACGAATTGCACAAGAATTAAATAAACCTCATATGTTGATAAACACAACTTGGATTCACGAATTGCACCAAGTTGCAAGAACAAGATAGATTGAACCACACCTATTCACGAATTGCAAGGTGTGATACTCTCTTAGGGGATTCACGTATTGCACCCCAAAGAGCCCAAGTGCCTTAGCACCGAATGGTGATCTCAAGAACAAAATAGTCTACCCACTAGGGAATTTGCCAAAAGATGTAAATACAAAATCTAAAGGTCTTATTTATAAGAGTTACAAGTTAGAAATCCCCAATAGGTCTCTTAGAAAATAAATAATTAAATAATAAAAAATAATATAGTTGGCATGTGCCAAGTTGACCCATGGCATGCATGAGCCGATGGGTGGGCTAGGCTGGCTCATGGCATGGCTGGCATGGTTGTTGGCATGTGGCTGACAGGGCCCTGGGCTGGTCTGGGCGCTGGCATGGCCCAGGTAGGGTGCCTGGGCTCTGGGCTCTGGGGCGCGCGCGTTGGGCTGCGCATGCTGCGTGCATTGGCCATGTTGAACGGGTTGGCTTGGCCACCAGCCTCCTTAGGCATCCTGGGAATGTCAAGGCAGGCCCCATGGCATGCCCATGAGGCTATTTTAGGGTTGTTTAGCCTTGTCTCTACATGGTTAGTGGCTTGGCCATGGGCCATAAAATATGGAGTCCTACCAGGGTCTTCCAATAGTACGTGAAAGTCACTTGCCAAACGTCTCTAATAATTTTAAACCGCGCGTGCGAGCAACTCGTGGCTCCTCACGGAATTAAAATATCTTCTAATACTTATGAAAAAAGATTCTTTCATTAGTTATTATCAGAACTAATTAAGAGTCTCAACTCTCAAGGGTAGAAAAAGTGACACATGAAAATCTTACAATATTTATTACTTATTTATTATTGCCGAAAATATTTATGCTGGCACAGCAATAAAATTTGTAGGACCAATTTATTTTTCATTACTATTTTAAAAGAGTAGTGCTAGCTGAGCTATCTAAAACTTACAGTTTATATGACCATTTTGACGTGGGACCATCAATTAATGTCACGCATTTTATAAAAAAAAATAGAAAGAAAAATACTAAGATCTAGTTTCTATCTACGATTCTACCTATTGTGTCGTGTTTTTAATTAACTTTTTAATAAATCATGTGATACTAAGTAGTGTCTCGTTAAGAGTATCATCTGATCAATAAATTTCAGATAGCCAAATGCATTATTCATTTTAAAATGCATACACCACGTAAGCTATGTACATGAATAGAAACGTACGGAAGAAACATAGTTTCACTTAGAAGTGTATGATCCTCATCAACCTGACTCATCCACCCCAATCAGAGAATCTTTAATTATTCGAGACTTTGAGCACAAAAAAGAAGGGCGGCCAGATTTCATTGCGCATGACCGGAAAAGAATCATATTGATCATGGTGACTATTTTTATTTGGGTTAGTTACACAATTAGTTGATGTAAAATGACATTCATTAAAGAAGTTAATATAAAATGACACTCATAAAAAAAGTTGATATATAATGATCTTTCAACTTTAATTTATTTCCTCAACAATATTCTCTTTTTTTTTTTTTTAAATAAAAGATAAAAAATAGTTTTGACAATCGATTGAAACTTGGAAAAGTTAATAAAACAAAATAATTTAAAAAGTAGAAATAAAAAGCTCCACTACATGCAAGAGATGACATAAATATTCGAAGGATTAATACAAATTAAGAGATTGCAAGTCAAATGATCAAATTTCCTTTTGCAGGTCCCTTTCGCTTCCCTCTTTTTATTTTATCTTGGTATTGTATTTTTTATAAACATTTTTTATTGTTTTGTATCGTGGTTGAGTTGTTTAATTTTTTGATGCCTGAGTTTAGATCTTTTGTTAAAATTTGTAACCCCATGCATTTAGATATAACTACGGTTTTTCTTCGTTATAAAATGAGGTTATCAATAAAATTGAGCTACCGTCTTCTTGATAAAAATAAAAAAATTCAAATGATCAAGAGAATGTAAACTATATATGTGCGGGTTATAGGCTAGTTCTGTGGATAATTGCAAAACTAATTTTGAGAGCTTGTTCATGAAAGAATAATCTATAGCAGCCCAAAAGTTAAAACACCCCCAAAAAACTACAAAAGAAACTTTGAAAAACTCAAAAACTAAAAAGGCAAACTTCCGATAAAAAAAAACAAAAATTCTATATACAACCGTCCTGCGTCTTCGTTGTCGCATCGCATCCCACGTGGCAAAAATAAAAACGGCATCGTTTTGTAACAGACAGAAGGGCCTCTCGTCTTCCCCATTTCGCCCCACAATTTATCTTTCTAATTTCATCTTCTTCTTCTCCCTTTTGTCACAATTACCTTTCGTCTTCGAGAAAGCCGCAGATCCACCCACGAGTTCTTGCCGAGCTTGCGCAATAGATAGCATAACCTGATGCGATTTTTCCATCTCACAATCTTCAAGCCAGTCTTTGGGCCAAGTCCTAGAACAGAAGATGGCTTGGTCAAAGATAATATAATCCTTTTGATGAGTTTCTGGTATGGCGTGCGCATTATCCATGGTTTTATTGAACTTTCTTTTCCCATTTTTGGCTATTTCAGCATCGTCTTCTAATTTTACTTCTTGAGCTTCCAACATTATGGAATCCGAACCCATATCGAACCAAACTACTCTCAAAAGTCCAATTCCTCTTCCGAACTAAAGTTTTTCTCAAGATTGAAAGCAATAAAAATGAGAGAGAGAAATTAATTAAGAGAGAGTTTTGTTGGACTAAAGTTTTTCTTAAAAAAAAAAAGGCATCGTTCAACTGCCAATAAACCAGAGAAGAGAGAAATTAAGAGAGAGTTTTGTTGGACTAGCAGCAAGTTATGTACTTCTTGAGAGAGAGAGAGAAGTCTGGACAAAAAATAAGAGTCTGGTTTCGCATCTAAGCTAGCCGCAGATTTCGTTTTTGGTTTTCTCTCATTTCTACATTTTTTTTATTTTTTATTTTTTAATATTATTAGACTGACGTGGTAGTCAGCAGGTGCCGCGGCGGGGACACATCTCGGTTGTCTCTAAAATTTCTGAAAAAAAAATAACAAAAGAGAGAAGAAAAAGAAAGCGAACTACAAATTGTGTGGCTGGCGTAGGTAGTTTTGAGCACCATCAAGCCGATCAAAGGTGGAATAAAAGTCAATAAAGCAAAGAAGTAAAACCACGCCATGCGCGCCAACAAAGGTACTGATGTGATTGACTGACTTATTTATAATGAAAGAATGCCCCATGGTGGATTAGGTCAGAGAGACGAGAGAACCGAGGATATAAGAAATAATAACGCCCGCCGAAAGTGATCTGCGGTAGATTTTGGAGATCTTCATGTACGTAACTTAAGAGACCAAACCCCCTTCAATCATGCATGACACCGCGCTCTTCGTGGAGTAGGTCATGTCGCGCCAACCCAAAGTTTGATTTTCGAATATAATTAACTTGCTCAGCCCCAACTAGACTCGGTATTCTCCGAGAATTAAAAATTCGTTTAAATTTAGAAATGAGTAGAGATAGATATAAATAATAGAATAAATATTAAATTATTTATTATATATTTTATAAAAATTTAAAAAAATTATAATAATAAAATGAGATTAATTGAAATGTATTGAATTTTAAATTCAAAAGAAGCCTAAGTACAATAATCACACATCACGCGGATTCTCAAAATAGACACCTACGACTATAGTTTATAGCGGACCGTTTTTCATCTACTTTCGTTTTGAAAAAAAAAGTAAATTCGTTGCAATAGACTGAAAGATATCTCATATCACGGTCGATATATCGTCGAGGTTGAAGTAGATCGACAGCTTAAGGTTCCGTTTAATGTTAAGTTGAATTCAGTTGAGTTGAGTTCTTTATAAATAATAATGAATTAAATAGTAAATAAAATTATGTAAAATTCATCTAAACTGAGTTTAAAATATATTTAAATATTAAGATGATTTTAATACTTTTTATGAAAAATTAAAAAAGGTTATGAGTCTCGCATATAAATATATTTTAAGTTGAAAAAAGTAGTGTGTCCCACGTGTAAGAAGGTTTTGAGTTATGATGAATTTAATAATTTGAAAGTAAGTGTTTAGATGTTAGACTTAGCTTAAAGTTACACTGAATTTAACTGAACTTAGCTGAGTTGCAGCCTAAATTAATTGGCTAGACCACAAGATTGATGTACTTCAAAATTACATTACAGTTAACACACATTACATATACACAAAATATAAAAAACATCCTACATCCTTAACACACATCGATGAAAAAAAAAAAAAAAAATTTTACTGGGGATGGCGCATTGTGCGGCTGCTTCCAGCAATTCTCTTACATATATACGTGGTGACCTAATAGATTAGGACTTGCAAAAATGCAGAATAAGATCTCTTAAATATGTTCCAAGTCAGTGGGCAAATGATCGACATCATTTTGCGAAAAACGGAAACTTTGTTCATATATAATTAGAAAGGAAGGTGAAATTAATTAAGCCATCTTGGAGGATCACTACATTTTATATAAATGTGAATACATGAATCACTTTAATCATGGGCACAGTTTGAAATTTTAATAGGGATTGGAATAAATAAAGAGTATAAACTACTAAATTTAATATATGGGTAATTAGAAGTGCGATTTACATATTAATTTAGTTAAAGCTTTAGTCCAATTTTAACAAGAAGTGAATCCGTTAGATGTGGGATACGTGTTTCTTATGTCCTGTTAGGGGACACGTGCTCAACATCCAACGGGTTCAACTCAACAACAATTGAATTCAAGCATTGGTACCCAAGCCAAGCCTTTTTTATTCTAATTAAGCCGAAGGTATGGTAGCAACAACTATATATAGTCAAATATTAATTTATATCGTATCATGATCATGTCATCATATTTTAACAATATTAATTATATATATAACAATATTAATTCAGCGGCATTTTTTTCACAATTAAAACTTAAACACGCTAATAATAATAATAATAATACAGTTATTTTATAATTAAGCAATATATATATATAATATAATGTCACTCATCAATAATACTAAAAATGTGTTTGATCTTATAATTATCTGTTTGAGGCTCGGGCATGTAAAATTCATGAGAAAGTGTTCGGCTTAAGACAAGAATTAATCGGGTCAGTGATCTATAAATAATGAGCCAATTACCAGTGTCACTTCTTAATTCTATCGTACTCTTAACGTTAAAGTTCGTAAAAATGCTTAAAGTTGGCGTACTCACGACAATGCTTCTTCTCATGCCCACGATCATGCACGCATATCATGACTATCCATTTGCGCCGGCGAACCAGGGAATCCTCATCCCCCCCGCTTCGAGAACTAGTCATAGCGCCGCCGTGTTTGATCACAACATGGCTCCTTCGCGTCGCTCGCTGCAGAGGGCTCCGATAATTCCCTCTAAACCCAACCCGGCCACACATATCCCTGGTCGACCACCGCTGGAGAGGGCTTTTGTGCCTCCGTCTACTCTCAATCGGGGCACGCCTATAACAGATATTGATCTGAACTCGATCGGTGAAACTGCGGAACCTTGAGAACTAATTAAGCAAGGGTTCGAGTTCGATGTGAGAGCATTCCCAACTACCAGTTATCGGCACTACTACTGGCTACTACGTACCTTAATCGATGGAGTAACAGTCCTACTGGCTATACTAGATGATCAGAATGAAGAAAAGATAAAGCAGGTCCTATTCTCAGCAATATCATGGTGAGCTCTGCATATATATAAAATGATAGGTAATGAGTGAATCACATCTGTACTTCATCTTTTTAATTACAATAATGAAAAAACTTTATGATTATTATACGTGGAGTTCAAGGTTATTATTTACTTATTTATACTGTCAGGCTTTTTATTTAATTTGTGGGTTAAGTACTTAAAGAATTAGGGTTTTTAGTGGCTTGGTCTTAATTGGTTGAATCCTGCAACAAATCCAAAACTTTTCAATGGGTTTATCGTTTCCATCTCATGAATTACCGAAAAGGAGTATCCTATAAGCACACAACGAAAGGACCGAAAAATAAAGATTGTAAAAATCACTACGGATTCTTGATCTCCTTGGACAAGCAAGGGAGGCAGTACCAAATGTTTCAACATGACTGACATCGATCTGCTTGTAGTTGGCAAACCAATGTTTTTGGAGAAAGGTAGCTGTTGCGAAGAACAAGAATTCATCTCCTTTCATAGATGTAGCATTTCGAGGCTAATCATGTTGGGCCCTCTAATTATTCATCCTAATTCTTGGGCATTTTCGGCTGGTTCATGACAATCGATCTATTAATCTTACTTGCCAAACAAAAATGAAATAATTAATCTTTCACATGAACTGTAAAGCACAAAGATCCCAAACCGTGAAATCTTAAACACATTTATCTATCATTAAGGGTATAAATCAAATCCAATATTCAGTATCATTAATCATGGTCAGCAACGAATGCATGCGTAAACACCGTACTGTTAACGTACCCTACAAAGCTAAGGAAGAGATCAAAGAAAGCAGCGGTGCAAAACATGATCATGTCCCAGTCCCTATATATCCGCACCAATCTGCAACTTGATATTCTGGTCCAGTTGGCATTTTGGAAAGATTGAGATCATCAAGAGGAAAGTGATACAATGGATCAATAGGAAAGTGAGATATTTTATTCATGAATTGTAACTCTGTGTCAAGGGACCTTTCCAATTAACCGGCTATGGTAGAACATGAAGGACTTGGAGTGCATCATCAAGTTTACAAATTACGAAAGAATATTAAAAAAATCTCGCGTCGAAGAAACCTCGCGTCCCATCCAACTAGCTGCCACTGCACACATTCCAACTAATTAGACGGCCTCTCGATCTGTTTATAGTTTTTCTATTCATCTTCGTCTATATATTATAGAGTAATGCTACATACAGTCGTGTAATGTGCAAACGCTATGCAATCGTTTTGAAAAAGAGTGGAGTCCACTATTAAAAAATTAATTTCTTTTCATATGGGTCTCATATTTATTCACTTTTTTCAAAACGACTGCACGACGCTTGCACACTCATGACTGCAAATATCATTTCTCTATATTATATGTTTCTGCAGCAATCCTTCACGTCAATGGCTTGTGATTATACTTCATATTGTTTAATTTCCATGCTTAATTTTGATTAGAAAACGAAAAAATCAGTGTCAAGAATGACAAGAAATTACAGACGTGTTTTTCGTCCAACTCAAAAGTGATTTGATACTTCGGATGCCTATGCCCGTAGCGTATGATAACAAAGGTTAACAATTTTCACAATGTCATCATAGGGTCCATTTTATTTTCTAGAGCTTTAGCAAGGTGCCTAAATAATTAAGGTGTAGTATCACATATAGTTGTAGGGTGTATAAGTGTAACACAGTCATTTTGAAAATAATATAATTTATTATTAAAAAATTAATTTTTTTTTTTATATTTACTTACTTCTTTTAAAAAAATTACGTAATATTTATACACTTTATAATTGTAAATATCATTTCATCAAGTGTGTAATCCAAAACTCCAATTTCAGGCGCATCGATTTTCCAAAAAAATAAAAAAGGAAAAGAGAAATTCAGGCGCATCGGCTGGTGGGAAGTGGGAACTGGGAAGCCAAATTTGACCGATGGGCTTTCTTATAAGAAAACCCGCCTTTAGACCAGAAGAGGGCCCATGAAAGATTTTGGGCCTCACCTCACATAACCCTTCTACAGAG
Organism: Juglans mandshurica; assembly: GCA_022457165.1. Taxonomy (NCBI): domain Eukaryota; kingdom Viridiplantae; phylum Streptophyta; class Magnoliopsida; order Fagales; family Juglandaceae; genus Juglans; species Juglans mandshurica. The sequence goes on along the minus strand of CM039620.1, from coordinate 2,514,664 downwards.
AATTAAGGCTCGAATGGGTAAATAAAAGACTGGTTGGAAATGGGGTTTTCAAACCAATTATGCGGTTTTTAAAATTCAATCATGTGGTTACAGCCCTAATCGAGTAAGTTGAAGCAAATAGTAGTTGCTCTACTCAAGCTCCATTTTAGAAACCAATCTCAAGCTAGAAACCGAACTCCATTTAGAGATGTTTGGTTTGAGCTCCAAAAAATTTTGAGAAATTTTCTCTAACTGAATGAGGACCACCTTTTTAGAAGAGGTGCTTGGAACCTGCATACTTTATGACTGTAAATATCATTTCTCTATTCAATTTATTCATAATAAACAAGATGTAATCCTCAAAATTTCTCCCTCCCATTCTCACTTCCATATTTTGTTTTCATTTTTTATTGTATTTAAATTTCTATCATGTTATTAGAGCCATTGATTAATGCTAGGCTTGAACGTGCTAAGATTTTTTTGTGATAGTTGCTTAATCATAATAAGGAAAAAGTAGTTGTCAAAGTTTCTTCTCTATCATTCTCTCTCCTCATTAATTTCTTCTCAATTTCTATTTTATTTAAATTTCTATCAATATATGCATATAATATAACCATATAAATAGTTAAATATATATAACATGATTATACACCAATTAAAGTTGTATAGTATATATTATCTAGCATTCTAATTACTTAAATACATTAATATTGATAAAAAATTTAATTTTTCTGTCAAGATTATTTTTATAATTAATTGTGTCAACTTTTAATTTTGGTTTATGTTATTTATGAGTTTCATTTTTTTATATTTTAAATTAATATGGGATTTAAGAACAACAAACTAGTAGTACTACTGTTTGTTGAATCTTTTTTTTTTTCAAGAGTATTGTTTAAGTCCGTTAAATTAATTTATAACTTTTGGTTTTACGTTTTTTCTGTTTCCCTATTTTTCAATATTAGTTTTCCTTCTTAACCTCTTTTTAATTTAATATGGTTATTACTATAATTATGTACCTTTTCTTGAGAATTTTTCAGGTGTATTTTTTTTTTCTTTCTAGGGGGATAATAGGGTACATTGTAATTGCTTGGTACATAGTTTGGGGCCGGGGTACATTGTGAAAGTTGAAAACTTCGGGGGGGGAAATGCAAAATTGCATGACAATTTGAGCGCAATTTGTGTATTTCTCTCCATTTATATATATATATATATATATATATATATATATATATATATATATATAATCTGCTCAGTATATACTGTAGTATTTTTTGTAGAAGCTGATGTGAAAAACAAAGAACAAAAATAATTCAGGACTTAAACATGCACTATCCACATGCATAAGAAAGAAGAAATATATATGATTTTGAATATGTTGAATCGAACTGATGATCAATGTTGGTGGAGCCGCATGCATGGGGAGTAGAGGTGGCCATGGCTCCTTGAGAACTTTATAATTTTAATTTCAATATAGGTAAAAAAATGATTTTCCCCTAAAACAAAAACTCATGAAATTCCTCAAAAATATGAAAACTATAATTCTAGTTTTTAATATTAAAGAAAACTCAACTCTTTATTTTAAATCCGAAACAATCTAAACAAGAATACACATGATTAAACTTTAAAGAACTTAAAAATCAATCCCTGATTATTTTTAAAATTTGAAGACATAAGTAATCTCTTCAATTCATTTTTCCCCTTCATAACTACAAAACTAATGGAAGAATCTAGACCTCCTCAAAACCAAAATAAAAAGATCGAACACTTTGAAAAGTCCCCAAATTAATTAAAAAAAAAAAAAAAAGACGACTTCCCCAAAGTATGATCAGCAGCAGTACCTCCTACAAAGCCGAAGGCCGAACCAATGAATCGGCAGACAGCCCTCGTGGGCTAGGTGGAAGAGATGAGATGAGAGTAAAAGGATTGGCCATAGAAAAAGTAATATTCCAATTCAAAACAAGAAGCATTTTAAAGCAAAGATGTAAAACCGCCACCAACAAAGGTGATCAAATTGAATTAATAATGCCTTTTGGCCACGAGAGAATCAAGGATTTAAAAAACATGCAATACAGCCCACCGAAAGGTGATGGTGTGCACTGTGCATGCCCGCCGAAAGTTGATGTTGAACATGCCCTCCGAAAGTGTAAAAGATTATGGGATTGATGATGAGCATGCGCATCGAAAGTATAAGAGAATATGAGGTTGGTGATGAGTATGCCGGCCGAAAGTATAGAATATATGGGTTTCATAACAATACGAATTAGCTCTATAAGATGGATTGACGATCGATAAGCTAGCATGTCCGCCGAAAGTTAAATAATATTCGATCGCCATGTGAACTTCGAATCAAAAGTAATCCGCGAATGCAATGTTCATGTTGACAAAAGAAGAACCCCTTTGCTCATGCCTCGCCAAGACCAGTGAAGATGCATGGATGCGCGCGCGCGCACACATATATATATACATATATTTTTATGTCGTACGATAGGCAATATTGAAAACCATGTCTTAACCGCGGTCCAAGATAAATAAAGCGAAGATATTTACAATCCATGGATTCTTTTATGCACATCTTTCTCTCCTCATAATGCGTGGTACATGTAGTACTCGAAAGATAATTTCCTTAATTTGTACTCAAAATTAAAGAATCACATAGATCGCGCATGCACTATATATATATAAAATAAAATAAACTGGAATAAAGCCACAATCGAATAATCAAACAAAATAATGTGAAATCTAATCAGCTTTATGTATGAGCTTCCCCAATGGCAAGGCTCCAGTACTAGCGACAAAGAAGTGAAAAAATAGTCCAACAAAATAGTAATGCAAAAATCAATCCGATTGCCTGCAGCCAGCTGTATCTCATGTTAATTAACATCATACTTTATTAAGAGCACAGCAAAAGGTTTTCCACTTTTTGTTCATTACTTGCGTAAAGCATGGCTATAAAATGGAAGTTCATCATCTCAATTGCACAGCTGCACAAGTTGGCCATAGTCTGCTACATGCTAATTCACGTGGGCAGACACAAAAATCATGCTTAATCCGCTTATGCCCACTAGCATGAATGCTTGTCATTGCGGTTTGCAGAATAAATACCCGTCGTGGGTCCTCAGATGTCGAGGCTCGTCCGCTACGCTCACTGATCGAATAAGCTGGCATATATATATTTGTGATACCTTGCGTTCCTTGTGCCGCCCTTGTCATCAAAATATCATTTCTGATCCATCGATCTGCACCAATTCCGGCCACATGCTCTTATATATATCTACCTCTAGCTTCAACAACCAACCAAAGAACCGTACGTACTCGTGCGCATGCGTCCGTAGGAATTAGCTAGGGTCCTCCTCTAAACCCAGAACCAGTCATGAACTACGCTAGCTACCTCCTGCATATTATATATGCTTCCCTCTGTGCACAATCTAGCTAGTGAATTCAGGGAAAGCACGGAAACGGAACAGGCCAGGGCAGTACCCTTGGGGGGCGATGGCCCCAGGGACGTCAGTCCTCGTTGCCTTCATCTAGGGAGTTCCCCTAGTGTTGCCCCCAACGTCGGCCGTGGCCATGGGTGGCTATATATAGGGTGTGGCTCGATCACATAATAGAGATATATATTAATACATGCACTATTTACACTATCGGTTATCAATATCCTCGATCCTTCAGTCCCAAAGTACTTACACTACAAGAAAAATGGGCTTTTGTGGTCATTTAATTGCGGCGAAAAGGTTATTTGTGACCAAAACAGACTCATTTTGACTGTAAATAGTCATTTCGCTGGAATTAAATGGCCACAAATAAGCAGTTTTCTTGTAGTGTTATCGGGTCATTTTCCGTAAGGGATGAAACGGTTCAAATCTCACACTTTTAATTGGGAATATAGTATATCAAAATATAATATTTTGGTTGTGACGCTTGGATTTATCTCTACGCGCGCTTAATTTGCAACTAAATTAATTATACATTCTCGTTTTTCTTTTACGTACCTGCATGAAGAAATTATCGATATTCCTAAACAATACAAGACGTACGTCCAGCCAAATCAAGTTTGATAAAACACCAAATTATATATACATATATAAATTAAAGCCACTCACCACTTAGAACTTATTAGGAAAATACAAGCTAGGCCAGCGTGCGCGCGCGCAGTACTAAGGACACCTTGACTCATATATCTCCCTGATCGTACTATATAATATTAATCATTAATAACAAAGTCCTTGATCGATCTAATGTATTTTTTTTTAAAGCCTTTGTTGGGTTATTAGGATGTCTTAGATCACATTGTGATGCCTGGGTTTGGCCTTTCTTGATTATAATATTGCAGCTCCAGGTGTCTTTTCCTGCCACAAGTGAGGGTTTATCAATAAAATTGAGATACCGTCCTCTTTAAAAAAAAAAAGATCAAATGTATTTTCCTCCATTAATTTGCAGACGTACACTAGGCGCTGTTGCAATATATCGATCTATTTGATATCAAACATTATATAATCCATTTGATCATATTCTCCAATTTAGTTGCAATTAAGTTCCTCATGAATATCTCACGATCTCGTGCGCAAAAAATGTATTAGTTCAACAAAACAACTATCAAGTATTAGTTCAAAAAATGAATTAGATTTTCATCGGCAAAACAGATTTATCATTATACATATGATGTTCATTCACCCAGTAGACAGTAGTACTGCAAACTTTGATTAATATTGAACATTATGCAATTTTTTTCCCTTTGATCACGTACACAGCATATACCAGTTGAACTATCTTGTGTATATATAGGAATGCGACGAATAGATAGGTTTTAAATTGCTCAAAACGGTACTGAAGTTTAAATGATTTTAGAGGCTCCAATTATATATAATACTAATTAGTTTTTTTTTTATCAGAGTATGAGTTTGTGTGTGATTTAACTCTAAGTATCCGTTTGGAAACACAATTTTTTTTAGATATTCTTATACTATTGTTTACTAATGACTATTTCACTACAATTCATAAACTATTTTACTGTTATTTACAGATATATATTCTGTGATATTCTTAGTATCTAAACGGGCTATTCTTTACAAATAGTATCGGTTTGACACCAAACAAGAAGATTCTAATTAAGTCAATATTTTTTTAAAATAATAAATAATAATAATGAAGTCAATATATTCTAATAAGAAATAGAGAAACAAACAACTAAAATCAACAAGAAAAGATAGGCAATTCTCAACTGGTCAAATATTTAATTTTTCTCCTTCGAAATAAAAACTAGGTGTGAATTTTCATATATATTAAACAAAAAGCCTAGCTGTTGTTGATTTCATATCGATGAATATATATTTATGCAAGAAACACGACATGAGTGGTAGATCAGGACCGATTAACCCAACGGTAGCAGGGTTGCGTTCCTGATCTTTTCGATCTATGTCCTTATCCAATTCCATCTGGATTCCAATTTTTTGAGGCTTTATTGAAATAAACATAGCCTAGTCTTTCGTTTGTTTTTTAAGGTTCTAA